>JACVVK020000550.1:17500-67500 GCA_018292915.2 Batillaria attramentaria | reverse complement strand
CTGCATGCTCTCCTGATCACACTCCCCACATACATGCCACGCATTTAACCTGACGCTACGGCAGATAAACAGTGACTCGATCAAAAACTCTATAGTGAACGCGTAGTGAACACACCCCTCTACTCTTTCACTCTTCACGCTAGAAGGAGAATTTGTGCAGGTCACGTGATGGTGTTTTCCGTGGGAATCCCAGGGGTCCCACACCTATCTAAAAATAACCCGTACCTGACACCGTTTCCAATAAGTGCGTGTCGTGACCGGCCAACTAGCGGAAAAGATAGTTTTCACGTAGCCACGTACGAACTTACGATCCGCAACCTATTTCCGTAAAGAAATTTGCGTTCGCGTCGTGACCACGGCCCCTCATTGACAAAATGATTTTGCTGCCCCAACTCTTTTACCAGTTCCAGTGGTGTTCCTCCCAGGTCAAGGATGGAATCCACGGAGGGCTCGGAAGCTGTGGCAATTTTTATTATGCATGATGATAGAGGTGAGGATGATGGTAAGAGGATGCTATGGAGGTCCATTTGGTTTGGGACTGCGGGACAGGGCCGCATTCCACGCTTCCTGTCATAAATATCCGGCATTAACCAGGCCCGGGAACTACGGCACCTGCCGTGTAATCATCCACATCATGTCATACCAAGGGAAGCACCCCAAAGTTGCACCCGTGAAGTGGGTGAATCTCGGCTGTGTGGCAACAGCCTCCCCATTGGGCCCATAGCACACCCGCTCAGGGGAGGAGCCGACCTAGGTAGGAAAAATCCCGCTTGCCTCGGCTTGGACTGGAACCCGGGTTTCCCGGTCCACGGTCCGAAGTGCTAACCACTACATTAAGGGGGCCGACAAAATGAATTTTACATGAACCACAAAATGGCCCGGAACAACAAGCTGAAACACAGCAGCTGGGGATAAAACCAACCTGACATTTTCTATATCAGATATTGTAGTTCAGCTCTCGCGAAATCATGCAATATGAATTGCCGCGTGTAGGGGTCAGACGTAAAAGGATGGACTATGGATGGAGGGGTGGCAGGGAGAGGGTGGGGGGGGGGGGAGGTTAGAATACCAATATGACATTTTCTGTGACGGTTATTATGAATTGCTGCGCGTAGGGTTTAGACGTGGAGGGATGCAGGAAGGGGGGGGGGGGTGGTGCAGGACTGGAAAAATAGGCGTACCTTTCATACAGGGAAAACGTGGGTGATGGCCGGACAGGCAGACCTTGGTTATCTGTCTTTACTGACTGTATATATGACAAGACTCTGTGTGTGTGTGTGTGTGTGTGTGTGTGTGGACACGGACACGCACGCATTTTTCGTGACAGAGCACAAAGCTGCCACGAAAAAAATGCATGCATGCTGCGGGTCTGTGTATGCACGAGGGTCAACTCATGTAGGCAATAATCTCTAAACAGGCTGAGAATGTACTGTGCTGGTGAATGCGACAGTTTTCACCGCTTCTGTGCACACTGTGAAATAACATGGGGACCTCAAAGTTGTTCGCAACTGTCCACTTTCCTTAAATTGTCACCGAGTATTTTCGGCTTTTTCCACCCTTCTTAGGTATCACTTAGACAGGCTCGGTCTCGGTTGGCTCGATTTGGGCGTCGTCGCAGGGGCCTAGAGAAGCGATGGACCCGGTACAGGGTTGCCACTCACCCGGCATCCCAGTGCATAGGAACTCTCGAGTTTCTGCTTCGTTGACTCCGAAGACTTCGTAGCTCAGCATCCCATTATCGCTTCTTACGTAAGCAGGCTCAAAGTACAGGCTGCCTGCAAGTTGTAATGTGTTTTGTCACTCAGAATACACATGAGACAAAGGTTTAGTTCTGAAGCGTCACGTGAATCCTCCCTCCCCCCCCCCCCCCCTTCAGAGCCTCCCCGTCACATTATTTTGTGCGCCCCTCCCCCCCCCCCCTCCCCGCCATCCCCGTCTCCCTCAGTGTAATGTAATGAAGAATTGTGGCAGCTTTATGTAACCGGTGGCCTATCGACAAGAAGAGAGTACGTTTTTATACGTTTTTGTTTACCTGGGACTAAGCCTGCAACGGATTTATTTCACCAAACGTTTCACACACACACACACACACACACACACACACACGCGCGCGAGCACACACACACACGCACGCGCGCGAGCACACACACACACACACACACACACACACACACACACACACACGAAGCTCTATGGCTCTTTACCAACACGAGCGATGTTCCTTTTTTTTTCTTTTTTTTTTTTGGCTGCCACAACTCTTTTGCCGGCTCCAGTGGTGTTCCACCCAGGTAATGGCTGGAACCCACGGAGGGCTCGGAAGTTGGGGCAATTTTTATTATGCATGATGATGGAGATGAAGATGATGGTAAGATGATGCTATGGAGGTTCGTGTGGTTTGGGACTGCGGGACAGGGCCGCATTCCACGCTTCCTGTCATAAATATATCGGCATTAACCAGGCACGGGAACTACGGCACCTGCGGTGCAATCATCCACATCATAAGACGCGCCATACCAAGGGAAGCACCCCCAAAGTCGCACCCGTGAAGTGGGTGAAGCTCGGCTGTGTGGCAACAGCCTCCCCATTGGGCCCATAGCACACCCGCTCTGGGTAGGAGCCGACCTAGGTAGGAAAAATCCCGCTTGCCTCGGCTGGGACTCGAACCCGTGTCTCCCGGTCCATTGTCCGAAGTGCTAACCACTACACTACGGGGGCCGGTGCGATGTTCCATTTTGGTCGTCGCGACCGTTTTCCTGATATTGTGGAAAAAGAGTTAGTGAAATACGACTTTCTTTGAGCCTTCCGTCCACTCCTGAACAGACTGGGACTCGACAAATCGCCAATCATTGCTATTATCAAGTCTCCTTATTATTTTTATGGTGGCCTGTAATTACCCGTCTGGTATTAATAAAGAAATTTTAACTGAATTGAATTGAATTGAATAGAAGGACATGATTATTTTGTTTTAACAGAAATATTGTGGCAAAAGAATATTTGGCTACTGAGAAAAATACTCGTGTTGTGTGTGTGTGTGTATGTGTGTGTGTGTGTGTGTGTGTGTGTGTGTGTGTGTGTGTGTGTTTTAATTTCGAGCAGATATTTTGGAACTGCCCTTGAGTCACTAAGTGCCTCACTGGCTGTGATCCAGAACTCGTGCTGCGTGTAGTGGTCCACAAGGTAGCCCTCCGCTCCCACCACGCTGTATATATCGTAGTCGGACGCTAGTCGTACGTCACCAGCCACGTCTGCGCATGCCTGGACAGCCTCGCGGTAGTTCAGCTGGACGTTGGAGAAGCTGAAGAGGTCAATGGATTTTCCGATAGCCGTCCAGTGCAGCGTGAGCAGAGAGATGGGTTCCGTTGTCCCTGCAACCAGACGGTCACGAAAAACCACGCGGTTTGTGTTCATGTGTTACGTCAGTAGTGCTATGACGTAGTACCAGTACCCACCTAGATTAAAAATTTTGCGAGCAGTTCACTGTGTACGTGGTTGGAACTTGATTTCTTCAATATTTAAAAGCCGCAAAGTTATGAAACAACAACAACAACAACGACGACGACGACGACGACGACGACGACGACGACGATGAAAATGACGGGAGCACAATTTCATTCGCATAATTATTGAGAGCTCCAAAAATGGAACCAGCCCTCCCCCTGCACCCCCACCCTCCACCCCCTCATGGAAAAAGACGTTAAACTCCCAATGAACCGACCAACCCCCTTTCCCCTTGTCAGCTCACATCTGATAACTTTAAGTAGAAATCGGCTTTTTTGCGCACAAATGTGTAGAGTTGCACAGCACTAAAACCAGCCAGCTCTAATCTGTAACATAATCAGGGACGTTATTTCGGCTTCCATCGACTAGGTGAGCACCAATGCCGGGACAATGTAGCATTTGGAAGTTCAAATTGGAACACAGAATTTGAACATATATACACATTTTGAGCCTTCCACATTGTCCCGGTATTCGAACCAACCTGACCTCTGACAAATGAAGTGTAACTGTGAAACATTTTGAGCCTCAAAATAAAATTAGTTCTGTGCGCTAATTTGAAATTTGTAATGTCACATTGTCCCGGCATACGAACCAGCCTGATCTCGGGCAAATGAAGTGTAACTGTGAAACATTTTGAGCCTCAAAATAAAATTAGTTCTGTGCGCTAATTTGAAATTTGTAATGTCACCTTGTCCCGGCATTCGAACCAACCTGATCTTTGGCAAATGAAGTGTAGTTGTTGCTTGCTGTCGTTTGGTCGTCCAACTAGAACCGCCTTGCGTTTGTTGGTGGTGACGTGGATGTTTGCAACAATGTCATGAGGATCGGGGTTATCCAAAGCCCAGAGTGTGGCATCCACAGCCGTCCCACTACCCCACCTGAACGTTCAATCTGTGGAGACGAGTGTACAATAATAATACTAATAAATGATGATAAGCGCATTAATATTGGCGCTTTATCCCGAATATTTGGCTCAAAGCGCCGCGAGCTAAACCCCACGCTCACGTGAATCACACACATTTCCTCACACACTGGACATGAACACATTGCAATCACGTGGTTCGAAGGGCCAGCTCAGCAATTTAAGTTTCGTAAATTCAACAAGAAACATTTCAGCCGTCGAACACTTAGGCCGTGAGCCAAGGCCGTCTAAAACGCACTCCATAGCCCCTCAGTTAAGCAATTTTTTTCATATAATGAAAAATAATACAAGGCTAGTGTATGGCAAAATCAGGGTTGTTTCCGTGTCGGTCCGGTCGGGTTAATGAATACGGACCTAATGAACACTGACCAATTAGCGAAATTTTCAACCAATCAGCGTCTTAAAAAAACATTACTGCGGCAGGGACGTCCCTGACCGCGGCAATTTTAACCAATCATCGGGCTCAAATAGCAGTGGCTGCGAAACGAAAACGAAACGAAACGAAAACACGGCTGACGCGTGTTTGGCTCAGGCGTCTTCGGAAGGTTTTCGTACCAGATTGCAGTGTTCAGTTCACTTTGCAGGGAGTAATGACACCACGGTTAAGTCCTTCACAGATCAAACATTTGCAAATACCCTTCGGTATGCGCAGCAATGGGGTTTGTTTGACTGTGCGAGCTCCCAAATCGCGCGGACTTTTCTTGATTCAAGTCATTCCTGTCAGCGGGAAGCAGAGTTACAGGGTCTGGGATACCATCGATCCTGTTACCAAACATTCATAAGAAATGACAGGTAAGTGGATGCTTCTTCGCCCGTAGTGCAGTCTTGATATTTCTGCCCTCCTGACCCCAGCCGGTGGATTTTAAATTGATCTATACTGAGTATAGATTTGACGATGATGCGATGCCAGTACTTGCAGTGTTTTCGGGTTGAGTGGGGGGGGGGGGGTGTTTGGAGGGGGGGGGGGGGAGATGAGAGGTCAGTTGGTAGACTCACAGGCGGGGAAAGAGCGCACAGGAACCTACATTAAACTAGAAAATGTGTGTGTGTGTGTGTGTGTGTGTGTGTGTGTGTGTGTGTGTGTGAGAGAGAGAGAGAGAGAGAGAGAGAGAGAGAGAGAGACTGAGTGCTTCACTCTCATAAAGTT
Organism: Batillaria attramentaria; assembly: GCA_018292915.2. Lineage (NCBI taxonomy): Eukaryota > Metazoa > Mollusca > Gastropoda > Batillariidae > Batillaria > Batillaria attramentaria. Next base: position 61,933 of record JACVVK020000550.1, on the reverse strand, counting down.
TAATAGTGTTGGTGCACAGCAGTTTGTGTGGTATCAACTGTGAATTGAAATTTTATATTTTGCCCTATGTACATGTACTTCACACCAATAACTATAATATTGCTGATGCATCTAATCACACCATTTGTCATTTGATGTTTGTTACATAGTGTGTTCACTTTTCAGTTCTGTGTCTGTGGACAGGCTTGAATTACTTCAGCGTCAAGCAGAGAAGAGAAATGCAAGTGCGCCTGCTGACAGCGCAGATGGAGGTCTGATCCAGCCACCACCACCACCTCCAGCAAAGCAACTTAGAAGCTCTGTCTAGCCCCCTGCAAACAAGCCTTCCTGTAGCAAACTCAGTGGTTTAACAATAACATTAACAAACTGTGACTGTAAAGGAGTGGATTAGTTTTATTTGAACAACAGTCTTTGGACCAAATAGTAAACAAATAATTGACTGGCTTGGTTTTTAAGTTGTTTCTCTATAGAGAAACAACTTTATGAGACGGGGCAGATTTTGCTACGCGCAGCAGCAAGTTTCAGTGATACAAAACAAGACTGTGACGTTTCTCCACACAATACTTACTTTCACGCACACAGTGACGTAACGAAATCTGCGTCATAGACACCTTACGTGCACACTTTGCGGCTGCGTTCTTTTTGGCGGGAATGACGTGTGTGTGTGTGTGTGTGTGTGGACGGATGTAATGATGGCTATCTCCTAAACCACCTCGTTGGAGGCCTTTTTACTTTGAGATAAAATGGGAATTCACCTTCTCCAGACCTATTTTTCACGATTTTTAGCCTACTGCATTTTCAAAAGAGTTATCGCCGATTTTTAAAAATCGGTCATGTTACGAATTTTTTCGAAAAAAAATGTTCAAATGGCTTCATTTTCTGAAATTGGGAAGATCATCCAATTATACTGCCTGTTTTCGTAGCACAGCTATGTAGCTCTGACAGGTTTTGTGTAAGAAAAATATTTCCGAGGTAGGGGTGGTTTGCATATAAGGCCAAATATCTGTGAAAAGACTCCTTCAAATTACTCATCATTCCGGTATTTTTGTCATTTGTGACAACTGCACATATGACATGAACTGCTGCACTATTATAGCTTTAGTATTAAGAATAGCAGAGCTTTTAGATAAACACATTTTTTCACGTTTCTGCGAGAAGCGCCGGTCAAAAAAGTTCCAATTTTGCAATTTCGTAAGTACAAACCAAGGCACTTAAGTCCACGTTTCATCAGCTCTCTAGATCTTCCAGATTTTATGTCAAAATTAATTCAGTCACGGAAGTCACAAAAGCAACAAGGAAATCACAAGATATGTAGAAGTATCATCTGTCAGACGAGCAGCGTGAGACTGACGTCAAATGTTTGGTTCACAGACAAAATCTGCAAGTATCGTCACTGCTTCCGACATTTCATCAGCCCTCTAGATCTTCCAGATTTCATGTGAAAAATAATTCAGTCGGAGAAGTCACAAAGCCAACAGGGAAATCACAAGACATGAACAAGCATCCTCAGACGATCTCAGTGCTAGAGGCTGACGTCAAAAGTTTACTTCGCGGAATTGACGTCATCTCTCTCTCTCTGTATGACGACCTGCCTGAGGCTGACGTCAAATGTTTAGATCACGGAACTGACGTCTCTCTCTCTCTCTCTCTCTCTCTCTCTCTCTCTCTCTCTCTCTCTGGGGAGCCAGGGTGGCCGAATGGTAGAGCGTTGGACTTTCAATGCTTGGGCCGAGAGTTCGAATCCCGGCCGCTGGGGCCAAATATTTGTGCTGGCCTTTTTCTCGTTGCCCCGTCTTTGATATCACCCTTATGTGGGGGAAAAGGACGTTAAACTCCTAAACACCCACCCACCCACCCTCTCTCTCTGCCTCTCTCTCTCCCCCCCCCCCTTCTTCCCCCACCCGGCCCCACCCCCAGTCACGTGGCTAATCGGTCGAGGTCGTAGAGGATCTAGTGTCATTGGTAGAACTTGGAGAGGGGAGAACCGGCAACAATAACAACAAAACAGACAAAATAAAATGAAATTTGGAGAAACAACTTTGTAGGACGGGGCCGTTCCTCCTTGTTTATTCATGGACTGATTTTTGGATTTTCCTGCTGGATGGTCATCGTCTGTAAAGCATGGACTGCTGGTGTTGTTTACTGCAGAAACTGTTCTTGCAAACTCTGTTTTATGACAAACTGTGACTGTAAAGGAATGGCTTTGAACAACAATCTATGTTCAAATTCAAGTTCATGTTCAAATTACTTTATTTATCCCTCATGGGGCAGTTAAATGTTCGGACATAAGGGACTAATTGATTGGCTTGGTGTTTTCCTGCAAGTGTTGTTGAAATGGCCTCTTTTGCTGAGTAAGCAGAGCTTGTACTTAGAGTGGAACGTAGACCCCCAGGAACCTCTCCTGGACACCACCAAAAGGTGGAAGCTTACCTGTTTCGGGCACATCACTCGACATGACAGCCTATGCTAGACCGTCATGCAAAATGTGTTGCTACACGCCACTTACTACACCACTACACCCCACTTGCTACACCACTACACCCCACTTGCTACACTGCTACACCCCACTTGCTACACTGCTACACCCCACTTGCTACACTGCTACACCCCACTTACTACACCACTACACCCCACTTGCTACACCACTACACCCCACTTGCTACACTGCTACACCCCACTTACTACACCACTACACCCCACTTGCTACACCACTACACCCCACTTGCTACACCACTACACCCCACTTGCTACACTGCTACACCCCACTCAAGTTGCTACACCACTACACTACACACTGATACTCTGCTACACCCCACTTGCTACACCACTACACCGGCACCACTTACTACACTGCTACACCCCACTTGCTACACCACTACACCCCACTTGCTACACCACTACACCCCACTTGCTACACCGATACTCTGTTAACCCACTTGCTACACAATAAATGAATAATCTGCTACACAGCACTGACTTGCTACCCCAGTACGCTGCTACATGCCCTAAATACACTGCTACCGTGTGACTTTGCCATACATCACTTACAACAATTTTGAAACTCTGTGTGTGTGGAGAGAGAGAGAGTATCATGTCTAGACATTCCGTCAATCCGCAAAGCAAGCGAAGAAATAAAAAATGAGTGAATTTTACGTAACAAACGCCCCCCCCCCCCCCCCAACAAAAACACAAATATTTCACATGACATGCAATTGAAAGTACATGTACTTTCTGGGTAACCTAAAAATGAAATACTGATATTGACACTTCAAAACTGACATACTGGAGGGTTTTTTTTTTTTTTTTTTACCCACATTATACAACAGAAATCATGGAATAACAAAACAGGAATCAAATGTCATTTTTGTTGTACAGTCAAACGGTCATCCTAGGGACTGAGTCAAACTGGCCGTCTTAGACAGGTGACCGGCTTTTACAGGGTGCAATGTTCCGTCAGAAAACGTGCCTAACCTTTCAAATTGACATCCTACATGTGATCAGACAGGTCTAGCAAGTATACATGACACATGTTCCTGCTTTTAAATAGCGCAGAATTGCCGTGATTCTGTTCCTAGGAATCAGTGTGTTTGACTTGTACCTATTATTGTATTAACAATTTTTTGTAAGTTGTATGGCAAAGCCACACAATAACAATGTCTTTACTACAATACTAGGGTGTAGCAGAGTAGTGGTGTAGCAAGTGGGGTGTAGCAGTGTAGTAAGTGGGGTGTAGTGGTGTAGTAAGTGGGGTGTAGTGGTGTAGCAAGTGGGGTGTAGCAGTGTAGTAATTGGATTGTGGTGCTGTAGTAAGTGGTGTTGCGAGTGGGGTGTTGCAGTGTAGCAAGTGGGGTGTAGTGGTGTAGCAAGTGGGGTGTAGCAATGTAGTAAGTGGGCTGTAGCAGTATAGCAAGTGGGGTGTAGCAGTGTAGTAAGTGGGGTGTAGTGGTGTAGTAAGTGGGGTGTAGCAGTGTAGCAACTGGGGTGTAGCAGTGTAGAAAGTGGGGTGTAGTGGTGGAGCAAGTGGGGTGCAGTGGTGTAGTAAGTGGGGTGTAGCAACACATTTTTATATATGCCCCCACCCCCACCCTGATGATGCAACAGTCAAGGGATTGATTGACTGCACACATAACGTGACCTTGCAAGGATGTTGTGGTTGTTGTTGAATCTAAAATACCAACATAATTTTTTGTATGTTAATTAGGTTCAGTTTAACCCCTTGTGTACTGATCTTGTCAATTCCCATATACAGTGCAGAATTTATGCAACAATTCAAATGTCTATTAAGATTTGATTCTGTCCTTCCATTGTGCAAGAGCTTACAGTACACATAAACAAAAACAAAACATGATTCATGACTTTTGGTCACGGTTAATAAAGGGTTAATTTGAACAAACTCTGCTTTATTTAATACTAATCATATAATTTAGAGCAGCATAATTTGTGATTTGTTGTTTATTGCGTTTTCACTTTGAATACCGGTTAAAGCCCTTTAAAAAAAAACTGTACTGAAATTTGCTCTTTAAAAGTGCTGCATCAGCAAAAAAAGGCTATTTCTGCGCAAACACTTATCTTTTTTGAACACATATTACAACTGAAATGCATGTGCAAAATATCTGTTCAGTTTTTGACTCAGGGAATAATAATAAAAAAAATCTTTCTCATTGCTCATTTAGCATCCGAGCTAAAACACATTTTTGTTATTTTTCGTTAACTTTAGACCAAAATACCGAGTTAATCCTACCACTTATACACCGTAACAAAGTTGATTTTGAATCTGTATACAAAACTCTACCTGAAACACCAAAAATTTGTTTGCTTAAACGTAGGGCTATGAAATGCAAAACTAAGCTGTTTAGATGCATTCGTCCCGCCGCCTATACCGCTCGACTGTCCCGGCTCCCCACATGCCCCAGGGCCGGCGCGTTCACCTCAGCACTTACAACCAGAAATATCCTACGTCACACGTGAGCCCTTCTCGTATCTGCTTGAACTTGGATGCCCGATGCCTCAGTTGTATGTACAGCACCGCTCGATGCATTGGAAGTGGATCGATTCATACTTTTCACGACAAACAAACTGGCGTCACACTCAGGAACGACGTACTTCATCAGCAAGACATCTTCTCTAGATCCGAAATGAGATGATGTCATCATTCCAAACCCCATAAAATTTAGAATTCGTACGAACACCCGCTTTTAATGCATCGTAGCCATTACAACTAAACTTCGTCAGTTCGGATAAAGGAATAGGATGACAAAACATACCACCTCCAGGTTAAGACAGACAGACAAACAACATCAAAATCACCATACAAAACATACCACCTCCAGGTTAAGACAGACAGACAAACAACATCAAAATCACCATACAAAACATACCACCTCCAGGTTAAGACAGACAGACAAACAACATCAAAATCACCATACAAAACATACCACCTCCAGGTTAAGACAGACAGACAAACAACATCAAAATCACCATACAAAACATACCACCTCCAGGTTAAGACAGACAGACAAACAACATCAAAATCACCATACAAAACATACCACCTCCAGGTTAAGACAGACAGACAAACAACATCAAAATCACCATACAAAACATACCACCTCCAGGTTAAGACAGACAGACAAACAACATCAAAATCACCATACAAAACATTCAAGGAGTTTTCTTGAATTTTACGAGATCACTGTTTCCGTTTTAAATTGATATCGTGTCTTCTCGTCAGACTGTCAGTGTCTATCTTTTTGGACAAGTAAGTTTAATCATACAAAGAAGAACATAAAGGAGTGTCGAATATGCCTTTCAAGGTACAAGGAAGAGTGCGTGGGTGTTTGAGGGTTTAACGTCCTTTTCCACCACATAGGGTGATATCAAAGACCTGGCAACGATGAAAAAGCCAGGACAAATATTTGGCCCCAGCCGGGATCGAACTCACGACCCGAGCATTAGAAGTCCAACGCTCTACCATTCGACCACCCTGGCTCCCCGTACATGGAAGAAGATACTGTACATAGTATACTTCGTGCACAAAAATTCGTGGTAAAATGCTCTGAACATGGTACTAAAAAACCTCTGTGGAAAACAAAACCTACGTTTGTGAGGAAAGAGTCAAGGAAGCTCCTTTTAAGAAACTCAAAGTTTGTGAAGTCAAGAAAGCTCCTTTAAGGAACTCAAACTCAAACTCACACTGTGACTACAGTCACGGAGGATACACTCAACCTTCTTGGTGATCTTCTGCTCACCTAACTTCTGCAAGGATCTGGTCGCTGTGTGGCAAGACAAAGGATCGAGTCAAGGTGAATCTATCGACTGTCCACTATCCCCTCAGAGAGAAGATCAAGTTCAAGGTAAGATGGCAAGTGTGCGGGCGTGTGTGTGTGCGCGCGCGCGCGCGTGTCAGTGCGTGCGGTGTGTGTATGTGTGTGTGCGCGCGTGTGTGTGTGTCAGTGCGTGCGTGTGTGTGTATGTGTGTGTGCGCGCGTGTGTGTGTGCGCGCGCGTGTGTGTGTGTCAGTGCGTGCGTGTGTGTGTGTGTCAGTGCGTGCGTGTGTGTGTGTGTGTGTGTGTGTGTGTGTGTGTGTGTGTGTGTGTGTGTGTGTGTGTGTGTGTGCCGTAGAATACATAGTACCCAGAAGACAATCACGGGTACTAAGATTAGGAGCTGTGTGTGTGTGTGTGTGTGTGTGTGTGTGTGTGTGTGTGCCGTAGAATACATAGTACCCAGAAGACAATCACGGGTACTAAGATTAGGAGCTGTGTGTGTGTGTGTGTGTGTGTGTGTGTGTGTGTGTGTGTGTGTGTGTGTGTGTGTGTGTGTGTGTGTGTGCCGTAGAATACATAGTGCCCAGAAGACAATCACGGGTACTAAGATTAGGAGCTGTGTGTGTGTGTGTGTGTGTGTGTGTGTGTGTGTGTGTGTGTGTGTGTGTGTGTGTGTGTGTGTGTGTGTGTGTGTGTGTGTGCCGCAGAATACATAGTGCCCAGAAGACAATCACGGGTACTATGATTAGGAGATGTGTGTGTGTGTGTGTGTGTGTGTGTGTGTGTGTGTGTGTGTGTGTGTGTGTGTGTGTGTGTGTGAAAGAATGACCGACTGACGATTGTTGGTGTCCGTCCATGGGACGAAACTCATGCTGTAAATCGTACCATGTCCAATTTCGAGGCAGAATTATTTCCCTTGATTGTACTATATACACCGCAAGGAAAGAGGGGGGAAATATTACGCATTGTACCAAAATAACGTCAGTAAATTGAGCAGCATCATATCACCAGAAATTAATGCATCGGTTAACAGGCACGCATACACACAACGGCACGGACGCACGCATACACACACACACACACACACACACACACACACACACACACACACATTCAGAAAAAAAAAAAAAATGATACGTCATTGCCTGCCATCGTCATATCCAAGCGGAAGTATTTTTACCACATTCATGTACTTGTAAGCTGACCTCGGAACATCTTGTCAAAGACCGTAGATAATATCTTTGATCTTGTCCTCACTGCACATGAATTTTATCACGAACACATGTCCCATAACCGCCCGGATAGAACTACATACATGCCCGGATATTAATTTTCTCCGACCTGGCGCTTTCGTCCACTTGTAAAGGCTAGTTACGTTTTGTTCATCCTCCCCGTAAATAATGAAAGAAAGGGCAGTCAATGGTTATCGGTATGTTTTCTCGGCAGCAATTTCTCGCAGGCGCATTGTCTTCAGTCGTCTGTGGTCTAATGCATGGAGAGAGACTTGAACTTAAAACCTTTCTGAGGGGGGAAAAACTGCCGCTTATAAAGCACTATAGGCTGTTTGCCAAATGAACAGATGTCTCTTTTTCCCACTGCGACTGGTTTCGTGACTAATAGTTGGGAAATGTGACTTTCTTTGTTTCGTGACTAATAGTTGGGAAATGTGACTTTCTTTGTTTCGTGACTAATAGTTGGGAAATGTGACTTTCTTTGTTTCGTGACTAATAGTTGGGAAATGTGACTTTCTTTGTTTCGTGACTAATAGTTGGGAAATGTGACTTTCTTTGTTTCGTGACTAATAGTTGGGAAATGTGACTTTCTTTGTTTCGTGACTAATAGTTGGGAAATGTGACTTTCTTTGTTTCGTGACTAATAGTTGGGAAATGTGACTTTCTTTGTTTCGTGACTAATAGTTGGGAAATGTGACTTTCTTTGTTTCGTGACTAATAGTTGGGAAATGTGACTTTCTTTGTTTCGTGACTAATAGTTGGGAAATGTGACTTTCTTTGTCCCGCTAACGCTTCCATACCTGTACCACACGTCGATCGACCAAGTCGCCGAAAATAGCCACCAATCCGCCGCGCTGTCTAGCTGGTGTTAAGTCCGCAACCAATAATGTCGTCTGCTCAGTACGCGGTACACCTCTACTTGCGTAGACCAACATATATACGTCAACCCAAGTCACCACAATGGTTTCATATGCTATATTGTGACCCGAGTGACTGATTCTGATGCTACATTGTGACCCGAGTGACTGATTCTGATGCTATATTGTGACCCGAGTGACTGATTCTGATGCTATATTGTGACCCGAGTGACTGATTCTGATGCTATATTGTGACCCGAGTGACTGATTCTGATGCTACATTTTGACCCTAGTGACTGATTCTGATGCTATATTTTGACCCTAGTGACTGATTCTGATGCTACATTGTGACCCGAGTGACTGATTCTGATGCTATATTGTGACCCGAGTGACTGATTCTGATGCACCGATAAAGCGCACTCAATGAAACGTTGTCCACAGCGTTGTTGTTGTTGTTGTTGGTGGTGGTGGTGGTGGTGGTGTTGGTGTATGCCGGACAAACGTATTAAGACTTTAAATCCGGGACTAGCTTGACCGAAATAAAACATTAGATGCATAAACGGAGACTAAGGCAAATCTCTTTACACGCATACTGATGAAGCGCAATAACACACACTGAGTGTGGGGACAAGGTTGGAGTTTATTTGATGGACACTGTTTGGAGGGTGTGTTAATTTGTAGTGATTTTCGTTGTCATGAAAAAACCCGTGATTTGTGTAGTTTGTAGGGCACAGTACATGCCAGGAGGGTGCTACAAGAGGCAAGCTGCCAGTGAAGATGGAACTTTTCGCGCACAAGAGTGGCAATTAGGTACAGATGTTATGTGAGGCAATTAGGTATAGGTGTTATGTGAGGCAGTTAGGTATAGATGTTATGTGAGGCAATTAGGTATAGATGTTATGTGAGGCAATTAGGTATAGATGTTATGTGAGACAATTAGGTATAGATGTTGAATTTGAAAAAAGCTGTACTCTTAAGATAACGCAAGCACTATACAGTTTGTTATTGGGGAAGTTTTCATTGAATGAATTTGACACTGTTCAGTATGTACATGTAGACTATACTACAGTATTTTAAAATATATGCTCTTTTGATAGTCCGACTCTTTGTGTGCGTACACGTGTGTGTGTGTGTGTGTGTGTGTGTGTGTGTGTGTGTGCTCTCTCTCTCTCCCTCTCTCTCTCTCCCTCTCTCTCTCTCTCACTATACTACAGTATTTTAAAATATATGCTCTTTTGATAGTCCGACTGGTCCTCAACGACGTCACTCTTCGGTTTAACACAAATGATCAAAGAACCTACAAGGATAACAAGAACATCCTCTACTCTAATCGATCATATTTATGCTACAAACTGTGGCAGAATCATAAATGCCAACGTCCCCTCTTTTGCTGTTAGTGATCACAGTCCGGTCTGCTGTGCTGTCTCCATGAAAATTGATAAGCCAAAACGAAAACAGCACACTTCAATCAGATACCGGTCCTTCAAAACGTTCAACAAGGATGACTTTTTGCTTGATCTTCAGAGCGCCCCCTTCCATAATGTGTATAACTGTACTTGTCCTGACAGTGCCTTATCCACATGGATGAATGTTTTCCTCGGGGTCCTCAATAAACACGCTCCCATACGAGAAAAACGCGTAAAACACACTACTGTCCCGCCCTGGTTAACTGTTGATATCAAACGAGCAATGTCACTTAGAGACAAGCTGAAAAAGGACAAAAGGTTCGATGAATATAAAAAACAGCGAAACCGAGTGAAGTATTTAGTCAGAGCAGCAAAAAAAAAATCTCTTTAGTCAAATCATTTCAGATAAATGTGATACCGCATCCATCTGGAAAGCCTTAAATTCTGTCACTAGGGGTAAATCCACCTCGCAAATTCCATCAGAACTGACAGCTGAGGCGTTTAACAATCATTTCTTATCGGCTGCGGAATCTCTGGCCCAGTCAACTAAGACAAATAATGGTCCACTGTACGAAGTACCGCACTGCCTAAAGCAGCACTGTGATACGAAGTCAATACACACTAAGTTTAATATCCCGTACATTACAGTTGCTGAAGTCGGCAAATATATTGGCAGCATGCCAAACAAAAGATCTGCAGGCATAGATGGTATTAATAACATAGCACTCAAGATGTCATTACCATATACTGTAGATACTCTCACCTATATTTATAATCTTTGTATCGAAGAAAGCGTTTTCCCAGAGATACTTAAAAATGCAAAAGTTGTACCAATTCCTAAGTCTAAAGACCTCGACGATTTGAACAACTACCGGCCGATATCTGTTCTCTCCGCGTTGTCCAAGCCCCTAGAGCGACATGTTCACCTCCATCTCCTTGACTTTCTCGAAGACAATAATTTGCTTAGTATTCATCAATCTGGTTTCAGACCAAAACACTCCTGCCACACGGCATTAACTCGTATTGTTGACAACTGGCTATCATCAGTCAACAAGAATCTAATGTGTGGAGCACTTTTCCTAGATTTAAAGAAAGCTTTTGACCTCGTTGACCACTCTGTACTCCTAAAAAAACTTTCAACTTACCAACTTGGTGAGAAGTCACTGTCCTTCCTTGATTCGTACTTACGAGACAGGAAACAGTGTGTTTATAGTAATGGCAAATATTCAAGCCAAGGTAATGTAAAATACGGCGTACCACAAGGTTCAATCCTTGGTCCTTTGCTTTTCATACTGTTCATTAATGATCTTCCTCTACATGTAACTGATGTCACTGTCGGCTGTGACCTGTTTGCTGACGACACGAGCCTTCACACCTCCGGTAAAAATGTGTCCCACATAAATCGTTCTTTGCAAGATAGCTTAGATAAAGTTTCCCAATGGTGTAAGGATAACTATATGATCCTACATCCAACAAAAACAAAAGGTATGTTAATTACAACTAGACAAAAGCATCAGCTACGGCCACCACCCTTACAGGTTCGTCTAGATTCAGTAAACATTGAACAGGTTGCCGAGCGCCGCTTCTTAGGGGTGCATGTAGACGATCAGTTGAAATGGGAGTACCACATCAATGCATTATGCCGTACAATCTCAAAAAATGTATTTTTGTTGTCACAACTAAGAGATATCACTGACATTCACAGTCGCACTCTCTTCTTTCACGCACACATCAAGTCCCACGTCGACTATGCTTCCACCATTTGGGACAACTGCAGTGAAGTGCATTTCAACAGACTGAATTCGTTATACAAACGAGCGGTAAAAATGGTTATTCCTGGACCTATTCCGACTATACAAAAAATGAAACGGATGAACATTCTTAGTCTCCGAGAACAGCTCATGTTTAACAAATGTGTGTTCATGCATAAAATTCTCCATAATGCGGTTCCACCTTATTTAGCATCTCTTGTCGGACTGGACCATACTCGTGTGAGGACTTCGAGGAATAACACTCTTCCCCTACCCCTACCTCGCATAGATTTGTTTAAAACTAGTCTCTCTTTCGCAGGAGCTTTTCTCTGGAATTCATTGCCATCATGTATTAAAACGGTCCATTCACTGCGAACATTTAAGCAGTTACTTACGCAGTACCTTGCAAACCTCATGTAGCTCGAAAGCACATGCTAAAACTGAAGGACACCCATTACCTCACTGTTCGAGGTTTCTGATATATGTAGTATCATGCTCTTTCAAAATTTCAAATGTAAATGCATATAGACATGTACATGTATGTATTAGTCCACGCTGAAACTTGCTAACTTGATGAGTGCTTGAGAGAGAGAGAGAGAGAGAGAGAGAGAGAGAGAGTCACCTGTAAATATTTGATCTCAATGTTTTAATTTTCTTTGCTAGATGTGTTTTAGTAGTGTGTAGCAACGGCAAGTTTGTAAATTGACGATCTTCTCTGTCAAAACTTTAACCGTTGGAAAATAAAGTTTCATCATCATCATCATCATCTCTCTCTCTCTCTCTCTCTCTCTCGCTTGCCTGCAGTGTATAATGTTTAGAAATGCATGAATAGCCATTAATGCACTTGAACCTGACGCACTAGTGTGCTGCCGAAGGGTGTATTTTTCTTACGAGAATAGAATCCAAATATTGCCTGTCATCTTGCAGGTCACACTTACTTCATCAAACCGAAACATCTTTACAGTTTGCTTCAAGCCATGACTTTAGTTTGCTTGTTTCTAAACAAACACTTTGTCTGATGCCCTTATCTAAACCTTTGTCTGATGCCCTTATCTAAACCTTTGTCTGATGCCCTTATCTAAACCTTTGTCTGATGCCCTTATCTAAACCTTTGTCTGATGCCCTTATCTAAACCTTTGTCTGATGCCCTTATCTAAACCTTTGTCTGATGCCCTTATCTAAACCTTTGTCTGATGCCCTTATCTAAACCTTTGTCTGATGCCCTTATCTAAACCTTTGTCTGATGCCCTTATCTAAACCTTTGTCTGATGCCCTTATCTAAACCTTTGTCTGATGCCCTTATCTAAACCTTTGTCTGATGCCCTTATCTAAACCTTTTTACACGTACTTGCGTGTGTCATGTCCAAAATGTATAAATGCAGTTATTTTGATTTTCGTTTTTAAGTCAATGACAACGACTGAACGCAGACCAAGCTTCAAATGTTGGTATCAGTTTGAGCACGTACAAAGTCTAAGCACGGTTCTTCTCTTTCTTGTTGCATGCCTTATGAGAAAAGGCATATTTGCAACAAACGTAGTTGTTTTTGTTGTTTTTGTTGTTGTGTTGTTGTGGTTTTTTTTAATTAAACAAGCGAGTTTACGCTGTTGACAGGCTATATCGATGATTCCGACGGCATTGTACGGCGCCCATGCTACCCTTTCCCTCTCAGCCTAAAACAATATGAAAACACACACACACACACACACACACACACACATTCACACGCACACGCACACACACACAACACAACACAACACAACACAACACACACACACACACACACACACACACACACACACACACACCGTCTTTGGGTCAAAAACATATCGCACAAGACCATATAAAACTTGAACATGCATTTGCCAGCTTTTATTTAGTCACAGATCATGTTTTATTCTTGACTGCGTAATAAGCATGGCCGCATTACTGGCATTAGCATATTCAGCCTCATACGGTTTTCGTTTCTGAGCTACAGCCAACAGTGTTCGACGGCTGAAATGTTTCTTGTTCAATTTACGAAACTTAAATTGCTGAGCTGGCCCTTCGAACCAAGCGATTGCAATGTGTTCAGTGTGTGAGGGAATGTGTGTGATTCACGTGAGCGTGCGTGTTGGGTTTAGCTCGCGGCGCTTTGAGCCAAATATTCGGGATAAAGCGCCAATATTAATGCGCTTATCATCATTTATTAGTATTATTATTGTACACTCGTCTCCACAGATTCAACGTTCAGGTGGGGTAGTGGGACGACCAAACGACAGGAAGCAACAACTACACTTCATTTGCCAAAGATCAGGTTGGTTCGTATGCCGGGACAAGGTGACATTACAAATTTCAAATTAGCGCACAGAACTATTTTTATTTTGAGGCTCAAAATGTTTCACAGTTACACTTCATTTGCCCGAGATCAGGCTGGTTCGTATGCCGGGACAATGTGACATTACAAATTTCAAATTAGTGCACAGAACTAATTTTATTTTGAGGTTCAAAATGTTTCACATATTATCTGGCATGTTTTGACCACCCTCGACCATGTCGACCACCACCCTCGACCACGTCGACAACCACCCTCGACCATATCGACCACCACCCTCGACCCTGTCGATCACCACCCTCGACCATATCGACCACCACCCTCGACCATATCGACCACCACCATCGACCATGTCGACTACCACCCTCGACCTCGTCGACCTCTACGGCGACATTGTCGACCTCCACGTCGACCTCCCCGCGAGCGCATATCAACCGTACAGATAATGGCATAAATTTTAATATGACTCAGTATCAGAGTTTGGTGTTTCTGTGGAGTCTTTTAGTAATCAAGGTTGTGCGGCTTTATCTAAATTTGAGCGACGGATAACGTGTCCAAACGACGTACACTGATATCTCGGCGTTGCCGGTTTGCTAAGTGTCAAATCACCGAGTTTAGTCCGGTTGAATTCCCAGCGGCATCACAGCCTCTCTCTGTGTCTCTCTCTCTGTCTCTCTCCGTCATGGCGGCAATGACACACACACACACACACACACACACACACACACACACACACACACACGTGTACAAACGACGTACACTGACATCCTGGCGTTGCAGATTTGCTAAGTGTCAAATCGCTTAGTTCAGTAAGACTGAATTCCCAGCGGCAGTTTCCGCCGGTTTTCTTTCTTGTCAAACACAAACACAAGGATGATTAGGAACCACCCCATACCTATCAACTATCCGCCTTAATTCGCTCACACGTGCTGGCACACAAAGAAACACGTTCACACACACTGACATGTGCGTTTTGTGGAAACAATGGTCAGTGATGTGACAGGTGTAAAGGGCGTCGAACTGGCGGATGAGGTGATCACCACCCGCATAACTGCAGTTGTGTTTAGGGGGCGATGCGCTAATTGCCCTGTCTTTGTCCGAGGTCGCGCGTGCACAGTAGGGGGTGGGTCCAAGCGGCGGGTCGCGGGTAGTGTCGTCCCAAGTGCCTTGGGCGGTCGGAGGTAAAATCGGCTGCCGGCGAAGTGTGAACCGACAACTAAGCCAGCCATGTTTTTTTTCCCGCCCAGGTTCTGCCGATTTCAGCTGAGCATCAAAACGGCTGGCTAGCGCTGACCGCGGCGCTAATGAGGTAGTCAGCGGCTTTCGTAACGGGCAGAACTAAAACTTGTGCGTGCGAGTCTCGTGTGAGATCTGAACAAAACAAAACAAAATGTATTTGCATTGTACATGTATTTCAGTGCTACACATCATACCACTTTCAAAAGTAATCTCACACGACTGAGACTCGCACACACACGTTTCAGTTCTGCCGGTTTCAAAAGCCGCTGACTACCTCATTAGTACTTGAAGTACGCTCGCAGGGCAGCGGTCAGCGCTGGCCACCAGCTTTCGGCTGGCTTGCGGCGCAACGGGCAGAACCTGGGTGTGGGGCGGGGGGGGGGGGGAACTTTGCCCGTAGGGGATGCTGCCCGAGACTAAGGGTACTTGTCAACTACACAGCTACACAGTGGTTATGCGATTAACGGCTGATTAACGCCGACTTCTTTCTGAATGGTTTACGCTGCGTGTCTCTTCTCCTGTCAATCAATCTCGCGCCAGGTCAGGACACTGTCTCTCGGGACAGCGCTTTTTGTTATAAACATTTTCAAATATTGATTCATGTGCTCCTCGGTGAACTGTTAGTGTTGTTCTGCGATTTTGTATTATCACAGACTCTCTCTCTCTCTCTCTCTCTCTCTCAAAATATTAATATAATCTTCATGTACCTTCACCACGCTACACTGAAAACCAAAATGGCAATTTAACACAAATAAGACAAACAAGCCCTTCATGTGCGTTGTGGTCGACAAAGGTCGAATGTCGCCGTAAAGGTCGACGAGGTCGCCGTACAGGTCGATATGGTCGAGGGTGGTGGTCGATATGGTCGAGGGTGGTGGTCGACATGGTCGAGGGTGGTGGTCGACATGGTCGAGGGTGGTGGTCGACATGGTCGAGGGTGGTGGTCGACATGGTCGAGGGTGATAGTCGACATGGTCGATGGTGGTCAAAGCATGCCAGATAATATATATGACACAGAAAGTAGTATTTACATGACAACCATTAATAAAAAAAAAATAAAAAAAACCAGTAACGGGGAAGCTGCAGCTGGACTGTTAAGGTACTGGGCTTTTTCCTCGTCTTTGACATCGCCCTTATCGAAGGAAAAGGACGTTAAACCCCAAAACATCCACCCTCCCACCACCGCCTACACCGACATCGTATTTTCAAGTACCGTTCAGCATCAACTTTGTTGTTGTTGTTGTGTCCTAATGAAGGTGATGATGCCGCACCAAGACGTCGACTTGTGTTGTCCTTGTGTCTACGTTAAACTGGCTAAATTCTATCTTTGTCTACTGTCATCGGGCTAATTACATCTTTGTCTACGTTCAACGGGCTAATTCCATCTTTGTCTACGTTAAACGGGCTAATTCCATCTTTGTCAACGTTAAACGGGCTAATTCCATCTTTGTTAACGTTAAACGGGCTAATTCCATCCTTGTCTACGTTAAACGGGCTAATTTCATCTTCGTCAACGTTAAACGGGCTAAATTCCATCTTTGTCTACGTTAAACGGGCAAAATCCATCTTTGCTAAGCCAAATTATGTATCGAGCAGTCTTGCTCGTGACTGCGCCTGTACATGGAAATTAATCTTGATGATTAGTACAGCTCTTAATGCGATACTTTTTTTTAACACCTTGCGCGAGCTGAGCGGTCGAACTTTCAAATTCTGCGACTGTTGTTACACTACTGGAGCGCTCAGTGTGGTAGCCGCGTCATCGAGTACGCTTCTGGTGGCTCAGTGCCAGCATTACAGACGCTGTCACTGTCCAGGTGAGTGAGTGGTGTGATGATAGATACCACGAAAACAGTTAAGAACTGTGCGCGCGCTCGGCTGACATAACACGTGATGAGAAAACGTTCGCAGATTCGCGGCGGATTAGTGGCTAGTTTCGGCGACTTGGTCGATCGACGTGCAGTACAGGTATGGAAGCGTTAGCGGGCCAAAGAAAGTCACATTTCCCAACTATTAGTCACGAAACCAGTCGCAGTGGGAAAAAGAAACATCTGTTCATTTGGCAAACAGCCTATAGTGCTTTATAAGCGGCAGTTTTTTCCCCCTCAGAAAGGTTTTAAGTTCAAGTCTCTCTCCATGCATTAGACCCCAGACGATTGAAGACATGCTCCCGCGAGAAATTGCTGCCATGAAAACATACCGATAACCATTGACTGCCCTTTCTTTCATTATTTACGGGGAGGACGAACAAAAACATAACTAGCCTTTGCAAGTGGACGAAAGCGCCAGGTCGGAGAAAATTAATATCCGGGCATGTATGTAGTTCTATCCGGGCGGTTATGGGACATGATTGTGTTCGTGATAAAATTCATGTGCAGTGAAGACAAGATGTTCCGAGGACAGCTTACAAGTACATGAGTGTGGTAAAATTACTTCCGGTTGGAAATGACGATGGCAGGCAATGACGTATCTTTTTCTTTCTGAATGTGTGTGTGTGTGTGTGTGTGTGTGTGTGGCGGAAAAGTTACGAACGCGTCGTGACCACGGCCCCAGATCCTTGCAGAAGTTAGGTGAGCAGGGGCCGTGGTCACGACGCGTTCGTAACTTTTCCGCCACCGATTTACGCACGCGAGGGTCCGTAACTTACGATTTGTGATAAAATTGGGTGGTCATGACGTTTGCGCAGAGTTACGGCCGCTCGGAAACCCTTGCGTATTGTACACCACCTAGGAGGGTGTCGGAAAGGTGCCGTAGCCTTTGCGTAAATCTGTTTAATGGCGGCCCGCTTGAACTGCAAATGAGAAGAGCATTGCGACGGGAAAGGGTGTTCCGCAATCGTACTAACCCTTTTGACTTGTACGACGATGTGGACATGCTTCAAAGGTTTAGATTTAGGAGGAGAGACCTGCAGGAATTGTGCGATCTTCTGTAGGACGACTTGAGTGTAGACGGGGCGCGTTCAGTTCACTACGCACCCTGCAATGCAAAGGCCTGTGTGGCCAGCCGTACACACATCGTGGGTTTATTTGTTTCCTTTTTTGTGGGTTAACATTTGTTGTGTGTGTTTCGGACTAGTTCAGTGCTGAACGCACTCGGTCAGTCCTCACTGATCAGCCACCACCGTTTTGATCGTATCAGTGCCTGTCAATGCAGGTCTCATTCATTGTGTTGTGGACCCGAAATGTGCGGGTTCCGAATTCAGAGTTTTGCCGCTGGTCATGTTTATCTGCCGTAGCACCGGCGTCAGGTTAAATGCGTGGCATGTATGTGGAGAGTTTTGTTGATGTTGTTGTTATCCTCTCCTCTTTCGTTGTTCTTTGATTGAGGTTCATTCCGTTGGTTTTCTTGCCAGTGAGCCTGCTACATACGGTTTGTACGTGCAGTAAATGCTTCTACTGGTTGTAGTCCGTCCAATGTTGAGATAGAGACTGCTAGGGAGCGGTCTATATGCGACGTGCATGCTCTCCTGATCACACTCTCCACATACATGCCACGCATTTAACCTGACGCTACGGCAGATAAACATGACTCGATCAAAAACTCTGTAGTGAACGCGTAGTGAACACACCCCCTCTTCTCTTTCACTCTTCACGCTGCAAGGAGAATTTGTGCAGGTCACGTGATGGTGTTTTTCGTGGGAATCCCGGGGGTCCCACACCTATCTAAAAATAACCCGTACGTGACACCGTTTCCAGTAAGTGCGCGTCGTGACCGGCCAACTAGCGGAAGAGATAGTTTTCACGTAGCCACATACGAACTTACGATCCGCAACCTATTTGCGCAAAGAAATTTGCGTTCGCGTCGTGACCACGGCTCCAGATCTCCAAGAAGGTTGAGTGTATCCTCCGTGACTGTGGTCACAGTGTGAGTTTGAGTTTCTTGAAGGAGCTTTCTTGACTTCACAACCTTTGAGTTTTTAAAAAGAGCTTTCTTGACTGTTTCGTCACAAACGTTGGTTTTGTTTTCCACAGAGTAATTTTTTTTTTTTTTTGGTACCATGTTCAGAGCATTTTAGCACGAAGTAATTGTGCACGAAGTATACTATGTTTATAACTTATAAGTACATGAATGTGGTAAAATTACTTCCGGCTGGAAATGACGATGGCAGGCAATGACGTATCTTTTTTTTCTGAATGTGTGTGTGTGTGTGTGTGTGTGTGTGTGTGTGTGTGTGTGTGTGTGTGTGTGTGTTGTGAGAGGATGTGTTGGAAAATGAAACCCTCCCCCCCCCCACCCCCCCCCCCCCCCCCCTTTTGAAACAATGGCTGCCAAGTCAGCCATCTAACTCGTTGCAAAACAACCAACACCACCAAGTATCATTAACGTCGTCGTTCTCAGACTTTCCTTTTTTTATTTGTCTTAGATATTTTCGCAAGATTTGTCAGCACTTGTTAACCGATGCATTAATTTCTGGTGATATGATGCTGCTCAATTTACTGACGTTATTTTGGTACAATGCGTAATATTTCCCCCCTCTTTCCTTGCGGTGTATAGTACAATCAAGGGAAATAATTCTGCCTCGAAATTGGACATGGTAAGATTTACAGCACGAGTTTCGTCCCATGGACGGACACTTCAACAATCGTCAGTCGGTCATTCTTTCACACACACACACACACACACACACACACACACACACACACACACACACACACACACACACACACAAAATATACCTTGACTGACCTTACCTTTTATCGCCAAACCCTGACCATTCTCTCCCCACCCTTACTAATCGCATTCATTGCCCACGCCCGCTTACTGACAACTCTTAGCTTTCCTCGCCCAACCCTCAGTTGTCACTTTAACCCCCCCCCCCCCCAACCACCACCACCACCCCGCCCCCTTTTTTGCGCACTTGCGGTTATCCCCGACTAGTCTCATCTTTGCTCGCCATGAACCCATGTTCATTATTCTCCAACACAAACACTAAGGTGTTATCATTATTTTAGGTCATTTTCTCTCACCCACACTGTCGCATGTCCCATTCTTCCACACTGACTGCTCCTAATCTTAGTACCCGTGATTGTCTTCTGGGTACTATGTATTCTACGGCACACACACACACACACACACACACACACACACACACACACACACACACACACACACACACATGCGCGCGCGGGCGCAGGCACGCACACTTGCCACCTTACCTTGAACTTGATCTTCTCTCTGAGGGGATAGTGGACAGTCGATAGATTCACCTTGACTCGATCCTTTGTCTTGCCACACAGCGACCAGATCCTTGCAGAAGTTAGGTGAGCAGAAGATCACCAAGAAGGTTGAGTGTATCCTCCGTGACTGTAGTCACAGTGTGAGTTTGAGTTCCTTTTAAGGAGCTTTCTTGACTTCACAACCTTTGAGTTTCTTAAAAGGAGTTTTCTTGACTCTTTCCTCACAAACGTAGGTTTTGTTTTCCACAGAGGTTTTTTAGTACCATGTTCTGAGCATTTTACCACGAATTTTTGTGCACGAAGTATACTATGTACAGTATCTTCTTCCATGTACGGGGAGCCAGGGTGGTCGAATGGTGGAGCGTTGGACTTCTAATGCTCGGGTCGTGAGTTCGATCCCGGCTGGGGCCAAATATTTGTCCTGGCTTTTTTATCGTTGCCCTGTCTTTGATATCACCCTATGTGGTGGAAAAGGACGTTAAACCCTGAAACACCCACGCACTCTTCCATGTACCTTGAAAGGCATATTCGACACTCCTCTATGTTCTTCTTTGTATGATTGAACTTACTTGTCCAAAAAGATAGACACTGACAGTCTGACGAGAAGACACGATATCAATTTAAAACGGAAACAGTGATCTCGTAATATTCAAGAAAACTTGAAGAATGTTTTGTATGGTGATTTTGATGATGTTTGTCTGTCTGTCTTAACCTGGAGGTGGTATGTTTTGTCATCCTTTATCCGAACTGACGAAGTTTAGTTGTAATAGCTACGATGCATTAAAAGCGGGTGTTCGTACGAATTCTTAATTTAATGGGGTTTGAAATGCTGACGTCATCTCATTTCGGATCTAGAGAAGATCTCTTGCTGATCAAGTACGTCGTTCCTGAATGTGACGCCAGTTTGTTTGTCGTGAAAAGTAGGAATCGATCAACTTCCAGTGCATCGAGCGGTGCTGTGCATACAACTGAGGCATCGGGCGTCCAAATTCAAGCAGATACGACAAGGCTTCACTGACGTACGATATTTCTGGTTGTAAGTGCTGTACAAAACGCCTGATCTGGGGCATGTAGTGAGCCGGGACAGTGGAGCGGTATTACGTTGGACTTCCAATGCTCGGGGCGCGAGTTCGAATCCTCACTGGGAGCCAGAACATCGTGCTGGCCTTGTCCTCGTTATCCCGTCTTTGATATCACCCTTATGTGGTGGACAAGGGACGTTAAAACCCCTAATCACCCACCCTCAACATGACCCAGAGATTCGTGTCAAGTTTTAGCGCTTCGAACAAGAATTTTGAACAAGAAAATCATAAGACAGATGTAAACATCAGGTATGACGTCATCCTCTTTCCTGTCTTATTTTCATTCTCTTGATAGTGCGATGCCCCGAACATGCACACAGTACCACTCGGATTGATTCCCACTTTTCACGGCAAACTAACTGACGTAACACTCTGACGTGAATGATTTACAGTTGGTTTCCAGTGGAGATCCGGAATGACACGTCACCATATTAATGCGTACTCAGTACTGGAATCACCATTGCTACGCCTGACTGACATCTCGTGCGTGAATATAGTTTACACTGCTTACCGTCCACTGAAACTGGAGGTTTTTCTTGCCGATGCTGACGTAGATATTGTCCTTCTAAACAGCAGTAATGGGATTGATGTAATCCATGCAAAGACTGTGTCGGCCACGACAACGGCGAAGGTATCGTTCATTCACTTAATTTCGGGGTTTTTTTTTTTTTTTTTTTCGATTTTTTTTAAATGCCTGAGTACTTTATTACCACTTCTCATCACTGTGGACAGTATTCAAGACAGATGTCGAACACTTTTCCGCGGAGCCAGGACTGTATACAGTTCGCACGAACATGAAGCCCTGGACTAATAACATTAACCCTTCGATATGTTAATGATAATAAGAACATAAAATTATGTTCAAGCAATCATCGTTACTATAATATATATAATATACAAAAATATTAGCTACCCGACTATATGAATATGTCATCACGTCAAGTCGGTAGGATACAAATAGACTTTTCTCTGGTCGAGTGTACATGTGTATGTGGGATGGTTGCCATATGTACAGATTACATGTCAAGGCGTCAGCTATGTTCTTTGGTCCTATTTCCAGCTGAAATTCAGGGCTGATGGAGGGGGGGTGCGGCAGAAGGCCCTTCTGTCGTCCGTCTGCAATCTGTTCAAGTTGATCTTGGAAACTGTAGTGATCCAGGTGAAATATTTCTTATGGTCATTCATAAACTGTGGTGGTTCTCACAGTAGGGGGACAAAGTCGCCCAGCCACTTTTGAAGAAACTAGAGAAAAAGCTGGTGATTGATCAAATTTAACGACTTTTAGTTTCTGTTGTTGGTTTCTTTTTATTTTCGGGTCCATAGACAACTAACACTACTTTTGTGAAGTTTCAAGGTTGAAAGTAGCTCATAAACAAGCGTGCATTACAAATACGCTGTACCGGCATGATTCCCATGCCTTGCTTTGCCAGCCATTTTCTAACAGTGGTCGCTTCACAACTGTAAGTTTCCAAGAAACAAATCTCAGCCCTACACCATGCTATAGAAATGATTATTTTTTTGCACTTTTCAGTGATATTTATAACTCCATATGCCCCAAATTACCCTTTCCCCCTTTTGTGGGAGCCCATCACAAAATATATCCTTTTCCTTATGTTGGACGTGTTACTGAGACACACAGGAATCGTGACTTATTGTGTGTACTGTTAGGTGGACATGATTGCCGCGGGGAAACAGGAGGTACAGCTGTGGGGATCAACGATCAAACAGGAAACATTTGCAGAGTACAACAGCAGGTTTACCTCTGGCTTTTTCGTCCCGCTTTTCAACTGCTATGTCTTACATGTTGCAGATTTGAAACGCCAGCTGAATTCTGTGGATGGTTTGCCGATAACTTCCAAAATACAGACTCCGTACATTCCAGTGGGTTAACACTACAAGATCCAACGCGTGTAGGTGAGGAGACTATGGTTGAACATGTATATTTACTTCGCACTGCTCAGCGTCTTTCCATTCTTTGTACCTCTCTCTCTCTCTCTCTCTCTCGCGCGCGCGCGCGCGCAGGACAGCTTGTAAGACAGGCAGTAATGCCTAAATGCTATCCTGAATAAAAACCTTCCATCATCATCATCATCTCTCTCTCTCTCTCTCTCGTCCAAGGGTTGATATCTACAAATGTAGCCTGTCTTTCTCAGGGGCATCCATATGGAACTCTTTACCACTAAGTATCCAAAACATTTCCAAATTCACCGACTTCAAACAAATTCTACACGACACGCTCATCTGACCATGTAGGTAGAAATGTGTTATATGCATGTTTTCGGATGTTAGTGACGACTTTGAAGTTCTTACTTGGCATACAGCCAACTTGTATCATCGACAAATGCCACGTGTGTTTTGATTTTTTATCATGTCTACTTTTCTCTTCTTCATTTCTTTTAGATAGTTAATACTTTTGTTTGTCTTTTTTCTCTCTCCCCCCCCCCCCCCTTTTTTCCCCCTTGTTTTGATGTTGTCTTTTTACCCTTTAACGTAGACTAGCAGGACAGCTTGTAAGACAGGCAGTAATGCCTAAATGCTTTATCCTGAATAAAAAACGTTTCATCATCATCTCTCTGGCTGTCTGCTTCCTTCCATACACGTGACTGGCTACAGTTTATAAGCTTTACTGTGACCAAGTGGTTCTTGTGTACCTTTCGTTTGTTAGCACGTTTAACCACATAGAAATGTCTCAGATTTTCACACTCGCGCTTTTGGTAACAATTAATGTCAGATGAATGTATGTCAAACCTGATTCCACATTCCACCAGAGACTCCGTGTGTGTGTGTGTGTGTGTGTGTGTGTGTGTGTGTGTGTGTGTGTGTTAGGCCGTTTTATTGTTGCCAGCGACAGAGCCGTTAAGTCGACATTAACTTCCACACTGACGCAGCCGACAAAAACCCTTGCGTGTTTGTCCTTCAGCTTTGTAGTGACAGGTGTCGGCGCTACTCTCACAGTCTCAATTCACTCTGTACGTGGCGAAAGTTTGACACTGTGGACATACACAGCAACCTACTTTAATGATTCGTCAGTGTGGAATGAGGCATCTTTGCTGGTTCGTTCGTGTTCAGCGTTCAAGGTATGTAACTACAACCTATTTCATACAGTAAGTAGTGCTCATAAGTGTTTTACGACAACGCGAATCGCATTGAATTGAATAAATGAGAACTTCTGATACTGTTTCAGCTTTCTCAGAGTATAATGCATTTGATACTTACTGCTGTAAAACTTAACATTATTTTGAGTTAAAGTCTCTCACGTGATGGCTTTTTCATCGTTGCCCCGTCTTTGATATCACCTTTACGTGGTGGAAAAGGACGTTAAACTCCCAAACACCCACCCACCCCCTCACGTGATGCCAATACCATCCCTAAGTGTTACTTCAAAGGCCGTTTCTCTAGTCGATAACCTTCCACCTGCAACTACACGAAAGTTGATATTATGGGAGTATTAATTTCACAGATAAAGTTTGAAAGTCCGCCAGCTACAAATGCTCGTTCTGTCGTCGCAATCGACAACGTACAGTATGCCAGAAACATTTCTCCTACATCGTGTCCTTTGACTCCGCGTGATCGACAACGTACAGTATGCCAGAAACATTTCTCCTACATCGTGTCCTTTGACTCCGCGTGATCGACAACGTACAGTATGCCAGAAACATTTCTCCTACATCGTGTTCTTTTACTCCGCGTGATGCACACAGGTCATACACACCAGATACATATTCTTCTTTCTGTGAAGACGGTAAGCATGATGCACACAGGTCACACACACCAGATATATATTCTTCTTTCTGTGAAGACGGTAAGCATGATACACACAGGTCATACACACCAGATATATATTCTTCTTTCTGTGAAGACGGTAAGCGTGATGCACACAGGTCACACACACCAGATATATATTCTTCTTTCTGTGAAGACGGTAAGCATGATGCACACAGGTCATACACACCAGATATATATTCTTCTTTCTGTGAAGACGGTAAGCGTGATGCACACAGGTCACACACACCAGATATAATTATATTCTTCTTTCTGTGAAGACGGTAATCGTGATGCACACAGGTCACACACACCAGATATATATTCTTCTTTCTGTGAAGACGGTAAGCGTGATGCACACAGGTCATACACACCAGATATATATTCTTCTTTCTGTGAAGACGGTAAGCATGATGCTCACAGGTCATACACACCAGATATATATTCTTCTTTCTGTGAAGACGGTAAGCATGATGCACACAGGTCATACACACCAGATATATATTCTTCTTTCTGTGAAGACGGTAAGCATGATGCTCACAGGTCATACACACCAGATATATATTCTTCTTTCTGTGAAGACGGTAAGTATGATGCTCACAGGTCATACACACCAGATATATATTCTTCTTTCTGTGAAGACGGTAAGCATGATGCTCACAGGTCACACACACCAGATATATATTCTTCTTTCTGTGAAGACGGTAAGCATGATGCACACAGGTCATACACACCAGATATATATTCTTCTTTCTGTGAAGACGGTAAGCATGATGCTCACAGGTCACACACACCAGATATATATTCTTCTTTCTGTGAAGACGGTAAGCATGATGCACACAGGTCACACACACCAGATATATATTCTTCTTTCTGTGAAGACGGTAAGCATGATGCTCACAGGTCATACACACCAGATATATATTCTTCTTTCTGTGAAGACGGTAAGCATGATGCACACAGGTCATACACACCAGATATATATTCTTCTTTCTGTGAAGACGGTAAGCATGATGCTCACAGGTCATACACACCAGATACATATTCTTCTTTCTGTGAAGACGGTAAGCATGATGCTCACAGGTCATACACACCAGATATATATTCTTCTTTCTGTGAAGACGGTAAGCATGATGCTCACAGGTCATACACACCAGATATATATTCTTCTTTCTGTGAAGACGGTAAGCATGATGCTCACAGGTCACACACACCAGATATATATTCTTCTTTCTGTGAAGACGGTAAGCATGATGCACACAGGTCATACACACCAGATACATATTCTTCTTTCTGTGAAGACGGTAAGCATGATGCTCACAGGTCATACACACCAGATATATATTCTTCTTTCTGTGAAGACGGTAAGCATGATGCACACAGGTCACACACACCAGATATATATTCTTCTTTCTGTGAAGACGGTAAGCATGATGCAAACAGGTCATACACACCAGATACACATTCTTCTTTCTGTGAAGACGGTAAGCATGATGCTCACAGGTCACACACACCAGATATATATTCTTCTTTCTGTGAAGACGGTAAGCATGATGCACACAGGTCATACACACCTGATATATATTCTTCTTTCTGTGAAGACGGTAAGCATGATGCTCACAGGTCATACACACCAGATATATATTCTTCTTTCTGTGAAGACGGTAAGCATGATGCACACAGGTCACACACACCAGATATATATTCTTCTTTCTGTGAAGACGGTAAGCATGATGCTCACAGGTCATACACACCAGATACATATTCTTCTTTCTGTGAAGACGGTAAGCATTATGTCGTCTGCTTATGCTACCATTTTATTACCGTGGGACATAGTCTAGATTTTATGAAATAAAGTGGTTGTGTTTTACCTCGATACTGACTGAGCACAACCGATGGATACTGTATTCATTTTAATTTTCATTGTTTAGAATACACTTCAGGCTGTAAGGACTGTACTGTAGTGCGTGCTTAATTTGAACTGAAGTGCAGTTTTCAAAGGTTAATTTCTATAACACAGAGAGAAATGATCAACAAGAAGCGACAGGGAGGTTACTTTGCGATAAGCAGCCACTGTAGCGGATATAGAGGTGTTGGCAGTATTTCATGGACGGATGGCTGGCACTTGCAGATTTTTCTTTCTTTGCTCGTATTTTCGTGTGTGTGTGTGTGTGTGTGTGTGTGTGTGTGTGTGTGTGTGTGTGTGTGTGTGTGTGTTCATTAAGTGTGTAACTTGTTTCTACACCCCCCCCCCCCTCCCCCTGTATTTCTGTAGCTTATAGATTTTTCTTCCTTTCCTCATATTCTCGTAGTTTAGCAACCGCAAGTTGGAAACATGGTATTTCTGCCAAAACTTTTACCCTCGGAAAATAAAGATTATTGTCATTGTCATTGTCATTGTCATTCTCTCTCTCTCTCTCTCTCTCTCTCTCTCTCTCTCTCTCTAAATAAATAAATAAATAAATGCACTGTGTAAAACGTATACACGTATATACTTTCTCAGCTATGGCACATAACTGATATCCATAGCCGAAAGCTGTTTTTTAACGCACATATAACCTCACATGTTACTTATGCCTCCACTGTTTGGGACGGGTGCAGCGATGTCCACATGGCCAGACTCAATTCGCTTTACAAGAGAGCTGTTAAAATGGTTCTTCAAGAACCTCTCCCAACTAGCGAAAAATTTAAAAAACTTAATCTTCTTAGCCTTGAACACCAGCTTACTTACAATAAGTGTGTATTCATACATAAAATCTTCAACGAGACAATGCCACCATATCTGGAAACTCTTTTTAATTTAAATCAGCGGCATGAGAGGACCTCGAGGAATGGCATCCTGCGCTAACCATTACCCCGTATTGACTTATTCAAAACAAGCCTTTCCTTCGCTGGAGCATTACAATGGAATTCTCTCCCTTCACACCTTAAACTAAATATATCTACTTCTACGTTTAAGCGTGCACTCAAACAGTACCTGATGGATCGCACGTAACGTACGTTACGCGGCAACCTGTTATTTTGATTTTCTATTTTACATCAATTCAGTATTATATCAGTGATTTGTGTTTACAAAGGTCGTACGTGTGTGTGTGAATGCGTTTTGACCTGATGGACGATTTTCTCTATGGTTTTGTTTCTTGTAGTTTAGTGCATAATACCTTTTATATTTTGCTCCCTTTTTTCCCCCGTAGTAGATAGTCTCTGTAGTATTAGCAACGGCAAGTTTGCAAACTGGCGAATTTCTGTCAAAACATTTACCGTTGATAAATAAAGTTTCATCATCATCACCATCTCTCTCTCTCTCTCTCTCTCTCTGCTCCCAGTGCCTCGTCCAAGGGTTGATATCTACAAATGTAGCCTGTCTTTCTCAGGGGCATCCATATGGAACTCTTTACCACTAAGTATCCAAAACATTTCCAAATTCACTGACTTCAAACAAATTCTACACGACACGCTCATCTGACCATGTAGGTAGAAATGTATTATATGCATGTTTTCGAATGTTAGTGACGACTTTGAAGTTCTTACTTGGCATACAGCCAATATCATCGACGAATGCCACGTGTGTTTTGATTGTTTATCATGTCTACTTTTCTCTTCTTCATTTCTTTTAGATAGTTAATACTTTTGTTTGTCTTTTTTCTCTCTCCCCCCCCCCCCCTTTTTTCCCCCTTGTTTTGATGTTGTCTTTTTACCCTTTAACGTAGACTAGCAGGACAGCTTGTAAGACAGGCAGTAATGCCTAAATGCTTTATCCTGAATAAAATACGTTTCATCATCATCTCTCTCAGGTTTTACGCAGACACCTGATGGTGCCGACGAAGGGGAGGAAACTGGGGACGACGTTGCCGCCATAGTCGGTTCGGTTGTAGCTGTCGCTGTCATCATTATCATTCTGGTCGTCGTCGGGGTTGTCTTGTGGAGAAGACGGAGGAGGTGACCTCTCTCTCTCTCTCTCTCTCTCTCTCTCTCTCTCTCAGGGTCAATGATCTCTCCCCTTGAGCATTTCACATCCTATGTGGTCCTGAAACCTCGGCTCCTTCGAGTAACTGTTGATGATCGTTTATACTGGCAAAGTCATATCAGTACCACTTTGTCATGAAATCTATTTTGGCTTGCAAACCTCAGGCACTCTACGGATCAGTCTATACGAAAATTGTTCTGGTGTTCACATGTAGCCACACATTGATTAAGCTTCGACGCTATGGGATGGTGCTAGTAAAGCAAACCTAAACAAAGAATTCTCTTCATGGAAGACTATCTGAAGTGGTCCGTCCAAATCCACGTTGAGGTGCCGATGAAAAACTAGTATCTTGGTATACTACAACTTGAGAAACATTTCCTCTGTAATAAGCAAGTTTTCTATTCTCAAAATCAATAAGCTATTCTCAAAATCACCGCTTCCTACCTGATCAGAATGCTTAAAATTACTCGAGACCCGTAAAGTACATTGAGGAATGATCTTACAGCACCCAGGCTGTCGATCGATAAATCATCCTTGGTGTATTCAGGAGGATCAATATGGAATTCACTTCCAAAAGAAATCATAAAGAAAGTATCTACCAAAACCCTGTGGGCCTATCTTCTCAAAGTCTTAGTAAATGTCAAGCCAATCTAGGGTAGTTAGTTGCTTTCTTTTTGTACAATGATGTCCATCTCTATGTAAAGCTTAAGTATAAGTATGCAGACTTACAGTATGGCTGCCAGTCTGCTTCTTTGAGTCCTGAATGATCTGAATGAGTTTGTATGATTATGCTATAGCAGTTAGCGTCGACATTTCCTTATTCATGAAATTTCGGTCTCAGTGTGTATATTATTTTCTGTCCGTAACCGTACACATGCATCTGCACGTGCGCGCGCGCACGTGTGTGTGTGTGTGTGTGTGTGTGTGTGTGTGTGTGTGTGTGTGTGTGTTCCTGTCCTTTCTAGTTTTCCCAAGCTGCAATTGACAACGACATATTATGATTTGTTGTTGTTGTTGTTGTTTTTTGTTTGTTTTGGGTTTTTTTTTTTTTTTTTTTGCTCCAGTTCCATCTTTATTGATTTTGTATTACTCCCAAGTCATTAGCCTTGGGGAATTCAGGGAGAGGAGCCACACTGTAATACTTAGTTTGATATACTGTACTTTTGTGCCCTCTTTATAATTAAAGAGTCATGCTAAGTACCTAACTCAAAGCTTCACGTACATTTGCAGGGACAAAGACGGAAGTGCTTCAGATGCAGGGCATGTCATGGCAGGTAAAAAAATTGACAACAAGAAAATATCAGTCAATATCTCAAAGTGAAGCTCTGATCAGAATCTGTATTTTTCTCTGACACAGCCATTCATTGGACATCGACATTTACTGAAACAAGTATGAGTGTATTCAAAAGCTGCCTCGTGTAGGAAAAGCAAAGCATAATTATCCTGCCAGAGAGAGAGAGAGAGAGAGAGAGAGAGAGAGAGTACTTTGCTCATACCTGTGTTGCGATGCTGATCAATAAATCATAGTAAAATAAAATCAAGCCTGCTGTGAAAATCTCCGCCTTATCAAGTGCACTTTTTAACGTTCCCACTACGTTTATCTTCTCCGTAGAGAAATACATGGTAGAACCTTTGTTTCTTTTTTTAACGCGTGTGTATTTCTACAACAGGAAGAGACGCAGACTTACCAAAGGATGGCGCTCAAATTTCCTCTCTCGAGGAAACCTTTGACAGTGGCTATTCTCAAGTGGACCCCCTACCTCCGAGTTTCAATCGTGTGGATGGACTGGCAGAGGATGGAGAACCACGCAAGAGGCGTCGCTCCAATGTAACAGATGAATACAACGTCCTGAATGCCCATGGTTCTCGCAAGAACGCTCAGCAGCCACAAGATGACTACAGCCATATTCAAAGTCAAGATTTTGGACCAGACGCCAGTGCCATGTACAGTCAAGTCAAAAAGCCGGAAAACAATGCTTCAACAGGATTTGATGCCGGCGTGCTTTACAGCCAAGTCCAAAAGAAGGGAAAGAAGCCTGCAGGTCCGCAGAGTGCTACTTGTGGGGACGACTACAACAGGATTGACTTTTCTGCAGGAGCAGTAGGTGCGCCGGACGGCAGCCGTGATACATACAACAGGCTTGACAAAACCACTTGATAGATTCGATGATTTCTGTAGGGACCGTTGGAAACATGTAAAAACGAAGCGTTGACATGTAGAGCGAATCTGCAACATGGAGAGAGCAGACGACAACTGATTATCGACGCTTTTTCCAATCACTGAGGAGGCGCAGATCCGAGTGACAGAGCCTGCGTGAATCCAATTTCCAAAATACGAGTATCTTGCACATCCCACTCTTAGTGCTACGAGTGTTTTGCTGTATCAAGGAGAGAACATGACATTTTTTTCCGCTTATTGTATGTGTAGCTTTTTAATGTGCCAGTGTCACTTGCCGGAGTGTTATGTCCGTGAGGACAGCCTTGTCTAGTCTAGGCTTACAGCGAAGCCGCTAGCAGACGCTTGTGTGCGAAATTTTTTATTCGACCGGCAAAAATCTGTGGTGTGTGCACATGTTAATAGTTAGTGACACCCATCTGATTTCGAATCAGTTATGTACTGTCTGTATGTAATCTTCGTCTGAGCTCTATCCCAAACTGTTTCGCATCTTGGCAGCAAGGATTAAAAATACTATACACCAAGTGGCTGGCTTACGGAAATTTTAAGGGCATCGGAATTTTTTTTCAACCTTGCCATGGACCTGGCCAATTGTTTTGGTTGATATCGCATTGTTTACAGGGATATCGACGACCTTGCCTTTGGCTGGTACACACAGAGGTATTCCACTGCTCTTCACCAATCGCTGTTGGAGAACAAGGATGAAATGAAACTAAACATTATCATCCATAGCGGCCTCTTTTTCTTTGATCTCTCCTGTGGAATAAGTGTCCGTATTGTACTAGTACAGGATAAATCATGTGGCACAGAGCACGACATCACATGACAATCAGGCATGGTTCCCTGCTAGAAGGTTCTTTCTTTCAGACAGAAAGGACAGAAATACTGCCTTTGGCAAAGAAAAACCATCGTCATCGATGAGCAAGTACATATATTACTACTCGTGGGGGAGAACTAGCTCCCTGTGTCAACACCATCGACGACGAAACATTTTGACTCAACATATCGGTGTTTCCGACTACATAAACTCGTTGTTCAAGTACAAAACAACAGTAGCCTGTACCTAGCACGCACTCCCTACTCAAATTTCGGACAGTTTTAACCAACACTTTCAACACCCGTTCCCAAAAAGTTCAATCGAAGCTGGCGTCTCACCATGTATGCTGTTTACTGATTTGGCTGACCATGGCAAGCCGGACGCAAATAAGTTCGAGACGGCAGCAGACTTGACCTAACAAACACTGCGCTCTCAAATCAACAGCAGTTTCAACGCTAGGAAACCCAAAGCCTGTGACATAAAACTGAACAGAATCGACGGAGTCGCTCGATCAGTCGTCTGCTATCGGCGCAGAGAATGGCAGCGGATTCGTTGTCTGGATAGACCTCCGATTGAACAGAAGCTCTTGAATCGTTTGAATCATGCTGTTGGCGAAAGG
This sequence comes from Batillaria attramentaria, assembly GCA_018292915.2. Taxonomy (NCBI): domain Eukaryota; kingdom Metazoa; phylum Mollusca; class Gastropoda; family Batillariidae; genus Batillaria; species Batillaria attramentaria. Next base: position 29,273 of record JACVVK020000550.1, on the reverse strand, counting down.
ACACTTTAACCGGTGTACATGTACTTCAAATATTTGAATAAACACTCACAAAGCTTCATATTTCGTGAAGAATCGCGACAGGAAGACTCTCGCTCGAACCCTAATCGTGCAAAGCGTGAACAACTGAGCTGTGCTTGATCGGTTTCGCATTCATCTCGCAAATTTACATTTCCTTGAAAGGGTTAGCATGTTTGTTTGTGCCTTTAGTCGAAGTTTAGAACTTGTGTTTTTGTTTGGATATGAGTTTATGAGTGAACTGACACCGTCTTGCCAGCATAAAAAGGCGCACTTTATTCTGTCAGCGTCGTGCTCTGCCGACGTACAAATTCGTTCGTCTCAGTGCTATGTGCAGCAGCTGTCGACTGTCAGTTTTTACAAGGATAGACGTTCAAAATATACCATAAATTGGCCCTGAAGGAGGATAAAGGGTTGATTTGCGTCTTGGATCAAAATACAGTCGAACACGCTTACGTCGAATTCGCAGGGGAAATGGATTTTTGTTCGACGTATCCGAAGTTTGACTTATCCGTGACGACGGATAAGGTCGAATTTCGACTCTAGCTTCGAGTTAAGCGAGTTGCACCTTTTCACCCCCTGATTCGGTTTGGAAATTTATTTTCCCTGGTCAACATGAGCTTACTGCTGCTGCGTTGGTATAGTTCGCCCCCTTGTGTCATTTGCACCTGCTGTAAATGCACGGCGACCGTCTAAACAACATCGCGATTGCACCATTACCACAAGGTAACCCCAACCCTAAACCTAACCCTAAACCGATATAAGCAGGCGAACTCTACTAAATGAGTGTGGATGCATTTGAATAGTTGGCCCAGTACGGCCCAGGGGTGCAAACTATACTGAGCCTTACTGCTAGGATTTGTTTTATTCAATACGCTCGTGTAAGCTGCCATGTCATCGAATCTCCGTAGCTATTCTGACTGTTCACTTTGAGTTCACTTTCAATCAGTTCAGAGTATTGGCTTGGTCTTACCATAGTCACACATGCAAGCCAAGTTTTTCTGATGGCTGTTTCATTCTGACATGAAAGCTGCCTGACACCAAACGGTGATAAGTTTCCAGCTTATGTTTTCTTCTTCTTTTCTAGTTTCACTGACTCTTATTCTGCTTGTGAGATCAGCAGCGTCATCTGTGTGTGTGTGTGTGTGTGTGTGTGTGTGTGTGTGTGTGTGTGTGTGTGTGTGCGCGCGCGCGCTCGTACTGATGTGATCGCATGCGCTCAATTAATTCTAGTACAACGTCATATAGACACACGCAGTCAAATAGCAGAAAGATCCAACTGTAACGGCACCAACCGGCAAACTCCCTCTCTCTCTCTCTCTCTCACACACACACACACACACACACACACACACTTCACACACCAGGAATAACTCACTGCTTACCCTCCGAATCCCACGGCAAATCACCTTCTTAACACTGGCGACAGAAAACCTCAGAGATCAGGGGCACAGGGTCAGATCTCACGCCTAGCTCTGTTCTTGCACGTGTTTTTCGCCAATTTCGTGTTCTACCACCCAAGATAACCCGCCCTAAGGCCCGCAGGTCACATAACACTGTCAACCTGTACTTGCACGGAAATGTCAAATCTCCGTGCAAGCGGTGTTTTGGCGCTGATGCATCAGAAGGACAAAAAGAAATTCCCGTGCCAGCGACTGGTACGACTTATCCGAGGCTAAAATTGCAGATTTCGTTTGACATAACCGAGTTTTGACTTATCCGTTTTTGAGTACTCGTTCGACTTATCCGTGGAAAATTTAGTCATACAAAGAGCAAGTTTGGCCGGGAAATTTTTTTTTGCTTCGACGTATCCGAAGTTCGACTTAAGCGTGTTTGACTTAAGCGTATGGGTCTGTACTTGTGGGTATACCACAGCTTGATGGGGAATAACAGCGAAGTATATAACCATCGATCCCATTCGTTCATTACCCAGAGCTCAAAGTACGTAATTTTTTTTTCTCAAATGTCGTGTTTGTTCTTTGCCCTTCGGTCTCTTCTTTTTATTATTCATTATTTTTGTGCTTTTTGCATGACATACATGTATATTTAGCGTAGTTGCTACATGACCCGGAAGCTATTAGTGGTCTGTAGCCTGAAAATGAACATGGAAATAGCCCGTTTAATCTAAAATGTAAATGCAAGACAATTACTAAAATGGCAATCATAGTGGAATGTGCATAATATTTTATGAGATACGAATGTGGTCAGATTATTTGGGCTGGTTAGTTAGTTAGTTATTTAAGGCGAAAACGCCGCGCAAGCAACAAAGTATTTGGGCTTGTGCTTAAAAGTAATAGTGTCTAGATTATTAGTACCACAGCCCAAACATCTGTGATGTAAGTGAATGCAAGGTAAATCTTTGAAGGCACTACTACTGCATCAATATAAATGTAATAATAATAGAAATATACTATTTCTGATACATACCGGTGCTTACGCTAATGAAACGTTAAAACTATAATTGTCATAGTTAATACTTGCCAGAACTCTCTGTGCGTGTGTGTGTGTGTGTGTGTGTGTGTGTGTGTGTGTGTGTGTGTGTCTCTCTCTCTCTCTCTCTCTCTCTCTCTCTCTCTCACACACACACACACACGCTTGCGCGCACACGCATGATAATATTAAGCAACCTTACGAGATTTTATTAGCGCAAGCTGTGTTTAAAAGCCCGATGGCTGTGAAAAAAAAGAAGGGGGGAAAAAAGCGCGAGCCGCAACTCTTCACACAACCCGGAAGACAAACACTAGCGCATGACGTGACACTGGTGCATTCAACATTTCCACCACCAGAAAAGGTTTATAGGTTGTAGTTGGTGGTTGCATTGATCTGTTCACAACTGAAAATTTATGTAATTTTACTGCGTCTGTGTGTGTGTGTGTGTGTGTGTGTGTGTGCGTGCGTGCGTGCGTGCGTGCGTGCGTGTGTCTGTGTGTGTGTGTGTGTGTGTGTGTATGTGTGTGTGTGTATGTGTGTGTGTGTGCAAGCAAACAAACGCAAGTTACAGGCAAGCAAACTAACAAACAAGTAGCAAGTAAACAACGACGAAACATTAACCAAAGAAAGAAAACACCAGTAATGGCAAAAACGCCATTCTCGCAGAATGATGAGAAGCTATTTTATGACATTCCGGTTAAAATTTAAACACATGGAGAAACATCAAACATGCGTTAAATACGTAAACACTAAACATTATATAATACATCAGTAGGGGCGAAATATTACACAAGAGCCTATTCGGTATTCACATTCAGCATCAGTATTTGCTGAAGGTGCGGTCGTATGTTATTGTATGATAGACACGGATCTTAATCATGTTGCCACCGAAATCGGCGTCTTCAAATATTTATTTTTCAACTCTGAAAAAATCAAAGCTAAAACTGTTCGCCTTTGGTCAGAACGTGTCTGAAAACGAGTATAGAGGTAAAAGCAAAGTATACTATGCGGCAAAAGAAACGCGATAGCGGTAGCGGTAGTTAGTTAGTTAGTTAGTTAGTTCGTTCGTTAGTTAGTTAGGGCTTAACGCCGCGCAAGCGACAAAGACTATAATAATGCGATAGCGGTAGTCAGAATTATAAACTAAGTGAGTAGAGATCAGTGCAAGTGTCACACGCGGCGCGATCACAACATGCTGTACTGCCCAGATGTAAGCTTACAACAGTTTGTGTCGCGTGCTGAGTCAGCGGTTTCTGAATAAGATCAGGGTGGGTGGGTGGGTGTTTGGGGGTTTAACGTCCTTTTCCACCACGTACGGGTGATATCAAAGACGGGGAATAACGTCAGTAGTGTCATGTGACCGTCACCCATATGTATCACACGCAAACGTCCTGTGTCCCTTGTAAAAGGACAATACATTTTCTGGCCCGAAAAAGTTTTTTTTTTAAATGATTGACGTGTGCTACGCGATGGAAAGTGTATGTCAGTAATCTATAAGAGGTTATAATCATACTTTCGCGTTTCTTTTGCTTTTGAGTATATGTGCGTCAGAATTTGTATGGCAAGATGAAGACGGGAGGAGCGAGTCACTGTGCAAACACGCAGAATCCATACTGCAAACTCAGTCCCTTGACACGGCTAACCGAAAAGCTATGAATGTTAACTCACGAAAGAAACCCGGAACCTTTTTCATTTGAAGCGGCTTTCAAAAACTACATCATAGAGACGCCCAAACTTAGTCTAGTAGCTTTGCCTTAGTAGGATTAAGTGATAGCAGATCGAGCTTTGACATGTTTCAGTTACCACGTACATGTATTCGCCATTTCGGAGTACTGTGTCTTCTAGTTTGGGGAATACAGGCTGTGTCACAAAGCGAAACCATCGCCGAATTCAAAGGTAAGCCCCATTGTGTTAATTACAACTTTATGTCGGTGTTCACTCGTTTCTTCCATATTTCCGCTGTTTGCGGTACAAAATATACAAGAAACAAGATATTCATGTTCCTGTAGTCCCCTTTTCGGGTATGGTGGATATCAGAGAAAAGCATAAGCGGTAGTTGCAGGGAATCAAAATAATTACAACAGCATAATGTGTAAATGTGGACAATAAGGTTAACTGTATAATTCTTCTTATACATTGCCATTAATATTCGGGGAGCCGGGGTGGCCGAATGGTAGAGCGTTGGACTTTTAATGCTCGGGTCGTGAGTTCGTATCCCGGCTGAGGCCAAATATTTGTACTGGATTTTTCATAGTTGTCCCATCTTTGATATCACCCGTATGTGGTGGAAAAGGACGTTAAATCCCAAACACCCACCCCACCCCATTAATATTCATGTACCTTGCATAATAATAATAATAATAATAATAATAATGAGTATTGTATAGGCGCTTTACCCAATTTCCTGAATCGGCTCAAAGCGCCGCGAACTGAACCCAACACGCACGCTCACGTGAATCACACGCATTCTCTCACACACTTGACATAAACGCATTACAATCACGTGGTGCGAAGGGTCAGCTCAGCTATTTAAATTTCGGGATTTAGAATTGCATTTATTTTTCAAATTTGGTGGGCTGAACATTTCCAAAGCAGTGTACATTGCATGATCCCAGCATGCAGCCTAGACCTGATGTTTACCCTGGATGGCTCCAACAGCGTTTCAAACAGAGACTTTCAAAGAGCTTTGCTGTCTATGCAACAAACCGTTGAGGTGTTAATGCAGTCACAGAATACCACCCAGATTGGCTTAATCGTGTACGCTGAAACTGTCTCCGCAGTCCTCCCACTTACCAGCGACACGGACACTTTGAAAAGCGGTAAGTGGATATTTTCATGTATGTATGTATATATGTATGTATGTGTGTGTGTGTGTGTGTGTGGGGGGGGGGGGGGGGCTTGTAGGCTTGTGTGGAAGGCTTGTTGATGCTGATGGTGATATTTCGTAATGGTGACTAATTAGACATGAGTTGTTTATTGTCGGGTGTCGGTTGGCTTCGATTGTGATGGAGTTCTGTGCACCTCTGCTGTTGTGCTGCTGCTGTGATATGAAGTGATGTGGGGTGTAGTGTTGTAATTTATAGTGCTGCAATATGTGATAGATGGCAGGTCACTGTTTTAGGTGTGAGTGTGCGAGTATGTAAATAGGTGGAGTGGGTGTGTATGGCCATATGAGTGAGTGAGTGGCATGTTTTATGTTTTATGAGACCACAAAGCAATGTTCCACTTTTGGAAATTGAATAAATTTCTTATGTCTTCTTATGTCTTATGTTGTTGTTGTTGTTTTGTGTGCTGTTCATTAATCAAATTAAAAAAATACTTTATTGTTCATTAAATAACACTATAAAATGGAAAAATCGGCTTTGGACTGTCAAACAATGGGAAAAATAAGATTCTACGTCTATAAAAACATCAACTTTTCGCATTAATAAAAGTTTGTCATGTGCAATAACTTAACAAAGCTGTCATCAAACAAACAAAAAACACCCCCCCCCCCCCCCCCCCCCCCCAAAAAAAAAAAAAAAAAAATGCTCCGGCAGCATTCGCATCATTGTCATTGAATGTATTACTATTTTCAGCATAGATAACAATACGGTTACATTCATCAAACTCATATGTAGGTACTTTATCTTCTCCGCTTACAGGACCACCTTCTTGTTGAAGATTCTGTCGCTGATAAAAGGTTTCTGCGCGGAAGGAGAACAATGCAAATTAATCCAATAGTTAACAAGGCTAAACAGATATCCACAAATGAGCTGAGATGGGCGGTGGTGCAGTGGTGGGAGATATGGGACCACTTCATTTGCAGGTGAGTGAGTGAGATGGGCGGTGGTACAGTGGTGGGAGATACCGGACCACTTCATTTGCAGGTGAGTGAGTGAGATGGGCGGTGGTACAGTGGTGGGAGATACGGGACCACTTCATTTGCAGGTGAGTGAGTGAGATGGGCGGTGGTACAGTGGTGGGAGATACGGGACCACTTCATTTGCAGGTGAGTGAGTGAGATGGGCGGTGGTACAGTGGTGGGAGATACGGGACCACTTCATTTGCAGGTGAGTGAGTGAGATGGGCGGTGGTACAGTGGTGGGAGATACGGGACCACTTCATTTGCAGGTGAGTGAGTGAGATGGGCGGTGGTACAGTGGTGGGAGATACGGGACCACTTCATTTGCAGGTGAGTGAGTGAGATGGGCGGTGGTACAGTGGTGGGAGATACGGGACCACTTCATTTGCAGGTGAGTGAGTGAGATGGGCGGTGGTACAGTGGTGGGAGATACGGGACCACTTCATTTGCAGGTGAGTGAGTGAGATGGGCGGTGGTACAGTGGTGGGAGATACGGGACCACTTCATTTGCAGGCATTGCACACATAATTATGACAATTTGTTTTCACGACCAACTCCTTTAAATATTCAGAATTCTTGTAAACATCTCACGGTAAAATACCACGCTCACACTGCACCGCGATTCAGCTGTCCTCACTACGGACAAACCATGCAAATGATCATAGATATCAAATAAATAAAAGCGACATAAAAGGGACAGAAACCACTTAATTTTGACAAAGGACGGCACAGGTCGACGTTTCGGCTTTTGCCTTCTTCAGGACATAAACAAATGGGACATAACTTCAACAAACAACAAAAGGTAACTCTGCGGACGTACTGACATACACGGCGCGGGGGGAAAAAAATAAACGGTGGGCGAGAAAAGGACCAGAGAAAATATAGTAAAAATATCACAACACCTAGGAAATAGTCCTACCCTGTCTACGGCTCTAATTAGATTCGTGCGCTCTTTGTACAGTTTGTACACGATGATCTCCAGGCTGGACTGATCAAACCGGTGACATACGTTCCTCTGACGAGGCAGGCCATGTGGACAGTCAAGCATACTTTCGCTACCATTGAAACACATGCACTTCTGGTCGAAAGCGCAGGAAACCCAAGGGTCGAGCACGGCTTTCGCTACAAAGGGCTCGTTGTGGAAAATCCCGTAACCCCCGTACATTTCCCCGTGGGGCTCGTATTGGCAAGGGTCGTCGCCGTAAAACTTAAACATTTCCCTGGAGGTCCTGGTGTAACATCCGTAACATCCGTATGTTTTTCGTCGGGGTCTTATTGATCTTTGTCATGATTGCACAGACTAAATTGTGACCCGGTCTCGCGAAAGGGACCGTAAGTCGCACCAGACCGAACGCCGCTACAGGCGAAAAGAGTGAGTAGCCAACTTCAACTGCTGATATCTCTGTCAATTTTAGTAGTACAGCTTTCATTCTTATATTGAATTAAACTGCATAACCAGCAAATTACAGTAATATACATATCTCAAAATTGATAAGTTTCGACTGATGGTTCCTTTTGTGACAACGGGTCACAGTTGTCTCGTACAATGTACAGTGTCTTATCTAAACAGCATTAGCGTACAAACTCTCCTTTCCAGACACGAAAATGTTACCCGGCCTGAAACAAGCACGCGCACAGACGTTGCTCTCGACGAGGCCAGAACGAACTTACGTTTTGAACAGCTGGTTTTGCTCGTGAGTGCGCCTGTGCGAAATACTACTGCATTATCATACCACTTTGTCTTTCCAGACATAAAGAACGTTACCCGACCTGACACTGGCACACGCACAGATCTTGCTCTCAACGAGGCCAGTAAGCAGCTACTGTCTTCCTGTCGGCGCGGGGTTGTTGCCCAAGCCATTGTGATTATAACCGATGACAAAAGCGATAACAGCGATCAGACCAGGGCCGCCGCGGACGCCGCCAAAGCAGAGGCCATCAAAATATTTTGCGTTGGTCAGTTAAAGTCTAAAGCTTACTGTCAGTCGGTTGGTTGGGGGAGCCGGGTTGGCCGAATGGTAGAGCGTTGGACTTCTAATGTAATGCTAGGGTCCTGAGTTCGTATCTCGATTGAGGCAAAATATTTGTGCTGACTAAAATATTTTTGCTGAATTTTTCATTGTTGCTCCGTCTTTGTTATCTCCCGTATGTGGCAGCAAAAAAACAACAACAAAAAAACCTCCCGTATGTGGTGGAATAGGACGTTCACCAACGCACCCACCCCCCACCCCACACCCGGTAGATTGGTTGCCTATGTGGTAAAGTCCTTTTCCGCCTTGAAAGAGTAAAACCAAAGTCACAATATTCAAACATTTGATTCTTACCGCCAAAATGATGTCAGTAAATATATGTATTGAGATAGAATGGACGCAGGTGGTGTTTTTTTTTTTTGTTTTTTTTTTGCTGCCACAACTCTTTGCCAGCTCCAGTGGTGTTCCTCCCTGGTAATGGGTTTTGGAGGAGACGATGTTGTTGACAGGTGTGACCGAAATTCCCCCGGGAAAAAACGTCTGCTTTTGTTTTCAAGGGAAATCACTCCCACGCACAATAATCTCCGAGCCATGCTAAAAATTCACTGTGCCGGTGAATTTGACAGAATTCCTCTCTTCTGTGCACACTGTGAAATAACACGGGGGCCTTAAAGTTGTTCGCAACTGTCCACTTTCCTTGTCACCGAGTATTTTAATATTTTTCCTTCTTAGCTATTACTTATCTCGGCTCGGTCTCGGTTAGCCCGACTTGGCCGTGGTTGCGGGGGCCTAGTGTTAACGTTACGGCCCCCGGTACGGGGATGTCCCGGCATTAACCAGGCCCGGGAAATACGGCACCTGCGGTGCCGGCCGTGTAATCATCCACATCATAAGACGTGCCATACCAAGGGAAGCACCCCCAAAGTCGCACCCGTAAAGTGGGTGAAACTCGGCTGTGTGGCAACAGCCTCCCCATTGGGTCCATAGCACACCCGCTCTGGGTAGGAGCCGACCTAGGTAGGAAAAATCCCGCTTGCCTCGGCTGGGACTCGAACCCGGGTCTCCCGGTCCATGGTCCGAAGTGCTAACAACTACACTACGGGGGCCGGTGCAGGTGGTGGTCTCGTTGGATGGTTAATCGATTGGTTGGTTAGTTGGTCGGTAGATTTATTTCTTTTTCAAGCAGTACTGACGTCAAAACCTCCAAAAGAGTTACAGGCAAACTGCCAGTGTGTTATTTTTCTTGTTGTTTGTTCCGTTCTACGTACGTCTTCTTTCCTTCTTTAATCGGGGAGCCGGGGTGGTCGAATGGTAGAGCGTTGGATTTCCAGTGCTCGGATCGTGAGATCGAATCCCGGCTGAGGCCAAATATTTGTGCTGGCTTTTGCCATCGCTGCCCCGTTTTTGTCACCCGTATGTGGTGGAAAAGGACATTAAACCCCCCAACCCCCCACTCACCCTTACTGTTAATCTTCTTTGCCTTCTTCTTGCACACCATGTCAAATCAAAAGTATGTGTGTGTGTGTGTGTGTGTGTGTGTGTGTGTGTGTGTGTGTGTGTGAAGGTGTCGGGTCAAACACAGGCCGAGACGAGCTTAAGAGTATATGCTCTAATGGAAGAGACTTTACTATAGCCAGCTTCGACCTTCTACAAGATCAGCTTATCGACCTGGTCCGCGATGTATGTGATGAAGGTAATGACGTCATTGTAGAGTTTTAAACTAGGTGTCGTTCTATGCGCACAGAAATAACTACGAGTGCACAAAGCCCCCCCCCCCCCCCCCCCAAAAAAAAAAAAAAAAAAATTATTGGAAGTTTTCTTTCTTTCTTTTTTTTTTCTTTTTTATATTAAATTGCATTAGCATTTCAGTGATCACTGTGGTAATGAAACTCCAGTTCGTGAAGACACACGGACATAATTATGAGCTCATACAGATAATACAAAATTGTTCTCTGTGTTCGTAATTACACGTAAAGCGACCATGGGTACATCAATTCATCATTTTCAGCTGGCCTTGGGGATAAATATTCTTAGCTCTAAAGGCACAGACGTCCATGCCTATTGGATATCATCAGTTGCAAATTTTAGAACTCTTGTTTTCATAATTCATTTAAATACTTGCAACTCGGCGCTATACCGTTTTAGTTGAAGATTCGTATGAGCATGTGATAATTATCTAGCGTATGTTTGCACAATTTCTTTTTACAGTTACCAGCATCTGCAAACGGTTAAAAAAGTATGATTGTTTTGTTTCTTGCAGTCGGGGACTCCGACTCCGAGACAACAGGTAAAATTCAAACAAACAATGCTTGTTTCAAGGTGAAATATAGTCACACCTGAACACACTTCTTTTGATGATGATGGTGACTGTGTGTCCCTCAACGATTCATTTGAATTGTAGCCATTACCTTTACTCCAGTTTGGTACAAGATGTACGTAGCATGAAACTGTACGTTATTAATGTAACGTGAATTTTTTTTTTTTTTTGAATGAAGGATTTTTTTTTTTTTTTTTTTTTGGGGGGGGGGAGGGGGTCTTTTGGCAAGAGGAATGATTCTGTAATTTCTGCCTTGCGGAAGAGTGATGAGTTCAAGGGTTGGTAGAGTCAGAAGCAGTCTAACTTGTTTTTCCTGAACATCACTGTGTAATATAAATCAAACAATTTGTCTTGTGGAATACTGTTTATGTGCAGAATGTTGGTGCATCGTCACGAGATGTCCTTGCATCATACCTGTAATTGTAGCGTTGGCGGAATTATTCCTTTTCTTCGTTTATGCCATCGGCAGTGGCATCGCTATCAGTCGACTAAGGTACTTCGGACGGTCAAAAGATTTTTTTTTTTTTTAACACTGTCTCAAACATGACCAAGAACAGACTTCGTATGTCTATTCAGCAGCCCTCAAAAAGAAATGGATTCTTTCTGTAAATTTAAATGAGACCAGCTGCGTTCTTTCAGTTTGTATTAGTTAAGGTTAAGACGGCTTAAGTATCTAGTTTGTATTAGTTAAGGTTAAGACGGCTTAAGTATCTAGTTTGTATTAGTTAAGGTTAAGACGGCTTAAGTATCTAGTTTGTATTAGTTAAGGTTAAGACGGCTTAAGTATCTAGTTTGACTGAAACCAAGGATGAATTTCATGATATTTCGATTTTTCGCAATGACTTTTAGAAGAGTTGATTTGCGCACTGTGTTACCTTGCAATTAACCTTCTTACATGAGTGATAATTCTTAATCGTAGTAGTAAAAACACACAAGTGGTAATATAAGTGGTAGTGATAGTAGTAGTAGTGAAGTAAAAGTAGTGCTAGTAATAATAGTTGTAGTAGTAGTAGTAGTAGTAGTAGTAGTGGTGGTGGTAGTAGAAGTTGCAGTAGTTGATGGCGTTGAAATGCACTGATCAGACAAAGCCATTTTATGTGTTTCAGGGAAAAACTGCAGAAAGCTGCCAAAACGGACTCAGAGTGACGTCTCCGATGGGTTTTTTTTTTTCCTTGAAAAAATTGTAGAAGGAACAAC
>JACVVK020000550.1:0-12500 GCA_018292915.2 Batillaria attramentaria | reverse complement strand
AAACCTGAAATTAATGAGGGCATCCCTCATGCCAACATGTCTTAGATCAGACAGAAAGGAACTACGAATAAGGTCAACCTTAAATGATTTGTAAGTGGAAAAACGTGTACTACTGCTAATTTTGTGATGCCAATCTTGACGGAAGCTATCTATAAGCCTGTCCTTAAATGCTGTCAAAAATGCTCTCCGATTTCCAATAATTTCAGGGGTTTCCCATACAAAACCAAAACCGTGTTGGTATAAAGTAAACATGACGTATTGAACCCATGTGATCTTGTTTTGTTGATGCAAACTGTGTAACATGTTATAAATTTTCCTTGGTAAACGCTCGCCTGGAAGTCGAGTTATACAAATCCAGTATGAAATACATCGTACAGACGCATTGATATACAGCGGATAGCGGCCATATACAAAGGCATTTGGCGTTCTAGCAGTAACATTCAGGAAACGTTTCATTGCAAATACATGGATTCTTTCTATTACCTCACAATCTGCACTCAGCCCCCAAACCTCTGCACCATACAATAGAATTGGCTGTATCTGTGTATCGAATAACTCGAAGAATAATGATGGACTACGATCACCAAGATACCATAAGACTCTTAATATGCATATTACACCTTTTCTTGCTTTTGCTGCTAGATCTTCCAGAGCATGCGTAAAAACACACCTTGTTGACATCTTAATGCCTAAGTACTTGTATATGTTTACAATATCTAACTGTTTCCCATCATACAACCATTTTTCCCTCTTTGCTATGTACCCACCATTTCTAAAAATGACTATGTTTGATTTTTCCATATTAACTATGAGATCAAGACGTTTAGCTGTGTTACATAATATATTCAACTGATTTTGCAGTCCAACAACTGTGTCTGCCATAAGTGCAACATCATCAGCAAAAAGAAGGATAAAAATCTCGATCTGTTCAGGTGTAAGTTGAATACCATGGCGCCCGCTCTCTCTGATGTCCGCAGTTAATTCATTAATGAATAAAGAAAATAATACAGGACTACAAATTTCCCCCTGCTTAAGACCCCTGGGACATTCAAAACATTCTGTTAAATCAGCACCAACCCGCACACGTGCTTTAACAATATCATACATGCTTTCTATTGCCATGAGTAATTTACCTTTTATACCATTTTTATGCAGTACCTCCCAAAGTTTATCCCTCACTAAAGAATCAAACGCCTTGCGAAAATCTATAAACGCCACGTACAACTTCTTCCGACTGACTAACTGTTTTTGGGCCATAGCCATCAAAGCAAAAATATGGTCAACTGTACTTCGATTCTTCCTAAAACCAGCTTGCTCTTCTCCCAACACATCATTTTCCTCTACCCACGTAGACACTCTTTTATTTAGGATTGAACTATAAATTTTGCTACATATGTTCAAGAGAGATATACCACGGTAATTATCAGGATGGTTTATATCACCTTTTTTGTGTAGTGGTTGGATAACTGCTTCTGTCCAAGCATCTGGGAAAAGTCCATTTTCAAAGAGGTAATTGAAGTATATAACCAAGAAGGGTATAGTAATGTGTGATGATGACTTAAACATTTCCCCAATAAGACCATCTGGACCAGCAGCTTTCTTGTTTTTCAGGGACAGTATAGCCCGTTTCACCTCGTCAACAGTAATTGGGTTGTCTAACCGACTATCTACATCTTGGGTTTTATCCTCTAAACCGATGTTAACATCAACAACATCATCATCAGTACAATGATCATCACTTATATCTGGAAAAGAATTAAAAACATCACTAAAATGTCTATGCCATTTATCCAAGGAGATGGAGTTGATACTTCTACTCTTTTTCTGCAAAGTTTTTAATGTAGCCCAAAACTGTTTTTGATCCGATATGTTTTCTTTAAGCATATTAAGCTGCTTTAACTTAAAGTCAAGTTTCTTCTTTTGTAAAAGTGCTTTATATTCTTTTCGCTTCTGCAGGTATGACAACCTGTCCTCATCTGTATGACTCTTACTGAAACGTTTCAGTTTTCTTCGCAGTAATTTTCGACTTTCTTTACATTCTAAGTCAAACCACAACTTACGCCTACTATTCGCATTATACACGGTATGCTTCATACAAGTACCTGCCAGACGCAGCCCATCACTAAACTTTACCCATGCTGCGTTAAAATCATCAGGAATGAGTTGCAAAGCTTCTTTGAAACACTCTTTTATTTCAACAGACTGAAGACTATTATTAAAGACATCTAGTTTATCCTCTTGCCACACATACTTCTCATAATGATAACTCTTACGACATGATTGGTGTGAGTGCACAGTACTGTGACCCAGTGAGAAGAGAAACTCTACAGGCATGTGCTTAGAGTCAATAAAGGGTTTAACTACTAACGCCTCACACCTGTCAAACAGTTGCATGGATACAATAAAATAATCAATCACACTACAACCTGTGTTTGATATATAGGTAAAATCATCTGAAAAACTATTGCGAGAATGACTTAGGCCATTGACAATAAACAGGTCAAATTCATTACAAACCTGTAATAAGTATCGGCCAAATGGGTTAAAGTTGCGATCGGCAGATGAACGGTTAAATTCAAATTGATTTGCTGAAGTATCAATGTGGGTACCATCTTGGTAGTCAAGAATGAGATCATCTATGTCATTATCATTTCCAGATGCATTCTCACAAGCTGTTCTGGCGTTAAGATCGCCTAGCACTATAAATGGGTAATCACCTTTAAGTTTGATGAGGTCAAGTATACAATCCTCCAACATAGTAACGCCATTGTATATTTCAGTGTCCTTGTAGTAAGGAGAATCAACAGGGGGAATATAAACACCAACCACCAACACATCTGTACCTGTACCCAGTAACTCTTTAGAAACACATAATACAATCATATTATCAAATTCCACATGTATTTGCTGTACAAAAGGTGAAAGCTCGTTTCTGACCAACATGACAACACCACCAGACAAACGACTTGCAGCTTCGGAAAACTTAAGACCCGGCGAAACATATACCTTGTAATTAGGAAACAAATCAACCGGAACGCTCTCACAAAATGTTTCTACAAGTGCAACAAAATGGAACTCCTCTATATAGTCAAGTATTTCCGAGTCTCTTATAATAGACAAACCCTCGATGTTATATGAAAGGAATTTCATACACCTTGTTCCACCTTGTGTATGTTGTGGTGTGTCTGTGTTTTCTGTGTGTGGATGCACATTTATCTCACTTGTTTTTGAAACATTCCCATTTATACTGTGAGCATTATGTTCCTGATAGATATCTGATGATTCTAAACCATTAGTATTCTGGTCTTGCAAACAAACAAAACTATTTACACTCTCAGATCTAGGCATTTGCAAACACACACCACTCTCTGTTTGCACACACACATCACTCTCTGCTTGCACATACACACCACTCTCTACTTGCAAACACACACCACTCTCCGCTTGCACACACATACCACCCTCTGTCTGCAAACACACACCTCTCCCTGAGACACTGCTTGTCACACATACTGACACACCAGCGGTGACATGAGTAGAACTAATGTCATCAACCGATATATCCTTATTACTAACTTGAAAGTATAGATCACTTGTCGAATTGTCAACAGATATAGCAGTCCGCAAATCGTCACGACTAGCACTGCACGTGTTACCAGCAAGCGAACTGTCTGTAAACACACCTTCCATTTCCATACAGTTAGTACTACAGCGCACACTATCAGTCCTATTTTCTGGAGAAACATCCCGTGCATCACGACAAGAAACGCTGGAGAGTCTGACTGCATCAGTATTAATAGCCAGCTTACACGAAGCAGTATCTGTATCCACCAAGAATTCTCTATTTTCAAGCTCATGTGTAACGCACATCCTACACGCACCGCCGAGACTACACACACAGCGTTTATGTGGAACTAGGTCCGACGATTGGACTCCGGTAACGCACGAGCAGGGTGCAGCAATATTAGGCCTAATATGCTGTTCATGATCAGTTCTGGCAAAAACACCGTAGGTGTCTGAAGAGGACAATAAATAGTGCATGCAATTATGTGTGTCACAGTGACCTACCGGTCCATCCAGGCAAGTCCTGTCCACGGGCTTCGTGGATTGCTGTCGGTCATGGGCCAGGCCAGCACTTCATTTTTTCGGTTTCTTCTGTGCCTGGGGAAATTTCGGTGACGAAGAAAACTGCCCGCTTTTCCTCCCCCCACTCTGCTTCACATTTCTGCTATTTGCTGGTTTCTTTGGCACTGCACCGTCACCTGCTCCAGAAAGCGTCAGGCACCAGTCGCCGGGTAGCTGTGCTTGTACCTGTGTAGTGCCCACTGACATACTTCTAGTGGCCACTCGACGACTGTCAGACTGAGAGAGAGAGAGAGAGAGAGAGAGAGAGACTGACCACCGCCTACACCGACATTGTATTTTCAAGTACCGTTCAGCATCAACTTTGTTGTTGTTGTTGTGTCCTAATGAAGGTGATGATGCCGCACCAAGACGTGGACTTGTGTTGTCCTTGTGTCTACGTTAAACGGGCTAATTCCATCTTTGTCTACGTTAAACGGGCTAATTCCATCTTTGTCAACGTTAAACGGGCTTATTCCATCTTTGTCTACGTTAAACGGGCTATTCCATCTTTGTCTACGTTAAACGGGCTAATTCCTTCTTGGTCAACGTTAAACAAGCTAATCCCATCTTTGTCTACGTTAAACGGGCTAATTCCATCTTTGTCTACGTTAAACGGGCTAATTCCATCTTTGTCTACGTTAAACGGGCTAATTCCTTCTTGGTCAACGTTAAACAAGCTAATCCCATCTTTGTCTACGTTAAACGGGCTATTCCATCTTTGTCTACGTGAAACGGGATATATCCATCTTTGTCTACGTTAAACGGGCTATTCCATCTTTGTCTACGTTAAACGGGCTATTTCATCTTTGTCTACGTTAAACGGGCTAATTCCTTCTTGGTCAACGTTAAACAAGCTCATTCCATCTTTGTCAACGTTAATCGGGCTAAATCCCATCTCTGTCTACGTTAAACGGGCTATTCCATCTTTGCGGTCTACAACAAACAAACAAACAAAGTATCATTATCGTGGTCGTTCTCAGATTTTTTTATTTTTTTATTTTATTTGTCTTAGATATTTTCTCAAGATTTGCCAGCACTTGTTAACCGATGCTGTTCAATTTACTGACGTTATTTTGGTACAATTCGTAATATTTTTTTCCCTCTTTCCTTGCAGTGTACAAGCAAGGGAAATAATTCTTCCTCGAAATTGGACATGGTACGGTTTACAGTACGAGTTTCGTCCCATGGACGGACACTTCAACAATCGTCAGTCGGTCATTCTTTCACACACACACACACACACACACACACACACACACACAATATATACCTTGATTGACCTTACCTTTTATCGCCAAACCCTGACCATTCTCTCCCCACCCTTACTAATCGCTTTCATTGCCCACACCCGCTTACTGACAACTCTTTGCTTTCCTCGACCAACCCTCAGTTGTCATATCCCCCCTCCCGCCGCCCCCTTCTTTGCGCACTTGCGGTTATCCCCGACTAGTCTCATCTTTGCTCGCCATGAACCCATGTTCATTATTCTCCAGCACAAACACTAAGGTGTTATCATCATTCTAGGTCATTTTCTCTCACCCACACTGTCGCATGTCCCATTCTTCCACACAGCTCCTAATCTTAGTACCCGTGATTGTCTTCTGGGTACTATGTATTCTACCACACACACACACACACACGCGCGCGCGCGCGCGCGCGCGCGCAGGCACGCACACTTGCCACCTTACCTTGAACTTCTCTCTGAGGGGATAGTGGACAGTCGATAGATTCACCTTGACCCGATCCTTTGTCTTGCCACACAGCGACCAGATCCTTGCAGAAGTTAGGTGAGCAGATCTCCAAGAAGGTTGAGTGTATCCTCCGTGACTGTGGTCACAGTGTGAGTTTGAGTTTCTTGAAGGAGCTTTCTTGACTTCACAACCTTTGAGTTTTTAAAAAGAGCTTTCTTGACTGTTTCGTCACAAACGTTGGTTTTTGTTTTGTTTTCCACAGAGTAATTTTTTTTTTTGGTACCATGTTCAGAGCATTTTAGCACGAAGTAATTGTGCACGAAGTATACTATGTTTACAGCTTATAAGTACATGAATGTGGTAAAATTACTTCCGGTTGGAAATGACGATGGCAGGCAATGACGTATCTTTTTTTCTGAATGTGTGTGTGTGTGTGTGTGTGTGTGTGTGTGTGTGTGTTGTGAGAGGATGTGTTGGAAAATGAAACCCTCCCCCCCCCCCCCCCCTTTGAAACAATGGCTGCCAAGTCAGCCATCTTTCTCGTTGCAAAACAACCACCACCACCAAGTATCATTATCGTCGTCGTTCTCAGACTTTCCTTTTTTTATTTGTCTTAGATATTTTCTCAAGATTTGTCAGCACTTGTTAACCGATGCATCAATTTCTGGTGATATGATGCTGCTCAATTTACTGACGTTATTTTGGTACAATGCGTAATATTTCCCCCCTCTTTTGCGGTGTATAGTACAATCAAGGGAAATAATTCTGCCTCGAAATTGGACATGGTACGATTTACAGCATGAGTTTCGTCCCATGGACGGACACCAACAATCGTCAGTCGGTCATTATTACACACACACACACACACACACACACACACACACACATATACCTTGACTGACCTTACCTTTTATCGCCAAACCCTGACCATTCTCTCCCCACCCTTACTAATCGCATTCATTGCCCACACCGGCTTAATAACAAATCTTAGCTTTCCTCGCCCAACCCTCAGTTGTCACTTTTACCCCCCCCCCCCCCCCCCCCCGCCCATTCTTAGCGCACTTGCAGTTATCCCCGACTAGTCTCATCTTTGCTCGCCATGAACCCATGTTCATTATTCTCCAACACAAACACTAAGGTGTTATCGTTATTCTAGGTCATTTTCTCTCACCCGCACTGTCGCATGTCCCATTCT
Organism: Batillaria attramentaria; assembly: GCA_018292915.2. Classification (NCBI taxonomy): domain Eukaryota; kingdom Metazoa; phylum Mollusca; class Gastropoda; family Batillariidae; genus Batillaria; species Batillaria attramentaria. The sequence continues at coordinate 5,489 of JACVVK020000550.1, read as the reverse complement.
TCCACACTGCTCCTAATCTTAGTACCCGTGATTGTCTTCTGGGTACTATGTGTTCTACGGCACACACACACACACACACACACACACACACACAGACACACACACACACACACAGCTCCTAATCTTAGTACCCGTGATTGTCTTCTGGGCACTATGCATTTTACGGCGCGCGCACACTCACATACACACACACACACACACACACGCACACACTGACACACACACACGCGCGCACACACACATACACACACACGCACGCACTGACACACACACACACGCGCACACACACACACATACACGCACGCACTGACACACACACGCGCACACTTGCCATCTTACCTTGAACTTGATCTTCTCTCTGAGGGGATAGTGGACAGTCGATAGATTCACCTTGACCCGATCCTTTGTCTTGCCACACAGCGACCAGATCCTTGCAGAAGTTAGGTGAGCAGAAGATCACCAAGAAGGTTGAGTGTATCCTCCGTGGCTGTAGTCACAGTGTGAGTTTGAGTTTGAGTTCCTTAAAGGAGCTTTCTTGATTTCACAACCTTTGAGTTTCTTAAAAGGAGCTTCCTTGACTCTTTCCTCACAAACGTAGGTTTTTCTTTTCCCCAGAGCTTTTTTAGTACCATGTTCAGAGCATTTTACCACGAATTTTTGTGCACGAAGTATATTATGTACAGTATCTTCTTCCATGTACGGGGAGCCAGGGTGGTCGAATGGTGGAGCGTTGGACTTCTAATGCTCGGGTCGTGAGTTCGATCCCGGCTAGGGCCAAATATTTGTGCTGGCTTTTTCTTTGCCACGTCTTTGATATCACCCTATGTGGTGGAAAAGGACGTTAAACCCTCAAACACCCACGCACTCTTCCATGTACCTTGAAAGGCATATTCGACACTCCTAATTGTTCTTCTTTGTATGATTGAACTTACTTGTCCAAAAAGATAGACACTGACAGTCTGACGAGAAGACACGATATCAATTTAAAACGGAAACAGTGATCTCGTAAAATTCAAGAAAACTCCTTGAATGTTTTGTATGGTGATTTTGATGTTGTTTGTCTGTCTGTCTTAACCTGGAGGTGGTATGTTTTGTATGGTGATTTTGATGTTGTTTGTCTGTCTGTCTTAACCTGGAGGTGGTATGTTTTGTATGGTGATTTTGATGTTGTTTGTCTGTCTGTCTTAACCTGGAGGTGGTATGTTTTGTATGGTGATTTTGATGTTGTTTGTCTGTCTGTCTTAACCTGGAGGTGGTATGTTTTGTATGGTGATTTTGATGTTGTTTGTCTGTCTGTCTTAACCTGGAGGTGGTATGTTTTGTATGGTGATTTTGATGTTGTTTGTCTGTCTGTCTTAACCTGGAGGTGGTATGTTTTGTATGGTGATTTTGATGTTGTTTGTCTGTCTGTCTTAACCTGGAGGTGGTATGTTTTGTATGGTGATTTTGATGTTGTCTGTCTGTCTGTCTTAACCTGGAGGTGGTATGTTTTGTCATCCTTTATCCGAACTGACGAAGTTTAGTTGTAATAGCTACGATGCATTAAAAGCGGGTATTCGTACAAATTCTAAATTTTATGGGGTTTGTCATCTCATTTCGGATCTAGAGAAGATCTTGCTGATCAAGTACGTCGTTCCTGAGTATGACGCCAGTTTGTTTGTCGTGAAAAGTAGGAATCGATCCACTTCCAATGCATCGAGCGGTGCTGTACATACAACTGAGGCATCGGGCATCCAAGTTCAAGCAGATACGAGAAGGCTTCACGTGTGACGTAGGATATTTCTGGTTGTAAGTGCTGTACAAAACGCCTGAGGTGAACGCGCCGGCCCTGGGGCATGTGGGGAGCCGGGACAGTCGAGCGGTAGAGCGTTGGACTTTCGATGCTCGGGGCGTGAGTTCGAATCCTCACTGGGAGCCAGAACATCGTGCTGGCCTTGTCCTCGTTATCCCGTCTTTGATATCACCCTTATGTGGTGGACAAGGGACGTTACCCCTAATCACCCACCCTCAACATGACCCAGAGATTCGTGTCAAGGTTTAGCGCTTCGTGCAGCATTTTGAACAAGAAAATCATAAGACAGATGTAAACACCAGGTATGACGTCATCCTCTTTCCTGTCTTATTTTCATTCTCTTGATAGTGTGATGCCCCGAACATGCACACAGTACCACTCGGATTGATTCCCACTTTTCACGGCAAACTAACTGGCATAACACTCTGACGTGAATGACTTACAGTTGGTCTCCAGTGGAGATCCGGAATGACACGTCACCATACAGTCGGGCCCGGTTATAAGGAGCTCGGTTATAAGGTACCTCGGTTATAAGGAGCAAAAAAAAAAAATCCCCGATTTACTTTGTTCTTTGTTATGACTTGCGAAAACTCGGTTATAAGGAGCTCGGTTATACGATACCTCGCTTATAAGGAGTGAAAAATTTTGCCCCAAATCGACCCTGAGCCCGGTTATAAGGAGTGCCGACTGCACCAGCTTGAAACCGAAAGTAGGTTGAGTTATTTCATACGCCTTTGCTTTCGCGAAACTCACTTCCGTTCGTCTCCAAGATGTCGGAACGGAAGAAAAGGACGTCTTTGTCCCTCAGTGAAAAGCTTGAAATAATCCGAAAGATTCAAGCCAACCCTCTAAAAAGGAAAGTAGCTATTGCAGAAGAGGTGGGGGTTCCCTTCACTACACTATGTAACATATGGCGAGATCGCCAAAGATACTTGAACCAGGTTTCCCAAGGTTCGGAAGATCTTTCTCGAAAAAAGTCGAGATCTGCCACATTAGACAGTGTCGATCAGCATCTACTAAAATGGTTTACAGATGCAAGGTAAGGCTTCTTCTTCTTCTTCTCTGTGTGTGTTTGTGTGTGGGGTGACAGACTTAGAGAGAGAGAGAGGGGGGGGGGGGCTAAAGACATAGATCTAGAGGACAGGGGGCCTGAAAGAGAGAGGGAGAGAGAGAGGGGGGGGGGGGGCGGGGGGGCGGGAGGGAGGAATGGAAAGACAGGGGGACTGAGAGAGAGAGAAAGTGGAGGGGGGGGGGGGGGGTCGGTTTTGGTCGCCCTTTGTGTATGTGTGTGCATGGGTTAATCTGTGAAGTATTGAGAAAAAAAAGAACAGAAAAAAAAAGAACAGAAAAAAAGAAACACTGAAAGCTGCATGCAAGATGAATAAAATTTTGATTTCAAGATAAAATGAAGACCTTTCACCCCCTCCCATCCCTCGGTCATCAGGCTTTGTTATGTACATGTACGGCTTTTAGGCATCTTTTCTCAAGAATAATGCATGTATTCAAACTGTTTATGAGATGAGTGGCTGCACAGCCGCGGGCATTTCGCTAAGGCCTTCAAAATACAGTACCACGCCAAATATAAGAAAACATGGATATTGCCAACGAATCTCCCACCCCCCACCCCCAGGCCAAACCCTTCTTAATTATGAATATGTTTTACAAAATGTTATTTTTAGTTAGATCTACGTGATGTAAGCTACGTTACTACACTAAATGACTTTTTTTTTCATTTCGTATCACATTTTGATTCAATCATACGCAGTACCATGCCAGATGATGTATTCCAGTAGGTAAAGCCAATCAACATGACTGAATTCACCAAGTGAGGTGCCTATGGCCTCATAAAGGACTTATCGTTTCAACGATTAACAATAATTCTGTACTTATTGCTACCATTTGTTTTTACTTTCAGGATTCAGGTTTTGTTGTTCTAAACGGGGTTGTTTAGCATCCTTTTTGCTTCTTTTTGTTTGGTTACTACACTCGCTTTCAGTTTAACAAAGTGTGCGTTTTATGTTTTTGTTTTGTTTTTTATTTAAAAAAAAAAAGATGAATATAGCTGTTTGAGTAATTTTCATCAGATTGTTGTTTCATTGTACGAGAGAGAGAGAGAGAGAGAGAGAGAGAGAGAGAGAGAGTGCTGCTGATTCTGACACCGAAAAACGGCAAAAGTCCGGTTATAAGGTAGTTGGGCTTGGGTACTCCTTATATCCGAGAACTCTGTTATAAGGAACCTCGGTTATAAGGAGTAAAATTTTCGGTCCCCGAGCACTCCTTATAACCGAGTTCTACTGTATTAAGACTCATAGAATCCTTGAGTCTTACAGACAGCCGACTTCAATGTGGCAGTTACAGATTACTGGAATGGCTGCATGTACCTGGTGTGTGTGTGTGTGTGTGTGTGTGTGTGTGTGTGTGTGTGTGTGTGTGTGTTGTGTGTGTGTGTGTGTGTGTGTGTGTGTGTGTGTGTGTGTGTGTGTGTGTGTGTGTGTGTGTGTGTGTGTGTTCATTTCGGTGGTAATACTTTCTTTATCGACATCAGCACACTGGAGTTTGGAACATATTTTTTCTCGACTGTTGGCACCATCTGTAAACTAAACTACATTTGACATGTTTCTTCACCTCGTGTGTGTGTGTGTGTGTGTGTGTGTGTGTGTGTGTGTGTGAGAGAGAGAGAGAGAGAGAGAGAGAGAGAGAGAGAGAGAGAGAGAGGAATGTTTGTAATAATTAACCCTTCGCGTGTTTTCCTAAACTGCAGAAGTGGAGCACACGTTACAACTGACTTCTGCCAGAGTTTTGGAGTGCGTGTCAGTGAGTGTCCAGATAAAACAGGAGGTGTGTAGTGAACTAAGTGGCAGTAATTTTAAACAGATTGTTTTGTATGAAAGTTTCTACACGTGCCAGTTAAATATTTCATGTGTGTGTTTGTGTGATTCACTGTGGCGGAGATACGAGAATAGAACATTTTTTCGTGAACTCCCTTTGCAGTTAATGTGGAGCAGCTTGTTGTGCACAAGACTGTGAGTAGCCACAACATGTTTTGATTAGAAGAGGTGTGGTATGTGTGAACAGTGCGGCTGTTTAATCGTAATGTCACACACACACACACACACACACACACACACACACACACACACACACACACACACACACACATCAGAAAAGCGAACACAAGTTTCTTCTGTTTTACAACATTTACTACATCAAATCGATACCGGCAGTCCACATTAAATACAAACAAGTAAACAAAGATTTTCTCTTAAACAGACAAAAAATATTTGATTTGAGACTTTTTTTTTAAAAAGAGCTGACCATTCTCAGCATAAAAAAATTAACATCCTAGCTTCTTTCGTTTCAGAAAGATCCAGCAATAATGGCCACACGTTTTATGTTTCTAGGCTGACAGATCGTTCTTAATGAGCGACGTTCACGTGGGTGGTTACACGCCCGTATAAATAACGGATTTTTTATCCGTCACAGACACACGCATTCAATAGTCACACTTTGTACTCACAACTGATCCATAGACACAAGACAGAAAGGAAATGTTCTGTAAATGCCAGACAAACCAAGCTGGCAGAGTCACAGTTGGTATAAAGACATTGTACATTGTTATTTTTCATGACTTTTCTCAAAGTCAAGGACACGGGTTTCGGACAAAAGTAACCACTACGGCCCATGACAGCGAAATCAG
>JACVVK020000549.1:315000-392976 GCA_018292915.2 Batillaria attramentaria | reverse complement strand
AGGTGTTGTCACCCTGTTTGTCGTTTCTATTGCTTCCGATTGAGACGACGACGTGTTAATGTGCGTGAATCCGCCGTCAGCAGGAAGCTTGGTGTTGCTTTGTTGCATCGTCAGTCGATCACCTGCTGATCTGTTTGTTTGAAATCAAACGGTGTGCAATAAAAAAAAAAAAATAAAAAGGACCCCAAACACTTATTTTCAAGTGTATAGAGAGCTTTAGGTGAGCCCTGTTGTCAGCTCGTAACACGTGCACCGCTAGAGTATTTATTGGGTGACATGCTAGCTGTTGACATGCCTTCCTGGACAACCCGGCCACCTGTCTAAGGCGGTCAGTTTGGTCCAGTCCCTTGGGTGACCGCCTTACACAGGTTTGACTGTAATTTAATTAGAATGTTGTAGTACAGTGTCTGGCCTTTGGAGTTTCAAATTTCCACCCCTTGTCAGGGTTGCACATTTAAGTCGGTCCCAGGACACTGACCTATAAAAATTTCAAATGTCCTATTTTTCCCACCTCAAGCGGACATTTGTCCTATCAAAATATTTATTGCCACTGAGTGGCCAGGACACTGTGTCCTATCACTTTGCTGTTTCCAGGACACTTTGTCCTATAGAAGCTGTGGAAAATGTGCAACCCTGCCTTGTGCATGAGATGTCGAGACTGCTACAAATATTCAGAGGTCTCGAGGGATTTGGCACAACTTCATGCAGGACTTGCGCACTTAGTACACATTTTGTAATTCTGATTATAATCTGAAGGCCCATATTGATAAACTTGAAACAGTGAAGACAAAAAAAAGTTGATCTGTCAGTATATGAATTTTATATTAATAGTTGGAACTTTGACCTGCTTACTGTAAAAACATGAAGTCCAGTTACTAAGGCTCAGTCAGTATAGTTTGCCCTGTACAACCATAGGTGGCGAACTCTACCAAAGTAGGTGTGCGTTAATAGCATACTGGTAGTTAAGCCTACAGGGTTAAGTTTCAGTTTAGAATTACCTTGTGGTATAATTGGTGAAATCACTATGCTGAAAAAATGGTCATACGACTCATTGGGCATTTACACAAGGTGTAAAGGGCTTAGAGTAAGAGGACAATCTATAGCAACGCAGCATTACTAGTAAGTGGCTTTGTTGTTTTTTTCAGTTGCAAGGGCACTTACCCATCCAGATGATGGCAGATTTGTTAGCCTTCCACAAGAGACAGAGCATACAGCACATCCTTCAAGTTCACAGTCCACCGGTCTTGGCAAGAGGAAGAGGTCAGCAGAATCACCTGCTGAAGATGGAGATGAAGCAACAAAGTTCAGGTGCAGTCTGCCTTCACTATGAATGAAGTAGTCTTTGGGGTCCCAAAGTGGAACAGAGTTACCTAATGACAATTACAGGTGTATTGTTGTAGACGTCTTACCGTCTAACTGTAGACTGACCCCAGCACGCACGCTGAAGGGAAGCACGTGTTCTCATACACTGGACATCAACATATTACAGTCACATGGTGTGAAGGGTCAGCTCAGCTATTCAGGTGTCAGATTTTAGACTTGCACATGTATATATATGAATTTATTTCCTTTTTTGTGTGTGTGTGCGCTGAACATTCCAAAGCAGTGTGGTCACAAGCCAGAGGACCTTGAGAGAATCCCTGTGAACGTCCTGAATGAACGGTGGCGCATGCACACTAGAGGTAAACAGTCTGTTGCTGTAAATGGAACTTGAGCTCCTGACCTTTGCCACTGGTGGTAGGTGCTGTTACCACTATCCCATTATCCACGGAATATTTCATTTTATTTCATTTTTTATTTATTTATTTTGGTTGACTGAACATTTTCAAGCAGTGGGGGAGAAAACTGGGGTACGTGGAGAGAACCCCCAGTGACTGGTCTGTCATTATTTTGTTTCCAGGGATGATGGTGCAAAAGAGACCGTTGGTGAAGAGGGGCAGTGGAGCAAGGTTCGAGATCTGCTTAGTGTGAACGAGCATCTGGCGGGAGTGTCTCATGGCAACCTTGGGCCCAAAACTGTGCTGGAGCTGAAAATCGAGGAGGCCATCGCAGCCGGAGATTTTAAAAAAGCCGAGGAACTCAGTGACCACATGGCAACCAGAGAGGTAGGTTCAGATCATTTAGCGATTTAAGCAAAGTTGTTTGCGGTTGGCCCCTCATGGAAGGGAAATAAGCAGGTGCATTATCACTGTTTTCAGCTGTTTTAGTGTTTACCTCCCTTGGATGTGAATGCCAGGTCCATCCGTAATGGTCGTGTTACAGGTATTCATTTTGACAGACGCATTTACAAGGTTTTGTTGCAGCAATCAGTATGGCTGTCCTTGACCTTAACTCTCTTGAGGTTTTTAATTATCTTTATTTTTCGTAATTGAAATTTGATGATTTATCAGACACATCATCGGAGGCATCAAGTTGGTGTAGCAGTAGTTATTGACACAGCCTTTCATTGCTAAAAGGTCAGATTCATGTGCTGAGGTAGCAGTTTTAAAGATTGTTGTAGAGATTGTTTTACTTGTGACAGTTCCACAGACACCACCAAAATGTTTACTCAGATTCTGAATCATGATAGGAGAAAGCAGTCATATGACTCATATGACTCAAATGACTCCAGATCACAACAGTCTAAGCATAAGACATACATGACATGACATGTAATTTCCCAGAAGGGATTAATAAAGTATTGATTGATTGATTGAGCCTTGGAATTTTTTGTCATTCCATATATATTTACTCTGGTGGTGGTTCTCTTTTTCAGTTTGGAGAAAAGATCACGAAGGCAATTGATGCCAAGAATTTTCTGGAACACAAGCAGGTTTGTAAAGGGAGCTGGATCAGTGAGGGAGTGTGAGACTTGTTCATTTTAAGCTTAAACAAACAGGTCACAAACACTCAGAATAAATGCTTTTTGAAACACCAGACACCAGCCCTCACACTAAATTGTCCAGGATTTGATGGACGCCTCTCTCAATTTTCACCTTTAACATTTTTCTCTCATTGCAGACATCACAAAACACATGTTAGCTAATAGCATCTGCAAAGTATTTGACAAGTCTTTGCTGCCTAACCATCATGTAAATGATACCAGTTTGTGTTGCATTGTTGCCTGACTTTTGCTGTTTCTGTTTAGAGAGAAGAGGAAGCTGTCAAAGCGAAGAAGAAAAAGAAGCTTAACTGGGGGTAAGTGGAAGCAAGAGTACCATACATTAACAACTAAAAAAAAAAAAAAAAAAGAACAAATGCGAAATTCACTTTTATTGTCTGACTGATAAAACCACCATCAGTCTCAGTGGGCATTTTTTTTTCATACATGATGTACAATGACATTTTAGCCAGTCAAGTCTGACTCATCCAGCCTAAGACATGAAGACGCCAGGTCGTCGTCCTGAAAAAAAGGTGTTTGTGGTGGTGTTTGCTGTGTGTAAAAGGCAGGCCTCTAACTTTCCTATGTGCAGTATGGCATCTTACGGTATCTGTACTTGCATGAGTTCTCTATCCCCACCCCCCCCCCCCACCCCCTAAACACACACACACACACACACACACACACACACGCCCCACTCCCCCAATCCCTCCTTGAAAAGGAAATGGAGCACATCAGAGCACAAGCGACTTTGAACAGAAGTGTGTTGGCGAAGTAACAGTCCAACTCTTGATTCCTTACTTAGTAAGTGGGGCTGAATAATATTTGTCGAACCCTATGGCATGGAGGTTTATAAGGTAAACGTGGTTCTAGTTATCCTGTGATAATGATTACTATTATTATGTGTATTATTATCGTTATTTTGCAGGTTTGAGGCCAAGCAGCGGTGGGAAACCAAGAGTAACATGTGAGCTGCAAGTAAATGCCGCTATGCTACGGTACTTGTTGTAGACAAGTGAACACATGCAGTGAACTTATGGTTGACACTGTCTTATTTTGTATTGAATGTAATGTGTGAGCAGATGTAAATACTGAAACTATTGTTATTGTGCATCATTATTAATAAAAATAATGTTTGTTTTTTTTGTTGGTTTATATGTTGTATTGTAGTGCACTCAGTGTGTGTGTGTGTGCGTGTGTGTGTGTTTGTATTGTAGTGCACTCTGTGTGTGTGTGTGTGTTTGTATTGTAGTGCACTCTGTGTGTGTGTGTGTGTGTGTGTGTGTTTGTATTGTAGTGCACTCTGTGTGGGTGTGTGCCAGGGAGTGTACTATTACACATATTACCATTAAGACATTTCTTGAGTAAGTAGCTGTGGTAATGTGCATGGTCTGTCCGTTCTGTTTCGTTGTTGCGTTGCGTTACATGCATCAATATAAAAGCATAGCACAAAGCAAGAACTCCGTACTCCTTACAGTCAGATTTTCACACATTTTATTATATATACACACTGCGTGAAATAAATTATCTAATTCAGTAACTGTTACACAGCCATTCAACATCTCACACTGATCAAAATCCAAGTTTTTATCCACGCACTTCAGCCTACAAAATGACGCATAGTGACCAAACAGTACGTTTGTAGTATTGTGGGCGTGGGATCACGCACTGAGAACGTCACAACCACTTTGACATTGTAAAAACAATAGCTTGCTGGCAGGTGTGTGTGTGTGATGAAATGCGTTGCTGTACATTGACAATGCACAACTCGTAAGCCGCCATGCCGAACCGAAGCACATGTACATAGATTCATTTACTTCGCACAATGAGTTATTTTTTTGCACCTGTCCCTAATCAAGCCACCCACCCGCCAGGTAAAAAAGACAGACAGGCGGCCGACGCCGGGGTGATCAAAGCAATTCGCGCAACAGACTGGAGCCATTGTTTATACTTTGCTAGAAATCGGAGAGCAGAAAGTCATTTCCTTCGTGTTTTTCTTGCGTAGTGTGAGGTGAATAATTAGGCACTGACTTCTACCGTGTTTGACAACGGCAAGGTCTGATTTGCCTCATTACCCTCCTTTTCTAGCGTACGTTTCCCAAGTTTCGCTGTAAAACGATGCGCGGAGAACTTTGCTCAACAGTTCTCCTGGTGCCTGGTATTTCTTTGTGCGGATAGTTTCTGTCGGCCGTGCGCACCGCGCGCTTTTGCGGTTACAGTTGAGACCTTGAAACGCTGTTTTCAACATAATTAATTTGTCAGTTGTACTGCTCCTTTGTGGACTGCTGTGACTGACACCGCTTGATCGAACTTTTGCACAGAGTTTCTACTATGTGTGAGACTTCTTATACGCCGACCATCCTTGCTCTCTCACCCAAGGAGGGGAGCCGGGGTGGCCGAATCAGTGGTAGAGCGTTGGACTTCCAATGCTCGGGTCGTGAGTTCGAACCCCGGCTAGGGCCAAGTATTGTGCTGGCTCTTTCATTGTTGCCCCGTCTTTGATATCACCCGTATGCGGTGGAAAAGGACGTTAAACTCCCAAACACCCACCCTACCCACCCTCTCCGATACCCAAGGCTTCAGTCCTAGCTTGGCTCGTTAGAGAATCTCTCACTGTTCAGACATTGGACGTCATGCCCAAGTTCCAGTTGCGACTTTGATTGGGGTCTTCGGCTTTCCGCGGCCACATCATGCCACTCTTCAGCAGGTCAGTATTGGGCGTTTGTGGCAGGAATCGGTTGCAGAAACAAGTATTGCGGCCTGGCGCAACCATTCCGCGCGATACATGAGGCTTTTCGTTGTGGTGTAGAAGTGTTTCAACAGACACTGAAGGCACTTAAAACCCGCTACATCAGTTTAGTGTGCATGAGAAAATACTATTCTCTTTCGCGTGGCTGCGTTCTGGCTGCTGCGGCGGATTATGTGTAGTTTTTCACTGACTCAGTGCAAGGTCTTTCGTCATTCCTTACCCGGCTGGCGTTTATCACACACCGAACGGAAGTGCGTGTTCATTGGCACGGTGTACCTACCAGGTACCGGCTACTGTCGGACAGAGTGGTATGGCACCAAAATGACATCTTAATGCACTTTATCTCCTTTCGTAACAACAACAGCCGAAATAAGCACGTAAAGGTTATCAGCTCCACTGCCGACAGCGAACGGCTCGCTCATAGTCAACCGTATACACATGTGCTCGTGAAGCTTCAGCCACACGCAGTGAGACTTAACTAGCAATTAATTAAGCATGCATTTATTTTATGCTAAACCCGACGACTGTGAAAGACCTGTGCAGTTTTGCGACCTACACCTAGATCATATCAGTTTTCCTGAACACGGTCACCCAGTCAGTGTCGCTCAGTTGGTATAGTTCGCCCGCTAAGGCCGGGATGCAAATGTATACCAGTCCGCGTATGGAGGGCGAGCAAATGTACTGCAGCTCTCCACTCAGCGGGGCGATTGTACCCCGCCCTTCAGCTGTCGCGATGATATTGCCGTGCTATTTTCATCGATACGGGCTCGTTGCCGGAAAGCGAAACAGTTACAAATGACGACAGGTACTATACACGAACGTATAATTATTATCACCATCTGATGGCAACATTCGTAGCTTTCGTTTTAAGTTTACATTCATAAAACGAAGTTAGCTGTCACGTGACTTCAATTCGCGAGACCCAAATCCAGGATACATTTACACCTCGTCCCGCGCAACTAGTGTACATTTGCCCCCCAAATGACTGGTGTATATTTGCACCCCTTAACAGGCGAACTATATACCATCTGAACGTCAGTGATGAAGAGCCGCAATTATTCTCAGGCATCTCCTGGGGCGTCCACCTCAGAAGGCCAGGCGTCCGAATTTGGTGTGTCTCTCTGAGTGATCACGTGAGTTTCAGTTACCAAGTGACCGTCTGTCTTTCTTTGCTTTTGGTTTTACGAATACCTCAGTTCACGCTTACATGCTCACTCAAATAATTTATTTGCCGCTGAATCAGTCAGTCGACGTGGCGTGACTGGTTCCCACCAAAACGGTAAGCCTCCAGCACAAGTCAGGTCAGGTGACGTGAGTCCATCTTGTTCCAGAACCGCTTGACAGGTGACCTTGGCACGTTGACGCCTGCGTGCTCTGGTGGTGGATTTTATCTGACAGCGCACCCTGTCGTCTCACACCTCGCTCGGTCATTTGGGCTTTGGAGCATTTCCATTCTGCAAAATAAGCAATAAGGATTCCGTCACTGAGAAAGCGATTTAGAGGCGCGTACGTATTGCTAAACGTGCGCTGCTGATAGATGGTGCGTTGTTCTTCTACTTGAACTTCTTACCTTTGCATTTGGAAAATCTAGTCATCTGGGAAACGGGCGTAACCACCACGATTTTGATAAGCGCCAAGGCCCTTTCGGTCCAGATAGCGGCAGACATTGACCTGCGCCAGTGTCGATTAGGTATTTTATTGCGTGAGTACAGCTTTATCTGCTGTCATTCTCTTCAAGGACACTGAATTGCTCGCTTTGTGCAAAATGGTGCCGCGTGCGATTAGCAATTACAAGTGAGAATGACACCTACTTTTCACGAGCGGTTAATAGACACCCCAAACCTGATTTTTTTTTCTCTCTCTCTCCCCTCTTTTACGGGAGTCCATGTCTCAGGTGTCTCCTATCAACCGAATATGCCAATGCAGTTTTGTGAATGGTTTGTAATTTCAAAATGATCCAAGAAAACAGACACCGTCCGTACTTTTCCATGCCAGCGTCCAAAAACATCCACGATCAGGCAGCACACACTTGCATGCATGCTGGACACGGGGGACACAGGCGATTGCATCCGATGAGCTATTGGGGAACCTCGGTGTTTGGTAGAGTCCTGCAAGTAGCCTAGATCAACGCCGAGGATACGCAACGAGTCACATGGTTCAGTCGCCTCTATATCTGGTGAGGAGCGAAGTTGTGGTTTCATGCAGGACGTGAGCAATGTAGAGGTTTTGTTGTGCTTATCACGTGCAAGGTATACACATAAGAATTATGGGGGCACTGCATGTAGATGGCCGACAGATCAGTCTGCCAGTGTATCACTTCGTGAATAACGAGCATTTTTGTTTGTTTGCAGAAATGAGTACGGGACAAGTCTTGTTTTGCGTAGGCAGGAGTGAGCCAGGACATTTTTTTTTAAACTTGGAGCGTGGTTTGTGTTTTATTGCGTCAGCAAAACTACTATTAGAAATTCTGTTTCTTTAAAATTTCTTTTGTATGTTGCTTTAGTGATGCGTGTTATTTCGTCATGTTTTTTTCTGTTCACTTTGACAACACACACACACACACACACACACACACACACACACACACACACACACACACACTGGTACACACACACACATTAGTGAGAACACAACACAAAACATAAGTGTTAGAAAGAGAAAGTAAATTAATTGCAAACTCAACATGCTCTGGTCCAGTCTACGGCGCAGAACTCAACAAATTAATCATACATTATACATCACTCAAGACTGAAAACAATAACCAGGTAAAAAGTTCGAATCAGAAACTAGGTCATTTCCCCCAACCCGAGTTTAACTATTGAGCCTTGCTGCTTCACGACGTCTGTTTAGAGAAATATTCGATCTGATTTTGAAAAGGGGGGGGGGGGAAACGTTGCAGACGCTTAATAATATGACAAACAAGTTCACGATAAAATAAAAAGAAGAAAAGAAAAACTCTGTCTCTGGACAATGGACGCTTACAGCTGAAAAAAAAAAACACAAAAAAACAAAAACAAAACAAAAACAGTTGCTGCCAACTTTTGTCAAATGCTTGGGAACCTTTTTTGGGTCCCCCCCCCCCCCTTTTGCTGATATGCTGCAGGAGTAAAAGCCCCGGTCACTATTCCCTAGACACCCTGCAGAGCAGAGGCGAGCGAGGAAGACAGTGGCCGACGACTGATCTAACCAAAGGGCAGGACAGGGCCCGTGTGAATCAAACCAACGTTGCGACAGTTTCAAGGACGACACTACAACTGGGGAGATTACTGAGAGATAGGGTGGAGCGCATATAGGTCTTTCCGAGCGTAGGGATGCCACTTTGTACTGAACTGAACTGCAGTTGCTCTGGTATGGCCACAGACAACGCAGGAGACAGTGTACTAGGGGTGGAGTGAGGGGGGTGGAGCTTGGGTGGGGGTCGGTGGGGGGTGGGGTGGAGTTAGGGTCATCGAGGGTGTACTGGGGGGTCCCTATGTTGTGTCCACTTCGTTCCCCCTCCTCCTCCCCTCTCCTCCCCCACCCGCAAACTTCCGTTCATCCGTTTATCCAACACACTTTATGGGGAGCATCCCATAAAACCAGCATGTCATGTATGACTGAGAAATGATGGTGATTTCCGGAACGTCAAGACAGTCCGCTGCCACAGACAAGCAGTGATGGGCTGGACAGACGGATACAAGATTCTTCTAGTCCATTCCGAAGTTGGGAAAGGGAGGAGGGACTGGAGTCACATAGAAAACGAAGACGGTTAGGAAATGAATGTCATGCCATGAAAAGGTCTTACGCGTGGGGGGGGGGGAGGATTGGGGGGGGGGGGGGTACTGAGTACTGGTGGTAGTTGCAACGACCTCAGTCAGTTTCAGGTCCGAGAGGGGGTGGAGGGGGGCGGGTGAGAGAAATGATACGGCCCCTACGGAATCGATACTGAGTTAGTCACTGAGGAGCCCACAAACACATTTCACCCGTTCGGGCAAAAAACCTGATTTGGCGGGAGACAGGTCTATGAAAGCCATTTATCGTAACTATCGCACTGTATCAGCTGGGTCGACCACGGTAGCTACATGGGTCCACATGACAGAACTGTACAGGAAATACAAGTATGGGACATTGACTTTGGCCTTGGTCGCCTGAGCTGTCAAGGATAGCACCATGCGATACCAAGTGATTGGATAGTTCCAAAGCATTATGAGTTCTAACCAGGTCTCTCTTGGTGGCTGCTGAAACTGCTCTGTCAGTTCGAAAAGGGAAAGGTTTCACGCCCTAATTTAGTTAGTTATTCAGGGCTTAACGCCGTGCAAGCAACACAGACTATTTCGCGGCTAATCAAGAACCCTCTCCGCCACAATAAAATAAACAGGAACACAATAAAACAAGATGTAAACATATATAAAAAGTCTATCCGGTTTAAATGATAGTTTCGCGCCGTAAAGTGAAATTTTCAGTTACGTGTATCGACTATTTCGTCGTCCAGCTATGCAGCACCTCTATTCTTCTATGCGCGGTATTTTTTTTTCTTCGGGGAAATCCCAACTGACTTTTTAAAAGCGCGTACGCATCAAAGGCAGCGACAGGGGAAACTATAGCGGTACCACTGTTACCCTCGAGCTTCGTGTCTAATCCATCTTCCTCAGTAGTTAATAATGAGGTAATTTCATACCGACCACGACGTCCCTCGGACAGAGTGTCCGACATGACAGCAGGCCGTACTGAACGACACTCCCCGCAACACTCCCTCCTCCTGACTAATAGCAGCTGCACACGAGGCGAGTTTCTGCCGCGCTTGCAAAACGGCTGGCAGGACAGACTCCAGCGAGCCGCCACCAGCGAGTACTGGAAAGGCAGGGAATAGAACGTCGTCCTAGTTTTACTTGCGCGCGCAGTCTACTCGCAGCAGAGGATGATGATGAACTTAAAACTTTATGTCCCCTCCACTGGGAATGATTGCGGGCGTTGATTTCTGTTTATTATAATCAGGGCTTAAAATGGCCCATGACCCAAAAGGAGAAAAAGAGCGTAGCATTTTGCGACAATGTTGCAAAGTCACAATCACACGCCTGTCAAAAAAACTGTGTTATGCCGCGAGGCGTGTCCAAGGGCATGCTCCATCCAGAATTTTTAAAAGATAGACACAGATAAATCTGTGCATTTTGGCATGGCTGTAGGTGCTTCACGGAGGGGGAAACACTTCTTTTCGAGGAAAAAGTTTAGAATTAGACTACATCTGTGCAATTTGGTGTGTTTCAGCGTTGATTTCAAGTCAGTGCGTCAGTGGAGGAAACACTTTTTTTTTTTTTTTTTTTTTGGGGGGGGGGGGGGGGGCAAAGGTGGAAATCCGCCAAAAGGTGGAAGATTTTAAGCCCTGTATAAGAGATTAGTGTGCTGATAGTGAGAGAGGATAGAGAACAACACTCGCTGCAGCTTCCGAGATCTCGCTCTTGTCAGTGTCCAGCAGACTCACTGCAGTCAGCGCGCAGGCAACATTGGGGCAAGCGTGTGCACAAGTGCGTGCAAGTTCACGCCAGTGCCTTCTTGCAGGGTCGCCTCGTGTGCAGCTGCTACAAGAGTGCCGCACGAAACATGACTGAAAACCTCTTTTTTTTCCTTTTTTCCCCAACCACCCCAGCCACTGCTGCCTATATATTGCCCATTTAAGGGTGTGTGTTTCGGAGTTTAACGTCCTTTTTAACCACATCCGGGTGATATCAAAGACGGGGCAACGATGAAAAAGCTAGCACAAATACATGGCCCCAGCCGGGATACGAACTCACGACCCGAGCATTAGAAGTCCAACGCTCTACCATTCGGCCACTCCGGCTCCCCGCCCATTTAAGGCAGGTTTCACAGAAAAGCGTAAGGAATATGGCACTACCACAAAGAAAGAAGTCTGTTCTCACCTTCATACTATCATTGCGTTCCTTGAAGAGCGACGTCACAATAAAATCGCGATGTTAAATTAAGAATAAAAAGTCATGTTAAATAAGATAAAATGAAATGCCTAGACTGGCCAAGAAACAACGGCTTGCCTCTCAAAATCAGGCAGTCAAAATATTATTTCATTAACAATCTGCTACCGTGGTTAGGTGTTTCGTCAACAACAATTGAAACAAATGAAATCACAAAAAAAATGGGAAGTCACTTGAGGTGAAATCCTCGAAACAATATGATACAAGTCGATTGTTTTGCGAGTACGTTATGGTATTTTGAACAATTCTGATGTCACACCATTGCATTCGGATACACGCAAATGGCTCTCTCTCTCTCACACACACACACACACACACACACACACACACACACACACACACACACACACACACACACACATACACACACGCGCACTGAGTTATTGGAAGTCGAGTAAGGCAACATGCCTATACTGTGAAAGTACGAAAGATGCATTCGTATGATCAACATATGTAACTGTCTGGACAGGCTGCATGCTGTTATGATCACACTTGCAAGTCATCTGTCACTCATAGTCAGTTCAAAACGCACGATGCCACACTCTGGGCATGCACAGTCTACGAGCTACCGCGAAAACAAACCCTGAGCCACCGGGAACACAGATTTGTCACCCGCGGCACGCAAGAGCCTTCGCTGGTATGTGTGAAGGACGGTAGCCTACTCTTGTATATGTGCCTCAGGTTTTGCATACTGGTGTCAGACGGAACACTACGGTTCAGAAGGTGAATTATAGCCGAGTGCTGTCTATCCAAAAAGCCACAAGGGCGCTGCAACATCGTGCTGTGTCCCTTAGTGAGGGCGATAAGAGTGGTCAGAAAACCAAACACATCATGCATACCGATGCAGAGATGGAACTACTGTATGTCAAATTTGCGTGCTCGGTGGCTCCTAGGCAATAATCCGTTCTACACCTTGGATTCTCGGTGTCACAGGTTTTGGGGGAGCATGCAGTCAAACGCTATGGGCCGTCGGACACGTGGATAAAAATGGGCCCTATCCTAGCCCTGTCGCTGGTGTAACACGCGAGATGAACTCTCCAGCATCATGTACTCCGCGGCACTTCAACGGATGAAGCTCCGATTTTTGGATTATACGGTATCGGGCTTGTCCTAGCCACACGACAGCTTCTGTACACTGGATGTTGGCCGACAGTCCAGCTTGATAGACCGAGAGAATGCGTAACAGGGACAGGCTAGGACAGGCTCGTTTCTACCCACGTGTCCCATCACCCTAAGACTGACAGGCGCCATGCTCGCAGAGGACGATACTATACTTGGCTACACAGCCCCTGGCCGTGATCCGAGTCGTTGGAAGACGTCTCTTGTGACGATGTCAGGGAGTAGTTAGCCGAGTCTCTCCGTCCGATCTCCGCCTTTCGCGGCACAATGTGTAAGTGGCGGGGGAACCCGTGCTCACCAGCTTTGTCTATGGTAAGGTAGTCCATCTTCCCCCCACCGTGCCTCCCCCCACCCCCACCGGTCTTGTCCGCCCCAGACACGCCGGCGATGTTCAGCTGTCCGTTTTCGGTGATGGACGGCAAGCTACTGTTTTCTGATTCGAATGTACTGTTGGTGAGGTTCGACTGTTTGTGGCTGCTCGGGTGGTGGGGCGGCAGGTGGTGGAGGTTGTGGTTGTAGTTGTGGTTGAAGCTGTGGTTGTGAGGGTCGTCGTCGCTGCCGCTGACGGTGGACCCCCGCTTGCTGGAGCGCACTCCGGAGTCCATGGAATCGTCCAGCCTCAGGGTCACCTCCCCTAGCTCACCCTCCACAATCCCGCGACGCTTGTCCGAGTAGTTGTCACGGTCCTGGAGCACATTCAGCCCGCCACCCGCACCCAGGTCTATGTCTCTAACACCGTTTGTAACCGCGGCACTGGTCGATGGAGGCGCCCCAGCTCCTGAAGACGAGGCTGGGTACTCCAAGTTCTGTCTGTCCAGAGAGCCGTAGTTCCCCAGCTGCATGTTCCGCCGCTGTTCTTTGTACGAGCTGGCCGCTCGGGACGACTCCTTCACTTTGTCTCTGAAGGAAGACATAAGGGTGGGCAGTGGTTCGTTCAGAGGGGGAGCGGTGGTGGTGGTAGGGGTTGTAGGGGTGGTGGGTTGTTCGGGTCTAGGGGAAAGGTTGTTGATGCCGCTGCCCGCCCCTCCAGGATCGACCACGGCGTAAAAATCGTCGCACTTGCTACGGATACTGTTGCGGTACTCGCGGCTCAGCGTGTTGTCGCCGACCCCGTCGTGTTTACGGAGACTGACGCCACCTCCTCCTCCTCCTCGCGTCAGAGACCCGCTTCTGGAGTCCGGTGCGTCACCCCCACCTCCAACCCCTCCGGCAGCGCCATGGGACATGGCAGACGCGGAGCCGGAGGAGGGCCTCGTCAGGCTGTTGTTGTGAACGTCCACCTTGACGTTCATGTGACGAGAACCGTCGTCCTGCCGGGAAAGCTGCCCAGCGTAATCCCCACTTCCTCCACTCGCCCCTCTGTCACTGTTGTTGCTGCGCACAGACTCGTCGAAGGTCACCCGCTGACCTCCGTTCCTCCTCCCCCCGTGCCGCACCCCCTTCCGCATGGCCCCGCCGTTGGGCAGGGTGGGCAGACAGTCGATGTCCGCCACGCCGTCCGCGACGTTGACGTTGTCCGAGTCCTCCGTGCCTTCCTCGGAGTTGGCCGGGTCGTGGTCGGGGACCGTCCCGTCGCCGTCGTTGTTGACCACGTCCAGGTATCCGGGAGGGGATTCCCCGGTGCGACTCCGCCGCCGTGACCTGGGCAGGGAGTCCATTTCCAGACTGGTGTTGGCGTCCCCGCTACCGGAGCCCGAGGCGCGGTCGAAGGTGGGGTTCTTCACGATCTGGTCGTCCTGGATCATGAAGAGCGGCTGGCCCAGAGGCACGTAGTCCAGGATGCGGAACTGCCAGCGCTGCTTGACGGTCAGGCAGAACCACAGGGCGATCCACAGCACCATGTACACACCTGAAATGTGAAACAGAGACACAGTACAGGCTCATGAAGCTGTACACATCTGAAATATCAAACAGAGATCACAGATCAAGATCTTATCTACGGCAGAGATACGTCTTGGGGAAAATAGGTCTTTGCAACGTAGCACTGACAGTATTCTCTGAGTACCAGCTAGTAACTGCTAGGCATAAACGACCGTTCTCTATGCGGAGGACATTACACCAGTGCAACGTGAACATATTTAAGTTAGGAGGACAAACCACGACTACTGACCCTCTTCCGCTCATTTCACATATTACACTCGGCATCTCGTCCAACCGTATCGACACTCCACCGCCTTGCCAAAATGCTATTTTATCATTTATGTGATCACAAGCACTATGAATATGTCTCTTTGAGTTTCTGCAAATAGTGTCTGAAGAATTCTCAATTATGGACGAAGATACAGAGACAAAAAGCCGTTACCTCACACACGAGCCCAGTGAGCACCAGTCTATCCGTCGTGGGTCGGTAGAGGTTCACCAGGTCGTAGATCACCGGACCCTGCGGTCAACAGAGAAACAGCACGTTGATCAGCAACGGAGATATTTAACAGGCTACAGGAAATTTTGCACCAGTATTCCTATGATACCCAGACACAGTTCGCCCACCATAATTCTATCAGCGACTATAACACATTGCCTGAAAATACAACGCGATCTAGAGCAATTTTGCCCTGAAAATTTACAAGGCATTCATAATCGAAAAAAAAAAAATCCCTTCATATGCTTCATTTTAAAGCATGCAGACTACAGGCATGAGAATGAAGCACATCTCTGTCTGTCCGTCCGTCTGTCTGTCTGTTTCACAACCCTGAACCACAACCCCCCCCCCCCACCACGCGCGCACATACACACACACACACACATACACACGCACAGAGACACAACGCGTACCTTACAGACAGCGAACACCACCAGCGCCGCCATAGCGCACGAGTGGGGCACGTAGCCCTGGCAGCCACTGTTCACTACGATCGTCTGCTTGACGAAGCTGTCCCCGTTCCCGCGGTGCTTCCTCTCCACGATGCGCAGCTTCTCGGCGAAGTAGTGCGACCCGTACTCGAACACCGTCATTGTGGAGATGAGCATGACGGCCGAGCCGGCCACGTACAAGCCGAGATTAGCAGAACAGCCGAGGGCGAGCTGTACGTTGATGTAGGTGGGGCTGTTGTAGCAGACCTTGTACAGGCAGGAGAAGGCCGAGTAGCCCAGCACGGAGTTGAGGAAGAGGGCCAGGAGCTGCAGGGGCGAACACCGTAGTCAAGGCCTTGTTGGTGTACCTGTGGACAGAATCCAGTTCAGTTCACACTGTACGTGGGAGCGTACCACCCACCCAGTCCTGTACAACTCTTCCCTCGAACACTGAGGGCCTGGGCCCGGCGTATGTAAAAGTCGAGGTTAATTTAATCCACGGCTACGGGCCTAACCCAGACTAGGACAAAGGAAACCCAAAAGCAAAATTAAATATAAAAAAAGGAAGCGAAGAAAGGAAGCAGAGGCACCTTGCTGCAATGGGCCCGCTTCTGATTAAAAAAAAACAAAAACACCCAAAAACAAAAACCCTAGAGCTAGTTTAGTTCGAGGTTAGACTCTAACCCGGGGCTAAAAGCCCTAACCTCGCCTATTACATGCGGACCCTGGAATAAACTTCTAACAAGCACCACCTCGGCTCCTTCACTTGAGTCCTTCCCGGAGAGCTGCAGCCTCCACAACCTGCAGTCAACCCCCGCCACCCACTAACTGTACCCCCTTCCAACCCCCTCCTCCCACCGCCTCCAATGTACATAGTGTAACTTTTAACTCTCCCTCCGCACCGCCGAGTTTGTCACGCTCTATGAGCCCAACTCTTCAGCGGAAGAAGAAGAAGAAAAAAAAAAGAAGAAGTTCAAATCCGACTTCAGTTCAAGATGGCACCTATGCGATCGGAAAAGCCCACATGCGCACCACCCCATCTCTCAGACGCCGCCACCCCCCCCCCCCCCCCCCCCCCCCCCCCCCAAGCAAGCGTGAAAATGTTTCTGTAGAGCAGGAAACGTCGGCACAAATCTTACGCTGCCAGTGCGCAAATTGGATCGTAAAAGAATTCTGTACGCTTCATTGTGCCGTGCACGCGTCACACATGCACGTGTGACCGAAATCACACACGACAGCTGTACGGCGAATTTACTCTGCAAGGACGTGAATAGGATTTTCCGCAGCTCAGCCGCAAATGCAGTTAGGTCAGCTGTGTCAGTCCCAGCACTGGCCCCGCCCCCCAATAATAAACGCTGACACACGGACCAAACGACGCCACATCAGTTCCATTTATGCAAACGCGTTTACTGACAACTTATTCAGTACAATTTTACTGCAGTTTGAACGCACGCGCGCACGCACCCCCCCTCCCCCCCCACACACACACGCGCACGCGCGCGCACGAGGTTAGTCAAGACGTTTCCAGTGTTATTTCAGTAGCAAAGTTTCGACAACGATTGCTCTCACATGAACCCGTCTGTCTGAAATAAGAGCATGCGCACGTCATT
This sequence comes from Batillaria attramentaria, assembly GCA_018292915.2. Taxonomy (NCBI): domain Eukaryota; kingdom Metazoa; phylum Mollusca; class Gastropoda; family Batillariidae; genus Batillaria; species Batillaria attramentaria. The sequence goes on along the minus strand of JACVVK020000549.1, from coordinate 375,885 downwards.
GCTAGACGAAACATTTTAACCCTGGTTGGCTGAACTAATTTGTCTTTCGCTGAAAAAGCCATAGAGGTAGTCCGGGGTATTGCGTTCTCAGCACCACAAGGGTTAAACGGTGAGTAGCAATTTGTAGTGTGTCAAACAAATTTTGGTTTGTCGGCCTAAAAAACAACAACAACAAATAAGCAACAACAACAAAAAAAAAACCCCAAAAAACCCCAAACAAACAACAAAAACAAAACAAAACAAAAAAACAAACAAAACAAAACAAAACAACAAAACCCCCAACAACAACAACGACAACAACAACAAAACCCAGGCCGTTTACGTAACCACAATGCATCTAGACGTGTGCATGTTCATGTGGATTTTCCTTCTTTTTCCCCACTGACTACACGGTGGTAAAACGAAATGAACGGGCGTATCTCTAGTGCCACAACGCTTCAAAACACGTCGACGACGAGTACTTTCAGCTACAGCCGTTATTTTGAAATATGAGCATATAGCCTACATACTATGGACTATGACTCTGCATGAGTGCAAGCGCTGTAGAAACTACGAAGTGTCACCGGAAACACTTCCGGTCTTCATGAATTCCCCCGGTACACACATCATAGTTCGAAGGTTCTCAGTCTGCCAGAAGAAAGTATCGGTACAGACAGAAATAAGACAGATAGTACCTTCTGGCAAGGAACACTCGAATTACCACGTCGCTATGATCTAAATTGCTCCTCACCAGAAGACCGAAGCGTAGCGAATGCCGAACGTAAGAAGCGCCAGCACGAAGTTGACGAAGGCTAGGGAGAGGGAGGTCTCGCTGCCCCACCCCCCGGGAGGCGGGTTAGGGGTGGGGACGACGACCCGCGAGCCAGAGCTGTTGGCGACAACGTTGGTGATGTTGATGCTTCCCATGATGTCGCTCATGTGGGCGCGCTCCTCAGTGAAGAGAAAGTCGATGTCCGTCCTCCATAACGTTTCTGCAACGTGACGAAAAGGAATGGTGAGTATGTTAGTGTAGACAGGTCTTCAACGTAACGTTGACGACACAAACATGTGACGCCGAAGACATGAACACGTAACGCTGAAGACACGAACATGTGACACTAAATTTGGGACACGAACACGTAACACTGAAGACACTTTCACGTAACTCTGAAGACACAAACACGTGACACTGAAGACACGAACGCGTAGCACCGAAGACACAAACACGCAACACTGAAGACACGAACATGTGACGCTGTGAACAGGTCAGTAAACGTATTTATTTTATATTCCTAACATTGTAGGCACGTACACGTAACTCGGAAAATATGAATGCGTAATTAACTCAGTTCATACCAAATCATGTCATACAGTGAACAGTGTTACTGGAAAAGCTGCAAATCTGAATGGAAAACTGACACTAAGTGCCATCGCTCAGAAACACCCCCCCCCCCCCCAGCAGAATGCGACTGTTCAGGCCAGTGACCGGACTGATGCTGAGTGCAAAGAACAAACCTAGTCACGTCAAGAAAATGACACTATCCCCAGATCAGCACGCACGCACATTCACACGCGTCGCTCAAGATCCGAAAGCAAAACAGCCAATTCTCTCGCAACCATTTCTTTGCCAACACAAGTTATTATGTTTGCCTGGCGTTAACCCACATCACATAAACAGATGGTTTCTCGCGGCAGTGAACAATCACGATGTTACCAGTGACGGATCACCAGGGGTCTGCAGTCGGTGAGGGGGGCGGGGGGGGAGGGGGGGGGGTTACTGCAACTGACTGGAAGAGACTGGAGCAACGCCTCAGACAAGAATCTCAGTTATACTGGCAAACTATGTGCCACGTAATGATTTCCGCTCGCAATAAACCTTTTGTCAGCTCACCTGCTAAGAACGTCAGACTCGTGAACATTATTGTGCAAGTCTGCTTCACGACCAAGATGATTTGTTTTTTCTTAAGACCTAAAACTGGTTCACAGTCTTCTCAGAACTGACTACATTTTCGGCAAGACAGATACGGTACCTAAGGTCACACTAAGAATATGCGACCAGAGGGAGAGAGAGAGAGAGAGAGAGAGAGAGGAGAGAGAGAGAGAGAGAGAGAGAGAGAGAGAGAGAGAGAGAGACTCAATCATTTGTTAGGCCGTTGACCCATAACAATGAATCCGGCGGCACTCCCACCGGGGTAGTCCGTACTGACACAGCAGGAAATTGGCACAACATAAGGCATTTATAATAATAATAATAATAATGAGTATTGTATAGGCGCTTTACCCAATTTCACGAATCTGCTCAAAGCGCCGCGAACTGAACCCAACACGCACGCTCACGTGAATCACACGCATTCTCCCACACACTGGACATAAACACATTACAATCACGTGGTGCGAAGGGTCAGCTCAGCTATTTAAATTTCGGAATTTAAAATTACATTTATTTTTCAAATTTGGTGGGCTGAACATTTCCAAAGCAGAGGGGGAGGAAGCCGGAGTACCCGGAGAGAACCCCCGACGATCGGCCCGAATGAACGGTGCCACATACGAGAAGGAAACATTCTTTGCCCCGAGTGGGACTCGAACCCCCCCCCCCCCCCCCACCTCTCGCATTGGTGACAAGTCTCTTAACCACTAGACCACCGACCGCCCTTATACAATTTAGACACATACAAAATACTCGAAGTATCAGCGTTCACACCTGGAACAGGATATCAACACAGGTAATGCACCTACAGTATATAGTATTCACTGATTCAGAGAGAGAGAGAGAGAGAGAGAGAGAGAGAGAGAGCAGTGCATAAAGGAAACGTGTAAATCAAGAAAACAGACAAGACGATGACAAACGCATATAACCCGCTTGCTAAAAATACATCATATTTCGCGTGTTGACGCGAATGAGTTCACTCAGTCAGACCGAATTTTTGCGAACATGAGCACAATAGGAACAGACAGTCGCTTAATCCACCATTAGCTCTAACATCACCTTGTGCCGACAAAACACATGTGGTGGTTCGTCAGCCAGGAGAGTGGTGCGCGTGTTTTGCTATACGTTTTCGCTTTGATGAGGTGTTGAGTTGTGTTTGCCTTGCGCAAATTGGTAATCTCTCTCTCTCTCTCTCTGTCTCCGAGGCTCTCTCTCTCTCCACCCCCGTCCTCCCAGGTTTTCGCCAGCGGTGCCTCCTGTCGGGGTTTTTTCTGCTCAGCTTACAAGAATAATTTCTGGAGAAGCAGACATTGTATCGTATTGTATTGTATTGTATTGTATTGTATTGTATTGTATTGTATCGTATCGTATCGTATCGTATCGTATCGTATCGTATCGTATTGTATTGCAGTCACTGAGCGTTTGACTAAAACAGCGAAGGTGGTTTGACGCCCGGTGTAGGATCCGGTCCGGTCCCCCCTCTGAAGTAGTCCCCCGGGGGACCAATTCGTGGCAAAAACTGCTCTATAATGGCCCCCCCTTAGACATCCAGCCTCGTTTTCGACTGGTCCCCCTGGGCGATTTTGGTCCCCCCTCGCATCCAAAATAGGCCCCCTCTCGAAGTGGTCCCCCTCTTTTCTAACCAATGTAGTCAGTATTTATTTTTAACTTTATTGTTATAGTGTGTGTCAACTCAGTAGAAAACGTGACTCTGGATCTCTCTCACTCTCTCTCTCTCTCTCTCTCTCTCGCCCCCCACACTTTCTCTCCTCCCCCCATCTCTCAAACACACACACACACACACATTATGCACGCACTCACGCACGCGTGCACACTCACTCACGCACGCACGCACGCAAACACACACACACACACACACACACACACACACACACACACACACACACCCCTCTTTCGTTATATGTATAATTATTTTCATTTTTGTACAGAGATGTTATTCAAGATGATCTTGAACTGGGTCAAGGTTACAGTGTCAAATCTAAACTTTTAAAAGTGATTTAACTTCGTAGATTTGCCGTTCTATGTAGCCTATACTTTTGTTTTTTATTTTCTCTTTTTTTTTGTGGGATGAGAAAACGGTCGCCACTAAAAAACAAAGTATAGGCTACATAGAACGGCAAATCTACGAAGTTAAATCACTTTTAAAAGTTTAGATTTGTTTTCTCTTTTTTTTTTTTTTTTGTGGGATGAGAAAACGGTCGCCACGCTTCTTGACACGTCACGTGACTCGTGTCAAACATCGCCACGCTTCTTGACACGTCACGTGACTCGTGTCAAACATGCCTATAATTATAAGTACACGACAATTCATTCCGTCAACCAGTCTTCGTTTTTCATTGACTATCATCATGGACGACACTCTGTATGACAACGTGTTGAACTATTTGAAAAATGGCACTTACCCTCTGACCGCGAAAGGGGAAAACCGTGATGTGACTAAAGTTAAAAAGAGACAGTTGAGAAAGACTGCTGCAAAATACACAATTCGAGAGGATGTGCTCTACCACGACGGAATCCTCGTGGCAAAGAGGAACCAGGTTCCAGAGATATTGCAAGAGTTTCATGACAACTATGTGAGCGGAGGACATTTGGGGATGAACAAGACTTATAAGAAGGTGAGCACCCGTTTTTGTACTCCCAGTTTTAACAGGCTTTAGAATGGGAACGAGGTTTTGTGTGTTTCTGGTATGTCTGGTATAACCAACACATCGGATATAGCGGCCACTTTTGTCCTGGTGGACGTTATATCCGATGACTCCGTATATAACGTAAATTTTCCGGTATAGCCGATGTCTTCGGTATATAACGGACATTTTCCGGATTGAAGACATTTCCTTTGCTGGCTCTCTCTCTCTCTCTCTCTCTCTCTCACTCACACCCCCCCCCCCACACACACACACACTGTTATCTACCAGTTATCTTTAAGACATAGTATTTATAAATATTTCATTACTCTTTTTTCTCTCTAGGTCTTGGAGCGTTACTTCTGGCATGGAATGAAACAGGAGGTTGAAGACTACTGCAGATCATGCTGTGTGTGCCAGAACATGAACGCTTGCAGAAAGAAGCCAGCAGCACCGCTTCACCCCATCCCAGTGCCCAAAAAGAAGTGGAGCCTCGTTGGAATGGACATCATAGGACCTTTGCAGGTCACTGACAGAGGTAACCAGTACATTGTTGCCCTCACAGACCACTTTACAAAGTTTCCCGTTGCCAAGGCCATCCCGTGCAAGAGTTCAGAGGAAGTTGCCAGATTCATGTACGAAACCATCTGCATCTTTGGCGCGTTTGATTCCCTCATAACTGACCAAGGCCGTGAGTTCATTAACTTTGCGCTTGATATTCTCACCGACCGTTTCAATATCAACCATCGCATTTCTTCGGCCTACCACCCTGAGACGAACGGCCAACGGGAGAGGGACAATAGGACACTCAAAGACACTTTGGTAAAGATCACAGACAATGATGATTGGGATGAACTCTTGCCAGCAGCCCTGTTCGCCTACCGAACATCCGTTCACAAGTCTACACAGTTTTCACCCTTTTTGGCATTGTATGGTGAGCAGGCAAAACTACCATTTGACGTCACTGGTGATGCCAACGAGCAAGATCTGAACGAAGAAATCATGGACACTATGAAGGGGATTCACGAGGAAGTCAAGAACAAAATTGGTGAAAACATTTCAAGGGCGCAGAAGAAGCAGAAAGAGTACTATGACAGCAGGCGTGCATATGACCACGGGTTCCGCATCGGAGACAAAGTCTTAATCATCAATGCTGCACGAGTACACAGAATGGGAGGCAAGATGGCACCAAGATTCGTCGGGCCATATGAGGTCATAAGTGTGTTGCCGAAGGGTCGACTTCAACTGAAGAACACTAAAAGTGGGAAAATACTGAAGAATCTCTACAATATCAGCAACGTCAAATTGTTCCATGATCGTACACAGGACAACGCTGACCCCTCCCATGCTCCACAGGCTGACCCCTCCTATCATCCACAGGCTGACCCCTCCCATGCTCCACAGGCTGACCCCTCCTATCATCCACAGGCTGACCCCTCCCATGCTCCACAGGCTGACCCCTCCTATCATCCACAGGCTGACCCCTCCCATACTCCACAGGCTGACCCCTCCCATGCTCCACAGGCTGACCCCTCCTATCATCCACAGGCTGACCCCTCCTATCATCCACAGGCTGACCCCTCCCATGCTCCACAGGCTGACCCCTCCTATCATCCACAGGCTGACCCCTCTTGCCAGCCGCCATTGAGAATGAAGTTCCACCCCGTTGATGGTGCCTGGCAAAAGGATCGGGCCTCCAGTTTGAATTTCCCCAGACTTTTCAGGCGGCACCCCTCAAGGGAAAGTGTTGAAGTTGACATTACGGCTACACCTCTCGATAGCGTTAGCGTAAAAGGAGATGGGAATTGTTTTTTTCCGGTCTGTGAGCTTTGTTGTTTTGGGGACTGAGTCGAAATATAAGGAATTCCGAAATATCATTTGCGATTGGATTGAAAAGAATGACAAACGCTTCTACGGAACGAGCGCACGTGAAAATTACGTCGCGACATCAAACATGAGAAACGACCGTACTTGGGCCACCGAGGTTGAGATATTTGCTGCAGCCACCCTCTTGGACACGCCCGTGTATGTGTTCACAAGAGAGGCTCCAGGCCGACAACCTAGGTGGCTGAAATACGGGCCAGTTTGGCAATCGGCCCCATTGAAAACAGACAGAGCAATTTATATAATGAATCTTGGACATCACTTTGCTCCTGTTTTTTGTGTCACTCCTTAGACCAGAACTGTTAGTCTTCTGCTGTTTTTGTTGTTTCAAGCGTCATGATTTGAGACACTGGTACTCAGTCTTGACTGTCTACTTGAAGTACGCTGAAAGCCAAAGGTGGCAACTAGTTTTCATGTCATGGACACTTACTTAATTTTGAAGAAATATTTTTCTATGGCGTTGTATAGAAAATATTAGATACTTGGTCTTTGATGTTATTCTCTAAATGCTATTTCCAGTTTAAAAAAATTGACAGGAAATGTGGACTTTCATGCATTCGATGACGTTTCATGCAAAGACAGTACGGTAGAAGTTTGTTTTGTACTTTGCTATTGTTATTATTTTGCTCATTTCAGGACAAGATGTGCGATTAACAATTTATTAATTTACATTTATGTTGCGTTATAAAGTGCACAGCGCTCTGGTTAACAATTTCTGTTGCAACTCTTTGCTATTCATTAACTGTTTCTTGTTTCATTTCTTGTTTCTTTGACACAGTTTGACTGGACATACCTTTTGAAATAAAGTTTTTCTTGTCAAAGAACGTAAATGTCTATTTCAGGTTTTGCTAGAGAGAGAGAGATAGAGAGTGGGGGGGGGGGGGGGGGGAGAGAGAGAGAGAGAGAGAGAGAGAGAATATTGATTGACTTATTTATTTATTGTTTGAAATTCTAGTAATAATGTTTAGTATTCGGTACAACCATCTCATAAACAAAAACAAAAAAAAAAGAACAATGCAAAAAAACAACTGAAAGAAACAAGAACCAACAACCAAACAAATATATCTCACACACACAAAAATAACAACAAGCACATAAATCGGGAAAAAAAAAGAAAAAAAAATGTTCCTATGGCCCTGTGCTTTTGGGGACAATAAAGTTTTGTAACAATAAAGTTAAAAATAAATACTGACATAGCTCTACATTGATTAGAAAAGAGGGGGACCAGTTCGAGAGGGGGCCTATTTTGGATGCGAGGGGGGACCAAAATCGCCCAGGGGGACCAGTCGAAAACGAGGCTGGATGTCTAAGGGGGGGACCATTATAGAGCAGTTTTTGCCACGAATTGGTCCCCCGGGGGACTACTTCAGAGGGGGGACCGGACCGGATGCTACACCGGCATACATTCGTACCGACTACTGGAGTGGCCCAAGGGCCATGTCCTCCGAGGTCACCTTTGTTTTGGTCTTTGAACGACTTGAAAATCAAATCCTTCTGTTTTTTTCTGGGTCGACTAACCCACTCAAATTCAGTCACTTTCGTGGCGGCAGTGTTTGAATTGAATTAAAGAAAACAGCTACAAAATGATAGTTGGCATATCAGTCACGGTTTCAATACATAAAGTGCACAGACCAGGGATGTTACTGACTGCTTTTAGACCATGTCTGTTTCCGACTCTATGCTAGTTGCTTGCAGAGAACGTGTCTACACAGTCTTCCCCAGCGTTTAAACATTCTGTGCTGTTACCTTACGTAGTCAGTCTGCATTGTCACATTTCGGACCCAGCTAGTTGCACCCGGCATCTCTCTCTCTCTCTCTCCGGCTCAGTCTCTCTCTCTCTGTCTCTCTCTCGGCCCTTCAGTTGCGAATACACTGTTGCAAAGGTTCAGGAGTTCCCAGCACACACGAACAAAATTAGACTAAACCAACAAACAACGGCTGCATGCTATGCAGCGCAGACAAGACCTCAGTGCATGCACAAACTCTACGAGCTCGTCAGTACAAAAAGCTGCAAGTATAAGCACTCCCTCCAGGCATGCCAAAAGTCTAGATGAGCACGGGTTCTCCTGTCGTCTGAAGGTATTTTCGCCCTCCCGGAGCGAGCTAGAATCGTGCAAAACAAGCCCTGTACTTTGCTTCAGACTCACAAAAACATGCCGAATGCCAGGGAAGAGAAAGGCCAAAGCATCACTTGTCTGTCAACAGGCGTGGAAAGTCAGACTTAGCCGCTGTACCGTACGCATCTCAGAGATCTCTTGTCAAATCTGGCATACCCACAGCCTCCCGCCTTCTGTCTCTGGTTCAGCCCTCTGAATTCAATTGCACACGGCACTGAACAACACTTCAAACAGATTTCTGCATTCCGTGTGACATCTGACATTACAGTATACCTCTGAGGCCTGTTTCGCTGGCCTCGAATGGAAGGGGAAAGAAATGAAAAATTCGGGTTGTTGAGTGGGTGGGAAACCGCGGCTGTGGAACATTCTACAATATGCGATTTTATTTCTCTGATGGTCGGATTAGAATCGACAGGGTCACGAATACTTGTGGTTCAGTCTCCATTTCACACATGTTGAACAGAGAGCACTTAGAAACTGAAGCACCCAACGGTAAGAAGGATAAAGTTGATGACAGCTGATGGTACACGGACGAGGATGTGTGTGTGTGTGTGTGTGTGTGTGTGTGTGTGTGTGTGTGTGTGTGTGTGTGTGTGTGTGTGTTAGTTATTGTACAACGTCTTAAACACGCTATTTCCATGTTTACTAGGTACAGAAGTCGGCTTCTGTTTGGGACAGATTCTCTCGTGAGTGCGCCTGTACGCTCGACTGAAATAGTGATGATGAGTAGAGCTCATAATGCGAGACAGTGCCGTCTAGTAGCTCTGCGAAACTGCGAAAATTCAAATCCACCTATTGTCCTGGCGGTTGAGTGTTGCAGCACCAGCAGTGACTTGATACTCATTCAGTCATTGATACGCGTCACGTAAAGCATTCTGTTGGCTCAGTGCCAGCCTGTGAGATGCTGTCACTGTGCAGGAGTCTAAGTGATACGATGCTTGACACCACCAAGCAACCTCAGAGCGATCTGTGCGCCTTAAAAAAAAAAATCTTAAAACTTTGGGCCTTTAAGTCATCATCACCGTATCTACACGACACTCGACAGTGATCAGTTCAGCCCTGTAACAGGTATCACATATTTCACCACCGGGGAACACAACCTCAACCAACACCCGCCAAGCTAACGGCCACTTTCGCCCAGCATAACCCGGCAATCAAACAGTCAAACTGTCTCGGTCAGTGTCAACATGGCGCACAGCCACCCCCATTATTTCCGCTGCCTGCTTCGTCTGATCGCCGGATTAGGCGTCACAGTGTACAGACGCCCCCCTCCCTCTAGCGTCTACGGTGCTTTACATCCAGAACTCATCGGGGGAACGCGGTGGAAGGATTACCTACAATGGCCATTATGGAACTATGGAAATTTCAAATGTGGGTGGGGTAGGGGGGGGGGGCTGGTGGGGAGGGGGGGGGGGAGGGGGCTGAGTGTCTGCTGACGGCGTCGTTCACGTCGTTGTCCAAGGTCGGACAGTTCGAGTTTTCACAATGACGTGTCCCCGATTAAGGAAACTACACCACACGAGTTTGTTGATTTCGACAAGAAACAAAACAAAACAAAACAAAAACAAAACAAACCCCAAAACAACAACAACAACAACAACAACAAAAAACAACAACAACAAACCAACTACGAGTTCCAACGAACAGATAAACAGATATATAACATATAAACAAATATAAGCATTTGCCATTTCTATTGCCTTATTACCGTTGTACAGGCGCCAAACCGGCGTGATCCGGAAGTCAAATTAGCTCTATGACTAGACTGACTGAAAGGGACATTTCTTCTGAAAATAAATAAGTAATTATAAAAATAAAAGGGGTTTCTGTAATCACACTTGCGGCGGCATGTTAAACGCCAACTAAACAACCAACAGGGTGCATCGTTGTCAGCCATCAGTTCTTTCTTCGCCGCCACAGTCTCAAGTTGTTTCTTCCAAAGCACCCCTCTCTCCTTCCAAAGGTTTCTTCTCATATCGATTGATCACCAAGTGATATTTTTCTCAAGCGGCGAAACAGGTTCAATCCAAACAGACGCGAAGACACGGATCTTTCCACCAGCAACCCACCATCTCTTTGATTTTCTCCAGTAGGTGATACCGTGCGCACTGGAGCGTGAAATCCAAGTATGGTCGGGAGAAGAGACGCGAAGCGTTTAGCACGGCCACTCAGGCGTGAATGGTCAAGCGACAACCTTCATTACCTGTATTGACTCGGGCAATCGGCCGTGCTGATGATAACAATTATGGCCGTGGGAGAGAAACCAGGTATAGCGGTACGCTCCGTTTTCTCTGCAAATACTAAGGGTGTCCGCTGACGATGAATGGCCGTGAAAATTGCCAAAAGACGGGAAATGATACGGAAGGAAAACACGCTCCATGAATTATGGTGCGGATGCCATGTATATTATACGCTCGTATAAACGCGACTGTAGTAAAACCAATTATCGTATACAGTTCCAAGGTCTGGTAAAACTAGTTCCATGTGTTTCAGCGTCTGTACCGGCGTGTGTGTGTGTGTGTGTGTGTGTGTGTGTGTGTGTGTGTGTGTGTGTGTGTGTGTGTGTGTGTGTGTGTGTGTGTGTGTGTGTGTAACCTGTTCAGCTATTGTACGTGTGAGACTGATAATGAGCATCGCTGCATGCTGAACTAATACGAATTACGAATAGCGTGTTTCTGTCAGTGGATATCAACAAAATCTGGGTCATATTTCCGTCCACTGTTCAAGTCACGAACCACCTAAACAGTCTATCCGGAAAAGTTTTCCGTCCACTGTTCAAGTCACGAACCACCTAAACAATCTATCCGGAAAAGTTAATCACCATAAAAAGCCCTTTTCACCACAACAGCGATGCCTCCACTATTTGACAAGCGTGCTATGATCTTTCATGTCATAGGATCCTTTTTTTTCTTTCAGTATTAGGGCCACAGACGGGCGAGGCCGGTCACCAGAAAACATAAGCACCCAGATCGCAAATAGAACCCTCGCCCATTCCGGCGGACTCTGGCGAAAAGAGTGACGCAGACAGAACACCCCGGCGGCCTTTGAACCATGTCTAGCCCAGTCATGCGGGGCAAACTGGACGCGACGTTGCTGCAGCCAATATAACTGGCAGTCGTGTTGGGACCGCATCTCGCAAAGAATACCAGGCGGCGTCCTCACAACTTCAAAGGCAACGAAGGCTGGCACTCCGTGACAAGTGTGGACGATGTGGGGGGATGCGTGGGGGGATGCATGGGTGGGTGGGGTGGGAGTGAGAGCGTGTGTGTGTGTGTGTGTGTGTGTGTGTGTGTGTGTGTGTGTGTGTGTGTGTGTGTGTGTGTGTGTGTGTGTGTGTGTTTCCAATTCAGTCCAGCTTAAGAATCGTTGTGTATGTCGCCGGAGACTAGACTGTTGTGTGCCTGAGGCTTAGCAATTTTCCTCCGGTATTGTTTATTGTTATTACGATGTGTAAATATAAAATTTGTTTGGGGCAGTGTTTGGCATTATTTCTTGCACGTCCTATATTGTATTGCCCCTTGATGCGCCCCTCGCCCTGCTTCCGTTTCTGCCCAGTGTACTGTATATAAAGATGAACTCTAAAGCCCCCCCCCCTCCCCCGGCCCCCCGCCGAACACACACACACACACACACACACACATGACACACACACACACACACACACACACACACACACACACACACACACACACACACACACACACACACACACGTACGCGTACTGATCTCGTGACACGCACACACACAGCGCTGAGAGTTCAACATCATGAGCTGATGATCATATGTCAGCAACAGTATCGTTCACGACCCCATCTTTCAAAACTTTATCTCTGTTTACCTCCCCTGACTCTCGAAAATTATCTCCCTCATCGCCGCGGGAAAACAGGAGCAGACGACAAATTCATTCCTAGCCGCAACACGGTTCAGTACTGCGCATCTCTCTCTCTCTCTCTCTACCCCAGGGAAATAAAGCAGATAACCATCACGTGTTTTTAAACCGCAGGGGCTTATGCCAACAGATGGGTATTACCTAGCGCTATTTTGTCAGTTCGATCTGAAAGAAAGCAAAGGGCAGGCTACTCGAACCGCCGAACACTCAACAGCTGCAAACGAGCAAAGGCTACGTACCGGAGATGCTTATATCAAGGAAAACACTATATTCTCCTATTGAATAAAACGCTCTACGCAACACCCTTCCAACGCATCAAAATTCACAAAAAAATTCCCACGCACAGAGCAGCCAGAGAGTCAAGTGTGGGCTGATTTTAAAGAAATTCCAATGTTCCGTTTCTTTGCAATGACTGCAGCGACCCCCTACCCCCTCACTCCTCTGGCGTCTGCTAGCCAGTCAGCCAAGATACACAGCTGCGCATGAACACAAGTAGTCCACAGGCTGGGCCAAAACAAAGGCTCATTTTCAGTGTTGTCAAACTCACCTGGCATGGATCTTACTCACCAAACCAATAAACGCCCCCAAACTGCCATTTTTCACACACAAAAATTTTTTTTAAAGCAAGCAAAAGTTTCAGACTATATTTAGCGGAATTGTTACTACATGCCCCGGAAGCTATTACCGGTGTGTAGCCTGTAAAAACATTTCAGCCGTACTATCAACCCAGGCCGTAGTACCGACGAGCGAGGGGGGAAAAAAAAGGTACAGTACCAAGTATTCATTTCAGTAGTGTTGTTGAAAGAAAGCGGTAAAAATATTATCAGAATCAGCGAGTAGGAGATGTAGTAAGGTGAGACCAGCGGATCCCCGTGCAAAGATAATGGAGGGAATGGTCTGGAGATAGCGAAAACAAACAAGGGAGGCATGTAAGTCTGTGTATATCTGTCACTCTTGTCGGGAGATGCGCGCGCACCTCCACGTCTCTATCTGACGCGTTACAGGCAGGTAGAGAAACTGACACCTCGTCTAATCGACACAACCTTACAGACAGACTGAAAATAATTTTTTGCATAGGTCTTTTTTTTTGTACCCACGTAGGAACGCGCATTCTCCGCATTTCGGGCAGAGACACCTTGTCACTGAGCAGAATTTGGGCAAGACGAAAGATCCATGCAAGATAGGAATGGTGCCTAAACACTGACATGTTGACGTCAGAGAAGAGGGAGGGGGGGGGGGGAAGAAAAAAAGAAAACAAGTCTACAGTGATTTTAACTGCAAACGTAAGCAAAATACCTCACACCGGGCCCAACTTTAAATTGCACTGAAATCTGCAAGCACTACTAGTACCTCGATATCACAAAAAGTACGAAAAGGGGGCTTGTCCATTATATGCTCCTCCATTCCGTCTGTCCCAAGAACTTGTCCCTTCGGAAATAACACGATGAACCTCAGGCATTAAGTCTGCATATACACACTCGTGCGAGAGAGAGAGAGAGAGAGAGAGAGAGAGAGAGAGAGAGAGAGAGAGAGAGAGAGAGAGAGAGAGAGAGAGAGCATGTAGTTATGCTATTTATGACGGCGGCTTTGATGTCCTGTACAGCCATTTGCCATTCCTGTCTGACAATGCAGGAGACCACCAACACTGACAGGCGGTCCAGCGTTTCCCCCATGGACTGCAGATGATGGTGTACTATACCGCTGGTGGGAACGACCACTGGAACATTCCTAGCGTTTCTGTGCAACGCTCCGGTGCAGAACTACAGATGTCCCAGAGTCTTGCAGTGCAGGTGGGCAAAGAGGAGATTCTGGACGACTCTTGGGAGCTCCCTGATCACGAGAGACTGTGCCGGGTTGAGTTTACTAGCTCGGGCATGCGGCTAGCTTCAGAGTACAAAGTGTGGTTGGGGTATATGTCAGATGACTGTTGGGTCTCTTGATCGGCAAGTCGAAGGTTCAGTCGCGTCCCGACGGAGCCGGCCAAAATTTTTCTTTTCTTCCCAAATGGCTCCCGCGGTTTAAATCACCCTATCACCGTAGCAGTGGTTAGACGACGTTTCAGTGCCCCCCCCCCCCCTCTCCACACACACACCCCGTCACACAGACACCTCCTGGTACTGTAGCTCGAGAACTGATGTGTGTGTGTGTGTGTGTGTGTGTGTGTGTGTGTGTGTGTGTGTGTGTGTGTGTGTGTGTGTGTGTGTGTGGTGAAGGGTTTGGGGCCGGAAGCGTGGGTGAGAAATCTGTCAGCCGAACTGCCAGTAGACACACTGATGGCATATATGCATCTCATTTATACAATAGAACAAGTAACCTCGTCACACTGACACCAAGCATGCAACCGCACCACTTTGACCTCACCTTACGACCTCAGCGACAACTAGCATCAAAGCTAATGCATCCCCTTCCTCTTGCACCATGTCGTCACTAGCCGCTTGGCCATAGACTGCCACCTTACCGCTCGCACTCATTAATATTCTGCATCAAACAAACCTTTCCCTCCAAACTGCGAACTCTTGGACAGCGAGTCAAACTCAGAATCGAACTGTACTCATTACAGGCCAGTACAATACCGACCGGAATCCAGAATGGTGTTTCAAATGACTGGAACTTGAAGATGCAATCATCGGACACTAACTGGCATGTTTCACGACCTTGGGCGCGGGGGTGAAACAAAATGGACGGGCGTTTTTCCGGTGCAATGCCGATCCACATCTTTGCACTGTCAACCAGCACCGGGGTTCCCACGCCATAGCACCGCGTTTTTTCCAAATTCAATGGCACTGACGGGAAAAAAACTGCTGTGGATTTTCAGATGTCGGTTAGAACGATTTAAAGTGGCCGTTTACTATGCAGAAACTGACGTGTACTAACACATTACTGCAATCTAAAGACGTGCATGTGCTGGTTTTAACTCATTAACTCACTGGCGTCCCATTTTTGGGACGCAACCTATAGCCATGTTGTTACGTGTGGAGATATATTGAAGAGCCCCTCGTCTTATCGAGGTGAAACGATGACACACAGGCGAATAAACTCCACATGGTTATAACTTTTCTACGCGCTCACGTGTCTTCTGTGAGTGAAAGACTAACCAGCAGTCCATAAGAACTCGTTACGTGAGGAGTTGTTCGCCTGTGTGTCATCGTTTCACCTCGATAAGACGACGGGCTCTTCAATATTTCTCCACACGGAACACATGTTAACTTCAAGAAATCAGTCGAGAAATTTTTCACAAGTACTGTTCGAAATGTTCATTTTTTGCATTAAAATGCAATGTGTTTTAGATACTTTTACAAAAAAATATAAAAAGTTAGGCAATAATGGGTTAAAATAACGACTTTAGGTGAGAGTTACCGTCGTAGAGACTTTCAAAGCGGCATAGCAACGGGTAAAGGGCGTTCATTTTGATTACAGCCCCGTTTTCGGCAGGCTTAGCTGAGAAAGAACAGGCCACTTGTTGCACGCGCTTGGCCGAGCGTGACGCGTGCCAGGGAGCGACGATCACCGACTGGTTCCTCAGTGCTATGCCGCACTGCCATAATTATATTGTCCTGTTATCTTCTCTCTTGTCTGTGGAGTTGTGGAGAGACGCCAAAACACGGCACCGAGAATTTCGTTATCGCCAGTTCAGTTCGGCCAAAACCTTGAAAAAAAAAAATCTCAGGAAAAACAAAAGCAATGGCATGACTGATGTGTGTGTGTGTGTGTGTGTGTGTGTGTGTGTGTGTGTGTGTTTGAGAGAGAGTGTGTGTGTGAGAGAGAGAGAGAGAGAGAGAGAGAGAGAGAGGCCGCCTGGAGATACCAGATATGACTGACTTTAACAGTTCCAAAAGAGGCACATTATTATTACACGGGACCGTTGGCAACAAATGGATCATAACTCTCGGACAGGCACTATGCCGTTTTCCAACAACTGACAGAGAGAGTCACCAACACCGGCCACCCCAAAACTCTCGTTAAAATGTATCTCAGTCAAATACTGCTGTGTTTCTATCTCCCAAGAGAGAGAGAGAGAGAGAGAGAGAGAGAGAGAGAGACTTGACTTGTTTATTGAGTACACTTGTGTGTCCATTTCAAGAACTGGAGAGAGAGAGAGAGAGAGAGAGAGAGAGAGAGATATCATTCCGATCCCTGTAGGAGCTCCGTCTTCAAGACCGCGACTACCTAGCGGTGAGCAGCCGTTTGAAGAAGAATAAGGGTCTCATCTCCCACTGGCGTCCCGCCCTGACGATCAGTGGCCGTTTTGTCCCCGTCTTGCCTGCCATTCTAAGGAGTTACCTGATAAGGACAGCTCCCAATTTCAGTGACTGTCCGCGTAGTTCCCTTTGCACACGCGATTTCTGCCCTGTTGCACGCACACTGGATCACACTCTTAGGTTGGCTGGTTGGTTGGTCATTGTTGGGGGGGGGTTTCAAAGTCATTTTCCATGTAAGAGTGCGGTGTACCAAAA
Source organism: Batillaria attramentaria (assembly GCA_018292915.2). Lineage (NCBI taxonomy): Eukaryota > Metazoa > Mollusca > Gastropoda > Batillariidae > Batillaria > Batillaria attramentaria. Next base: position 358,990 of record JACVVK020000549.1, on the reverse strand, counting down.
TCGGGGGAACGAGGAATAAGCAAGAATTATCGTTTGGTCTTTCGTCGAGAATCGAACACGACCGGAGCGAGAAATGACCAAAGGCCCAACTCTCTACAAGCTCAGCAATTCCAGTATAGAACATGACGGGTAAAAGTCTGCCGTCATTTGCAGGCTATGGCTAGCAATACAGATGTCTATAAGCACATAATCTGCATGTAAACTATCTATCTCTGTGGTTAGACACGTTAAACTCCAAAACACCTACCCACCCCTGTGGTTAGACATTGCTTGATTACTTGTCAAAACATTGCGATATTAGTTGGTTACTTGCCAAAACATTGCCAGATTACCTATTTGTCAAAACATTGCCATATTACCTGATTACTTAACAAAACATTGCCAATTTACTTGATTTCTTGCCAAAACATTGCCATATTACTTGATGAAACATTACCATATTACTTGATTACCTGTCGAAACATTACCATATTACTTGATTACTTGTCGAAACATCGCCGTATTACTTGAGTAGATCAGTGTCGAAACATTACCATATTACTTGATCACTTGCCACAACAATACCATATTACTTGATGAAACATTACCATATTACTTGATTACTTGTCGAAACATTACCATATTACTTGATTACTTGCAAAAACATTGCCATATTACTTGACGGATTACTTGTCGAAACATTGCCATATTACTTGAGTACTTCAGTGTCGAAACATTACCATATTACTTGATCACTTGCCAAAACATTGCCATATTACTTGACGTGTCGGTCAGTCCCAGTGTGCGGCCAGTAATTAAACGGTATCGGCGCGGCACATCCCCACACGAAACTGACATCAAGCCCACCGGATGGCCAGAACTCGCACGCACGAAGAAATTACGCTATGACCGCATCCTTGACGTTTGCTCTTAAGTCGAGGGACACCCCTGTGGCGTGAGGTGGTTTTGGGAAACGCGAGAAAACACACTAGGACGCGAAAGTGTGATTAGCCCCGTGAAAGCGGGGCCATTGTGAAAGTTGCGGGGTGCGTCTATAGAGATGTCATCAACGCTTTTAACGTCTTTGTGAAAGCAAAACACTTGGGGGTAACGACGGCCCAACAAGTCACGGAACCTCTGAACGAAGGCTTATGAGCTATTGACGTTCCTCTTTCTGAGCTGTGCGCGAGCGCGCGCGCGCACGCACATACACAGAACACACACACACACACACACACACACACACACACACACACACACACACAGGTACAGGTGTGTGTGTGTGTGTGTGTGTGTGTGTGTGTGTGTGAGAGAGAGAGAGAGAGAGAGAGAGAGAGAGAGAGAGAAGTACTCTCTCTCTCTCCTGTCTGTTCTCCTTGTGAGAAACAGTTTTCATCTGATTTCTAAACCATTAATTTCTAAATCGATCTGGTCTCGTCTAGTTGTGCTTGGAGTCTGACCGCAAACTGTTATTGTCAAGTCCGTAAATGTGTCGTAATATATATATATTTAGCTGAACGATTTCATTCTTTGAACGTCGAGCGTTTAGTTTTTAGTTTAGTTTAGTCCTCTTTATTCCCTGGGGAACATAGGGCTGCAACCACACTCCGCCAGCGCACTCGGTTCTGGGACGCCCTCTTTAGTTCGGCCCACGTCGTTCCGGCGGCCTTGGCTTCAGCGTCCGTACTCCTCCGCCAGGTCTGCTTCGGTCGGCCCACTTTGCGCTTTCCCTGGGGGTTCCAATCAAGGGACTGCCTGGTGACATTTGATGTTGGCTTTCGCAAAGTGTGTCCGATCCATCCCCATTTCCTTTTCTTGATCTCCTGCTCGATGGGGACCTGTCTTGTTCGCTCCCAGAGGTCTTGGTTGGTGATCACCAGTGGGTATCTGATGTTGAGAATGTTGCGGAGGCATCTGTTGATGAAGGTTTGCAGCCTGTGGGAGCCTGTCTTGGTGGTGCGCCATGTCTCCGAGCCATAGAGTAGGACCGACTTCACATTTGAGTTGAAGATCCGGATCTTGTTTCGCAGGGATAGGGCTGTGGATCTCCAGATGGGGCGCAGAGTGCAAAAGGCATGTCTGGCTTTGTTGGTGCGGCTCTTGATGTCTTCGTCCGTTCCTCCATCCTTGCTGACAACGCTGCCGAGGTAGATGAACTTGTCCACCTCTTTGATGTCTTCCTGGTGCAGCTGGATGGGGTCGTGCTGTTTGTGGTTGACTCTCATGACTTCGGTCTTGCTGATGTTGATCTTGAGGCCGGTCTTCTCAGCTTCTTCGGCGACTCTGTTCAGCTTCTCCTGCGCATCTTGTTGCTTGTGGGAGAGGAGGGCGATGTCGTCCGCGAAATCCAGGTCCTCGAGCTGTTTGCTGAAGGTCCACTGGATCCCTGTCCTCTTACCGTCGGTGGCTTGCCTCATGACCCAGTCGACCACCATCAGGAAGATTGTGGGTGAGAGGATGCAGCCTTGACGAACGCCGGTCCGTACTGTGAATGGTTCTGTCAGTTTCCCGTCGTGGATTACCTGGCAGGTGGCATCTTCGTACAGCTGTCGGATGATGTTGACAAACTTTGGTGGAAAACCGTAGTGAGACATCAGCTTCCAGATGACCTCCCTGTCAACACTGTCGAACGCCTTCTGGAAGTCAACGAAGGTGCTGTACAGGGGGGTCTGCCACTCCAGGGACTGCTCGATGATGATCCTCATCGTGGCTATGTGATCAGTGCAGGATCGGTCGTTGCGGAATCCTGCCTGTTCCTCCCGGAGTGTCTTGTCCAGCGCGGTCTTCAGCCTCTCCAGGATGATCCTGGTGAGAACCTTCCCTGGTATGGACAAGAGCATGATGCCTCGCCAGTTGCTACAGGATGAGAGGTCCCCTTTCTTTGGCAGCTTTACCAGGTGTCCCTTCTTCCAGTCTTGTGGCACGCTCTCGCTCTCCCAGATCTTCCTCAGGAGCGGGTGCAGCATGTCGGTGGAGGTCTGGATGTCGGCCTTGAGGGCTTCTGGTGGTATGCCGTCGGGGCCTGCTGCTTTGCCAGACTTGAGGGACTTGATGGCTTTGATGATCTCGGTCTTGGTAGGGGGGTTGGTGCTGATGTCGAGTAGCTGGGCTGCCGGTGGTATGTCTGGTGGGACTGGTGGTGGAGGCCTGTTGAGCGTTTCCTTAAAGTGTTCAGCCCACCTTGTCCTTTGGTCTTCCTCTTTGGTGATGATTTGTCCGTTCTTGTCTTTGACTGGTCTGGTGGGGTTGTTATTTTTCCCAGAGAGTGTCCTTGTTATTTCGTAGAGCCGTTTCATGTTCCGTTGTCCTGCTGCTGTTTCTGCTTCTTCTGTGAGGTCGTTGATGAAGTTCCTCTTGTCGTTCCTTGCGCTCCTCTTGACCTGCCGGTTGACGTCCCAGTATTGAGCCTGCAGGTCGCGCTTGTCGTCTTGGTCGTCAGTGTGGTTGATCAGGTCTTTCAGGCGTTTCCTCTCTGTGATGAGGTCCCAGGTGTCGGATGTAAGCCACTCTTTGTGTTGTCTCGTCTTCTTTCCCAGCACTTCCCTGCATGTTGCTGTCCAGGTTTCTCGCAGGTCGTGCCAGTGCTCCTCGAGAACGTCGAGCGTAGCCCACAGAAATGCACACTGAATGAAAACTGTCTGCACCAAACGGCCCTGAAAAGTTTGGAATAATCCAGCAAAATCCTTCATTCAGTCTAGCAGCGAAAAAAAAAAAAAGTGATTTCAGCAACGAACAATCATCGAAGGTTTGCCGAGCCGGGACAGCCGAACAGTAGAGCACTGGACTTTCAGTGAGTTCGGATCCCGGCTGGAACCACCTGTATGCGCTGGCCTTTTTCGCGTTGCCCCATTTTTGATATCCACCCGGCAACAGAAAAGGGCGTAAAACACCCAAACACCCACCCAAGGTTCGCCGCAACACACAGGAGAACTTTAGCGTGTACCCGAAAGAAACCCCGAGATGAGAAGAACTGATTGGGAGTTTCCAAATCAGTTTCACACCAGTCAGTCAAGCCACGACTAAGCACGACGTCACACACTATCCACGCCATTCTCCGTTTGACAGAACCTGCAGCTGTCTTTCACAGTTTCCTCAAGTACGCGGGGAAAAGGTGGACACACGCTATGCGGAGACGAGAATGAAATAATCACCATGCCTGCGTCGACCTCCAGCAGTGTTGGGCGACTGAGGGAGGGAGCTCTCTTGTGTAACTGCAATCAATGAAGTTTTGCTTCAAAGCGGAACCTGAAGAAAGGGCTCTTAAAGAAGCATATCTCTAGATCACAGAAGCAATTTCGGGTGGTAGTTGCTACTTAGTACGGCCGTAAAGGCTTATATATAAAGAAGACACCAGTTCTGAAGGACCCTTTCCCGTGCGCCTTATCTTTGGCACATTTGCTTGCACGGGGAACGTGCCTGTGTGGTCTGTTCTTCAGGCCTCCACCAAAGTCTCGGCACAGGGTTGGGTGTTTGGGGGTTTAACGTCCTTTTCCACCACATAGGGTGATATCAAAGACGGGGCAACGATGAAAAAGCCAGCACAAATATTTGGCCCCAGCGGGGATCGAACTCACGACCCGAGCATTAGAAGTCCAACGCTCTACCATTCGACCACCCCGGCTCCCCGTCTCGGCACAGACAAAACGAGGCAATTTCGAACTGTTCGTTTTTTTCTCTCTCCCTGGAAAAAAAACACATAGACTGTCAAGTTAAAGTGCAGTAATCTTGCAATCACCTCCCCACCCCATCTTTTCCCTCTGGTGCTAAAACACTGTGCGCGTCTAAAAAAGTTGGAGAGGTGTTCGCCAAATGCGTCATGTCTATGCTCTTGAAAGTGTTCAGTGTCTACAGTTAAACATCACAGGCCCGTGTCTAGGTCAGGGGCGAAGGCCGCAAGCAAAAAAAAAAAAAAAAAAAGTCAGGTTTTCCGAAAGTCTGGTTTCTGCAATGACCGTGAAGTTACTAAAAACAACATAAAGTCAAACAAACAAACAAACAAACAAACAAACAAACAAACAACGACGAAAACAAAATAAAACAACAACTCAAAACAAACAGACAAACAAAAAACCCAAAACGGTGGCAATGGTCAAACCACTTCCTTCGTCCAACTTTTTCGAGTTAGAACTTCGAAAGTGGCATTTCCACCAATATCAGATCGCATCTAGGTAATTTAAGCAGCAGCGGATTAGCACAAGAGTGACAACACTAATGAGATAAGCCGTGCACGGGAACTGAGCAGGAGACAGCTAGGGCTGTCATGATGATACGATAACTCCGTCTTCTCCTCCGCCTGAAAAGTCACTGGGTCTCTGGGACGGTGTTTTAATTTCAGGCTCTGACAAGCCACGAAGGAACTTTAACTATGTGGGACTTAGCTTCGGGTACAAGTAGGAGCTGGCTGAATTTAACGGTCACTGATTCGCAGGTTCTGTGTCTGCAAAATTAACAGTTCACTTGCCATCATTTGCTTATAACGTCGTTTGTTGTCCGGTCTAACAAATAAACTCAACAAAAATATGGGCATGTTAGCATGCGTAGGTACCTCGGGCCAAAGAATCCTCGTACAATGACAAAAAAATTAAATAATTAAAAATGTGTGTTATGTTATCAACGTATATATTGAACACAGCAGAGACATAGTATTACATATCTCTGAACACAGTGACGTGCACTTGTGTGCGTGCCTTACTGCTTCCAGTTACCGAAACAAATCTCCACGTGTGTTCTCTCTCTCTCGCTCTGTGTGTGTGTGTGTATGTGTGTGTGTGTGTGTGTATGTGTGTGTGTGTATGTGTGTGTGTGTGTGTGTGTGTGTGTGTGCGTGCGCGCGCGCGCTTGCGTGCCGTGTGCGGCATGCGAGTCAGTGTGTGCATGCGTGTGCATGTGCCAGTGGGTGTGTGTTTCGGCGAAAAGGGTTGTGTTACGTACGATTCAAAGCTGCGGTTAACCGTTGACTTCACAGCAAGGACTATGAGTATGAGTAAGACCAGGACGAACACACGCAGCACAAATGAAAGAAAAAAAAAAAAAAAAGGTGAGCTGGGAGGGCCTCTTGCACATCATTACACGGGTAATGCAGCGTGTTGCGCAAGGTGCTAACTTTAGCTCATCCGAGTCGAAGTTTTGGCACAGAAAGACCGTTCGGCATTTCGGCATTTATTTTTTGCCCGACCCAACATTGTTGTTCCGTTGCCAGGCGGGCAGCAGACGGCGGTGTCAGACGCCAGGGACAGGTATAGTCAGTGCCTCGGTTCCTTCCTGCAGTCTACAGAAGCCTATCTCAGGGGGGAGGTTAGGGGTGGGGGACAAGAGATATGTCCAAAACAAACACAACATTGTTCTCTAAATCGACAGCTGCTTGTCTACGATTGTGCACTAGCAAAGGGAGGAAGTATTCAGAGGCAATGTGAATCAGGTATTTTATTGTTGAAGGACCATCGTCAGCGTTTCAGTATATTCAAACAAAGATTTGTTGTGTTCTTTGAAGCGTTATTGGGCACGACATAATTGCACATCCAACTGGAAGGTTATTTTATCAGTTCAAGACACATCACCAAACCTGCCGAAAAATGACTGATACTGCAGGAATGCAACATTACAAGTGGGTCCACCGTTTAGAAGAGTTACCTATGTGGCGGTGGACTGTTTTATTTGAACGTATTGCCTGCAAGAGGCATTTCAAGAAGACGCCTTATCATCTGCTACCGTCCCCTGAAAGACAGTCGATGTATATTTAGCTTCTATGACTCTCTTAATCTGTAACCACACCGGCTCCAGAAAACGCTTTAACTTGTAATCAGCCAGCCCTGAAAAGCACGCGTCTTCCCGTTTAACAAAACATATTCACGTTACAATAGTGGTTTGTTTAAAGCCTTTGGAAGACATCAAGGCGTTGCAAGGAGCAGGAACAGAGACATGTTAGGTACGTCTGTGCCAGGATGTACGTGCTTTATCAAGCTTCCATCAGGTTTCTGGGAGATTACTTCATGGCCCGCGTTTCCTGCTGTCGACCGGCGGCTTTACGTGGGCTGCTGGTGTTGGTGATCGCATGGTGGCGCCAAACAGAGAAAACAATAAAAGAAAAAGGAAAACCAACTAGAATAGCAAAGCCTTAATTGACTCCGTGTTAGTCATTTCAAACACAAGCAATTTTCAGTAGAAAATTCTTCCGCACAGGAATCTTGAAACTTAAAATGGGAAGTAACTCTAGGCTGTTATCTGATTAACTCCCTCTATCCAATGTTGACATTTTTTAATTTTTTTTTATATTCCCTTTATTACAAAACTGATGAACAGAACACTGTCCATTTCTAATTTTTAAAAAGTCAGTTTGACAATATACATGTATAGTGAACAATAAACTTTAAAAACTTTGAATAAAATAAACACTGTCCTGCCGAGACAGTCGCTGGCAAAGTTATTTTAAATGAGCCAATCAACGTTGAGGGCACTGAAGTGATTCCCGACAGGTGAAAGAGCTCATCGCGCTCAGTAAATCGCCACGATGCGTCTGATTGACGCAAAATGGCGGAACAGACTCGCCGCTTATCTCACGAGCAGATCTGTCAGTCCGAATGCAGCCAAACCTGTCAAAAAAATCACTGGCAAGCAGACGGCAGTCCAGGGGTCGATATCCTTGAAGATTAATTCCCAGACCGATTCCAAACGAAGCATGACTGGAAATAATTCCGGCTTCTGCAGACTGTGCTTCCTGACAGAGTTTCAGGCTGGCTGTATTGAAGTCGTAATCAGCTTTCTCTAGTCAATGACTTTGCGGTTTTTGAGGACGATGACACAGTTAGCTTGCCATAGCCTTTAGCTCAGTCGGTAAGAAAGAGACAAAACGGCTACACACCAATTTGTTACTGGCAGCCCACGTTTATTTATTTCAGGCCCTATTTGCACTGAGATATTTCTAACGGAAACTTTCCGACTCCACCATAAACCATGCATGTGAGTGTTGGCTTATCGCAATTAAGCACAGTCATATTTGTAAAACCGATGTTGTGCTTTCGAAGCAAGATTTGTCATTTCAGGACACCATATTTCACTACCGTAGAGTACAATTGGAGAAACTAATCTCCAGGTACGAAGTGTTTTCCCTTCAGGGGACATAAATAAACCCGAAGGAGAGAACTCACTGTCTAAGGTCAGTAAGGGATCATGGATTCTGACTGACGCGAACGACGTCAGTAAGCGATGGTCCTACTCCTAGGTCCATGGTCGAAGGGGAAGTCTCGCCACTAGGAGGCCAGCTGTGTGAGCGTCTCCACTTGAACACTTCATTGAGAGGAGATGCTGATGCAATGATTCGAGGAAAGTCAGCGCGTTAGCACTGCCGTATTTTACGAGAATAATCATGATGACATAAGAGAGTGTGTGCTGCTTTTCGGCAAAATGTTAAGTGTTACCAATGAATGGAGCGTTGTGTGAGGTATGGTAACCTTAAACACACACACACACACACACACACACACACACACACACACACACACACACACACACACACACACACACCTCCCAGAGCAAATAAACCAGCAGATTCTACATAGTTAGGCTACCTTTTGATCCACTATGTTTTATAGGTACAGGTCGTTAAGCTTGAAACCTCCCTATTTCAAACCCACTGTGACTGTATATTTTTTTCTTCGGAGTTGTCAGATGTGAGGGCTGTGTGTTTATTTGCACCTGTAGCAGGCTTACCCTCACGGCTCGAGGGGAGGGGGAAAAGCTGTAGCGGGTCCACAGGTGGCGGGGGTTAGTGCCGTGATCAGAAGGCAGATATCGGCCTGAGGGAAGATCCTACTGTCGTCACGAACACCCATCTATACGACCGACAGGTGCAACTACCTTCATTATGAAGGTGGGGGATCTATCCCCTGCGCCAACATAGAAGTAGGGGGACTGTGAAACTTTTTTGTTGTTGTGACCAAAAAAACAAAACAAAACAACAACAACAACAACAACAACCCCCCCCCCAAAAAAAAAAATAAAAAAATACAACAGCAACAACACCCCTCCTCCCCCCCCCCCCAAATATATTTATTATAGGCCTTGACTAAGCGGCCTTATTAAGGTTTACGTTGAATGCTTCAGAAGTGTTAAAACAGGAGGGTGGGCGGGTGGGTGTTTGGTGGGTTAACGTCCTTTTCCACCACATACGGGTGATATCAAAGACGGGGCGACTATGAAAAAGCCAGCACAAATATTTGGCCCCAGCCGGGATACGAACTCACGACCCGAGCATTAGAAGTCCAACGCTCTACCATTCGGCCACCCCGGCTCCCGCTAAAACAGGAACTTGATACATGCGGAACCTTTATAAGCAGTCTAGTCAAGTCTGAGTGTAACAACTCGAAGCGTGTCTGTCATCAAAACCTCCTAGATAAGATTTCTAACGAAGAATCAACGCGTTTGTTTCAAAACGTTCCATTTGCGGCATGTCTTGCACTTGAACTGAATACTACCTTCAGTGCTTATCAAAGCCGACTCAGTGATAAATATGTCAACATGACACAAAAACATCACAGAAATTCGTCACAAATGCGTCCAGTCTGCCTATGGGAGTACTGCCAAGCGCCGTTGATGCTGGGTGGGTGGGTGGGTGTTTGGGAGTTTAACGTCCTTTTCCACCACATAGTCCGTTGATGCTGCTGGTCAACCGACAGGCATCAGGATAAAGTGACTGATCCACCGGGGAGCCTCTCTGGTGAGGGTGGGTGGGGTGGGTGTTTGGGAGATTAACGTTCCTCTCCACCACGTGTGGGTGATATCAAAGATCTTGGAAACATGGTGATATCAAAGACGGGACAACGAGAAAAAGGCCAGCACAAAAATTTGGTCCCAGCCGGGATTCGAACTCACGACCCGAGCTTTGATGGTCCAACGCTCTACCGTGCGGCTGTCCCGACTCCCCCCTCCTCTCTGACGAAGAATTGTACAGATCTGCTATTAACAATTCCCAGATGAGAGACACGTCTAAAAATAGCTTCGCTTGTCAGCAGTCCGTCTGCAGATAGCGGGACGTCGAACAAACCGAACGAAGGACTCCATATCCGCTACGCTACATGGAAAGAAACATGGAAAGGGAGCATTAAGTTCATTGATGTCATTTGAAGAAAAATACCATTACGTCAATGTCTTTCATCTTGAAATTACCCCTCTTTCCATACAATGACGTCATAAGCGTACTCTGTTTTGCTAATACAAAGCAGAGAAAAGGGGTAGGGCTTTGGCCTCGGGGGCTTGCCGAGTGGAGTCGTCTATTAGGAAACTGAACGGGATCCCAAATAGCTCACTCAGTCACTGAATCCCCAGGGCACCTGTATGTGGTCAAAAACCTGAAGCCGCTAGACGTGTTATCAGTTTGGAGAAAGGTAATTCCCGACAGACCAAGAAGCGGAAAGGTCAACTGTTTCAGGTCTTCCCCCCACAACCATCACCACCTCGCTCCTGATTCGCTCGGGCAACGGCGCCACTCGCCGGCCAAACAACCTTGTTGTCTCCCTTTGATATCAGTAATCTCCCTTTTCAGGACCGGACGATTCCCATTTCTGTGTTGTGGAGTGACAAGACAGGCAGGCTACGGCTGAGGCAGGAAGCGTGTTCAAAAAGATACGGGCAGTCTACGGTGAAGGTCAGAGGTCGTTTAAGGGCAGTTCGCTGAAGAAGGAAACTCAGATTTCGTGTGACAGCCGAGCGTATACAAAGCTGTTTTGCAAGATTATTTTGTCGTCACGTTCGAGTTGGAGTTAAACAGACCGTTAACAGCAAACTAGATGGTAAATATACACACACCTAAGTTTTAGTTCCTTCCACAAGTGTTTGTCCGTTTGTAAGGGAGCCGAGATGGCAGACTGTTAGACTGTCAATGCAAGGGTCGTGAATTCGATTCTCGAGTAGGCGTCAACAATGCGGTGTTGGCTTTTACAACGTTGTCTCGTCTTTGGCAGTAGTCTTCCGAGGTGGAAAGCTAGAATGTTAAACGCTCAAACAAACAAACAAACAAACAAACAAACAAACAAACAAACAAACAAATCGTCAATCTAAAATCGGGTAACTGACTGCATTAATTTTTCGTCTACAATTCTCGTGTAAAATTTGTAAAATGATTACAAGCATACTGAAAGGGAAATGTTATGGACAAGGTTTCCATGACAATGAGCTACAAACGACTCAGGTATTTTGATCAGGGTGGCTGGCAAGAGAATACCGCCTCAGTCGTATCGCATTCCGACGGATTAAGATTTTCACAGTATCATCACATTCCACTACCAGCCAAAATTGGCTTCCACAAGCTCTCCCTCCGCGGCAGCAAGTTCTCCGACCAGAGATAACAAGGCCGTCACTTAATTCAAGCTTTTTATTCTACAGGGTTTTCAGTCCTCTTTAATTTCCTTTTCCCCACATCAGGCACTTGCGGCAGGTGGCTTCCCTCCCCTGAGCCCCTTTTTTGTGCCGGTTCCCTCCCTTGCTATCGCGGCCGTCAATTATTGGCTCTGTAGTTCTCCGAGAATTCAGCGATGTTTTGGAGCTTAAAGTTTATGTTTACAATCGATAAGAAGATGCTTTAATTTCCACGTTGTACCTGGGTACCTTTTTTCCTACCGCGGCAAGCCTTCCTTTTTATCGAAAAAATAATTCTTTTAAATTCGTTAAAACTGACGGGCATGGCCGCGCACACTTCAGTCGGGGAGCCATGGCGCACTGGATACACTGCACCTGCCTGAATTTGTTAAAACGGGGTTGTTAAGCGCAGGTTCACATGCACTTACTGTTACATACATAAAATCAAGAAAATATGTGAACGAAGGGTGTGGTTTTCTCAAACGACAAGGAACAAGGTCTGAGCAGTAATTAATCTCTCACTCAGTTTTAATTGGGATATTCCATCGCGATAATTTTATAAAACACAAAAGAGCCAGCCACAGGCAGAGGAGATAGCCGACTGAGATAAGAACCATTTTTCGTGTGACTTGGTGTGTTGTTATTGTTGCTGCTGCTGCGTATGCTATTCATGGTGTTTGTCGTTGACGAAGGCTTTCAATGTGACTTCAGTTTGCTCTTCGTTTCCACTTGTCTTTCTAAAGTGTGAAGAGAGGTGAGATGGGGTGGGTGACAGATTGAGATGGGGCGCGGTGTGAATGGGGTGGGGGCTGTATTAGTATGAAAAAAAAACCCTCAACAAAACAAAAAAAAAAAAAACCAACAACTTCAACAACAAGAACAAAAACAAAAAACAACGAAAAACAAAAAAATCCAAACCAAACAGAACGGAACAGAACAGAATTGTACGGTGGAGGACCAGACTAGACTAGACTCCGCTGAAGGACAAACATCTAAACGACAAGATCATATTCTGTTTTTCATCAACCACATTCGTAAAAAGGAATATTTTAAGATGGGTTTCAGTTACTTTGGAGTGGGGTGAGGTCTGGAAGGAGGAAAAAAAAAAACCTTTACTTTTTTTCTATCGACAGTGGCATTTGTGAAATGTTTAAAGCGTCCTTGAAAACGAATCAACACTGGCAGTATTTGCGAAATGCAAGTACGAGTGACGTGTTCAGGGCAACTGTTTCGCAAGATGTGACATGACAATGAAGGAACACATACATTCCAATCTTGATCTCTTCCCCCCCCCCTCCCCCTTCCCCCCTCATGACTGTCAGCCACACCTCAACACCTCTCTTTGAGGAAGGATACCACAACTGTCACAGTGCTTGTTTTCAGACTAGCCTTCTCGCCACAGGCCATCATGGTCTGACAATAAGCTGTCTATGTCTGTCATACCAGCATGATTTAGGACACGATATAAAGTGACCTGGGGGAACAGACATGTCGCCAACATGAACAATACGCACTCGGTGTAGAGAAGCAGCCCGTTCTTTCAGCCACGTAACCATCCCGTGTTCAATCTTCCCGGCTAAACCTCTGAAGCCGATGCAAGAGGTTGGTGGTTCCAATCCCGCATAAGAGGTCCTAATTCTTCACCTCTGATATTATTAAAACTACTTTTATTATCCCTTTCGGGAAATTCGGACTGCTTACCCCGGGGGAAGCGCGTCGCCGCGGTGCAGCGCCCCCCCCCTTTCCAATGTGGCTTGTAGCCAATATAGGGCAAGGCGGACTTGTCCACTGGCATACAAAGCACACATCTCCTAGATCTAGGGAGCGCTCTCAGCTTTGCTTACTTCCCCTACTTTCAAATTGACCTGATTGAGCGCATGTTTTCGGATTTAGCGACGCCCTTGTTCCTATTCTATATATATATATATATATAATTTTTTTTTTTTTTTTTTTTACAATTTGTCAGGGCTTAAACCGGTTCATAATCCCAAAGGAGGAAAAATGTGTGGAAAAGCCACGTGCGCGCATCCGGGTGGGTGTTTAGGGGTTTAACGTCCTTTTCCACCACATCGGGTGATATCAAGGACGGGGCGACGATAAAAAGCCAGCACAAATATTTGGCCCCAGCCGGGATACGAACTCACGACCCGAGCATTAGAAGTCCAACGCTCTACCATTCGACCACCCCGGCTCCCCCGCAAAGACGGAATTCTTTTGAAACTTAGACTAAAATCTGTGCAGGTTGGTGCATTTTGACACGATTTTAAGTGCTTCAGAAGAGGACACATTTTTTTTTTTTCTGGACGAAATCTTTTTAAGATTACTCTAAAATCTGTGCAGTTTGGGGAGCCGGGGTGGCCGAATGGTAGAGCGTTGGACTTTCAATGCTCGGGTCGTGAGTTCGATTCCCGGCTGGGGCCAAATATTTGTGCTGGCCTCTTTGTCGTTGCCCCGTCTTTAATATCACCCTTATGTGGTGGAAAAGGACGTTAAACTCTAAAACACCCACCCACCCTGTACAGTTTGGTGCGTTTTGGAATGATTTTAAGTGCATGCTCTAAAGCAGGAAACACAGTTTTTTTGTGGGGAGTGAAATTTTTAGCCAAAGGTGAAAAATCCGCCAAAAGGTGGAAGATTTTAAGCCGTGTATTATATCAGTGTGGCACCGTTTTGTGCGGGCAGGTCTTCCGGAATTCTCTCCGGGCGCTGAGTTGCCTACCATTCTTTCAAACTCACCCAAATTGGTACGGTAAGACGCAACTGTGGATTCCGGGATATCTCTAGCTGAGCTGACCCTAATGCATGTGCCAGCGAAGCTTAGCTAGGACATTTAAATTGCATTATAAAAAGCTGTGACTGACATACAGTCCGATACAGTGATCGTAAGACAATTTTGAAATTCTTCCATGTGCCAGTGCAGCCTTGCATGGACCGTTACACACACACACACACACACACACACACACACACACACACACACACACACACACACACACACACACACACGCACGCACGCATGCACGCACGCACACACGCGCGCACAGAGGGGTGGGTGGGTGCTTGGGAGTTTAACGTCTTTTTTCCACCACGTCTGGGTGATATCAATGACGGGGCAACCAGAAAAAGGCCAGCACAAATATTTCGCCCCGGCTGGGATTCGAACTCACGACCCGAACATTGAAGGTCCAACGCTCTACCATTGGGCGAGAGAGAGAAAGAGAGAGAGAGAGGGGGGGTGGGGGGGGGGTGGGGAACGGTAACCTAATAACAATCCCAGAGAATCAGCAAACTGCGCAATCACTGCTATGGAGGTAACAAATCTTCCAGCTCTGTAATAGTTCCCGTCTGCTCATTCCCGCAAGCTCTCCCCCAGCTAGCTGGACAATCGAATTATCGGCATGCATCATCTCCGTAAATCAAATTTAAGCAGTTACAAAACCTTCCAGCCACACGAGCTACACAAACTCAACTGGCAGCCAGAGCCAGTGTACCAAGTCAGTCCCCAATGCTTTGTGTGCTGCAACTCATGTGGACTGTCTTGTCTGGTCTTAAAAACAAACAAACAAACAAAACAAAACAACAACAACAACAACAACAACAACAACAACAGCAGCAGCAGCAACAACAACAACAACAACAACAAAAAACAAACAGCCACGGTTCAAGAATATTCTGTGTTCAGCCATCTTATGTTTTGGAACAGTTTCGCTCGTGAGTGCGCCTGTACGCTAGAAATACTTGATGATTAGTACAGCTCTTAATGCGATACAATGTTGTTTACACTTTGCGCGAGCGGTCGGACATTCAAATTCTACGACTGTTGTTACACTACTGGACACACTGTGGTCGCCGCGTCATCGAAAACGCTTCTGTTGGCTCAGTGCCAGCATTACAGATGCTGTCACTGTCCAGGTGTCTAAGTGGTGTGATGATAGATACCACGAAAACAGCTCAGAACGATCTGTGTGCATTAAAATGGTAGCATCAGCCCTTTTAATGATCATTGCTATGGTTCAATGAATGAGGGGGTCATTCGAACTGAAGTTACGAGTGAGACTGAATAAGATGCTGACTGACATTGAAATAATAATAATAATAATAATGATAATAAATGAGGCATATATATACGTCTGCATGTAAGCATGCGTGTTTGTAATTTTGTATGCTAGCGCGCGTGTGTGTGTGCGCGCGCGTATGTGCATAGTTTGTGTGGATACGTGTTTAGCTGTTGACGTAGTATCTCCCAGCTCGCAGTTTCTAACCATATCATGTGTCCGAGAAGGCATGGATGGATCCACGCTGAGGGATGAAGAAAATCTTAACGTATCACATTTCAGAAAGGAGCTGAGAGAATGAATCTCTCTCTCTCTCTCTCTCTCTCTCGGGGGAGCCGGGATGGCCGAATGGTAGAGCGCTGGACTTTCAATGCTCGGGTCGTGAGTTCGAATCCCGGCTTGGGCCAAATATTTCTGCTGGCTTTTTTCTCGTTGCCCCGTCTTTCATATCACCCTAAACGTTAAACGTTAAACTCCCAAACCCCCCCCCCCCCGCCCCCTATCTCTATTTCTCTCCCCCCCCCCTCTTTCTCGCTCCCCTTCAAAACACCAGACCCTATCGAACGAGCTGTGATCAGCCTGCACCACTGCTGCTCTCATTCTTGCTTCCCCGCACCCGCTCTCCGCTCGTCCCTCCTTTGACCTTCCGTGTCAGAAGGAAAATAATTTCTCATCACAGAGGGCTGACTGAAAGGGGCAAGCAATATTTGTCCGTTCGGCTTAATAAGTGATGAGCTCCCTCCCGGGCAAGGTACGAGACGCTGGTTGCCAGCGGGGTTAAAAGAAAAGAAAAAAAAAGAAGAGAAAGTTCTGCGGGTATATATATGCATGCACGTCCCAAACGGTCCATCGTTCTTTGTGTGTCTGGGAGGCGTTTCATCTGGAGCTCTGTTATTACTCCGTATTGGCTGTCATGAAATATTCAGGGCCGTGATAAAAAAGACAGAAAAAAAGAGGGGGGGGGGGGGGAAGAGGAAAAATAAAAAGAGAAGAATCACGACATGAGCTCTGATTGCCAAAAAGAAAAAAGAAATCGTTATAAATCATGCTCCACTTGCGTAAAATCAATCTGAGACAGGAATGTGTTGTGAAATCTTACGACAAACAGAGCTCCTTATCCTCGGGAACTATAATAGGAAAAATGCCCTGTCTGACCGAAAAAGTATAGGACATTTTGTCCTGAATGTGTACGAGTGCAGCGCAGAAATAATGGGACAGATGCCCGCCTTGGTAAGAATGTAATCGGACATTTCAAAACTGAATTGGTCTATGACCGATGACCGACACGGACATGAAGCCGAGGACAAAGGTTCCGAATGTGGACCCTTAGGCAAAAGACATAATGTCCCGATTGGTCAGTTGTTTGTTTGGTTGGTTGGTTGGCTGGTTGGTTGGTTGGCTGAGGGTGTAAAGTCCTTTTCCAGTGCTACATAAAGGTGATACCAAAGACGGGGATACGAGGAAAAAGCCAGCACAAATGTTTGGCTCCCAGCCAAAATTTGAACCCGGTTAGTTTGAAACTGAGCCCGAAATTTCCAACTTAAGACTAAGGTGGCTTGCCTGCTGCGCACCAAGCAGCACGTAGTGCTTTCTCGCCGAGCTGAGTCCTAAACTGGAAATACATGTTCAACCGCGGCAAGGACAACTTCAGTTGAAGCGCGATTGCCACCAAAAAAGTGATCACACAATAAACCTCGGCTGCAGCTTTAATGGAATCAAGATAACAAACCAACTCCACAAATAACATTGCCAGAAGGTAAGCGTCTGACAGACATGGAAAGTTGCTGCTACATAAATGTCTGAGTCAGCCCCTCTGCACGGTCAGCTGGCATAGAAAGACTCAATACATTTCGGTCGGCACAAGCCTGGAGCAGATGCTCAGATGTACTGTTGAAGTAGCAATCGCCAAGAAAAGCACCCTGCGGTGTAATCCACAATTACAGTGCTGAGTAGAGGTGTGTGTGTGTGTGTGTGTGTGTGTGTGTGTGTGTGTGTGTGTGACAGTGTGTGTGTGTGTGTGTGTGTGTGTGTGTGTGTGTGTGTGTGTGTGTGTGTGTGCGCGCGCGCGCGCGCGCGTGTGCTCTGTGATGATTCGCCGAGACTAAGCGTTTTAAATTTAATATATAATTTATGTACTTAAAAATCTGACGTGAGAAGAGAGAGAGAGAGAGAGAGAGAGATTGAGAGAGAGAGAGAGAGAGAGAGAGAGAGAGAGAGAGGAGAGAGAGAGAGAGAGAGAACGCGAATCAGTTCTTAACAGGCTTCAGTGTTCACTGTCCTGAAATAGAGACACCGATTCGTCTGTAGAGACCCAAAGTTATTAGCTTTGACCAGATCAGCTTGAAGTCTCAAGTGTATCAGTCGCCAATTCACAAATCCACTTCATACACGAGGCAGTCAGCTGCTCTTGGGGCGCACTGGACCTCCCATTCACAATCGCCTTCAAAAGACTAAAAGAAAGAAAGAGAAAAAAAAAAAAACCACACGCACTTTCTGGAGAGGTCGCGAAGGGCAACCTGCCCTGCTGTGTCTGACAATGGCCTCTTCTCCAGTCCGAATTAAGTCTCCCACTGTATCAGGGGTAGGTTTACTACGCATGAGCAACTGCTTTAAAGCAAACCCTGAAACTATGAATCAAACAGAAACTGGTTTGTTAAAAGAGCGTTTTGTGCAAAGCTTCGTGCTTTCCGTTCTGGCGTCGGGAAATGCTTCAGTTCCGAGTTTAGGCGAGAATGGCAGCGGCGTTCCAAGCGATTGACTCACTGACCCGTAATTAACGTCTGTTCTGTTGTTCTGTTCTTCACAACCTGTGCGAGGAATTGCACGCAGTACCGCCAGCAGAGACTAAATGAACCGATTTATTGACACTGTGTGTCGTTCTTTGACGCTAAATCCCAGGCTTCGATCACAATAACGAGAGGGGAAAAAAAAAACCCGAAGAAGAAAAAAGTTCGTTCTTATTGCGAAACCAAACGCCGCCTTGTGCTGTGTGCAATTGATCGATACGATTTATGATTGACTCAAAGATCGACATTAAAAGACATTACCGCCTGCATACAAAAAGCAGCTTAAACGTAAGCAGCAATTGAAATGATCCGCGACGGTCAACAAAGAGCCAGTGTTGCCGTAAGTGAACTGTAGGTATGTTCAGCCACGCATGATGGAAGCTAAGGCCAATAATGAAATCTACAGCATGTCAGGCAAGGGACGGAGGAAACTTCTCAAAAGACAACCACACTGAAGCAAAGCCCCAAACTACAATGGAGGTCATGAGAAATCCAGTAGAAATCAAACTAAGTCCCATAACTCTTAGACTGGCCTGGTGTCCAGTAATAGTCTCTCTCTCTCTCTCTCTCTCTTTCACACACACACACACACACACACACACACACACACACACACACACACACACACACACACACACACACACACACACACACACACACTCTCTCTCTCTCTCTCTCTTCAGTACCGTGGATACACATTTTAAACGACGACTAAAAGACGGGAAGAAAAAAACATGTGACACAGAAAAAAGCAAGAGATAATTATTTAGTTTTGTTCTGAGTGACACCTTGCGAAAGTCCCCTCGTCAGTGTCTTTCACAATCGGAATTCATACACAAACTTCTCCAACGAAACCTTTGGAGGAGGTATTTACTTTATGATGTTACCACCCCTTCTTTTATAATAACTAACTTGCAAGGTGTTACTCGTGTTTTGCCCTAGTGTGGAGTAAAATAATACCCCAAGGTGTTACTCGTGTTTCGCCCTAGTGTGGAGTAAAATAATACCCCAAGGTGTTACTCGTGTTTTGCCCTAGTGTGGAGTAAAATAATACCCCAAGGTACTACTCCTCACGTTTTCTTCAAGAGTGGAATGAACAAAACTTTTGTAGACATCTATTCGCCGTGTGTACAGTTGGACTAAGCGAACTTCTACCTATTCATCATAGTACCCTACTGGTACAGAAACCGTGTACTCAAACAACCGCGTGTACCACCAATACACACACCCACCCCACGGCCCCCTACAGTATCTTTTCATAATGTGACGGAGACTATATTCAGAGCGGAACCCTTTGGGCTGAATGTGAAACCTGCTGGTGGAAAAAGCAAACGAAAGCTGGGTATTAAAGATTAATTGCGGGCTGCCAACAGAGGATTTACTGAAGAAGAAGTTTCGTTAAAGGCACGCACACCTTTGGTAAGGGGATTGACCGTTTCTTGTCAAAACCTATTTGCCAACGCCCGTTGGAGTGGTTCAATGGAGCGACAATATTTACTGCTTGATACGTACGTGCTGATGACGACGTGACAGAGAAACTACTAAGCGTATTTACAGAACCTTTGGAGGAAACAAACCAGAACAAGAACCCTGAAACAAAAAGAACAAAAACACCCCCCCCCCCAAAAAAAAGAAAAAGAAAAAAGCAACAAAAACAAACACCACCAACAACAAACAAACGCACAAAAAACAAACACTAAAACAGACAACAAACAAACAAACAAACAAAAACACAACAGAAAAAAACAAACAGACAAAACAACAACAAACAAACAAACAACTAATAACACACACCCTCCCCTCCCCCCTAAAAAAAACCAACCAACCAACCAACCAACCAACCAAACAAATCCCAGACCCCTCTCCCCCGAAACAAAACAAAACAAAACGAAAACAACAACAAACAACAAACCCAAACCAATCAAACTCCAAAACATCACCACAACAACAAAAAAAAAACCTAAACAAAAACAAACAAACAAACACACCCACCAACAACTACACACAACAAAACATTAACCCATAGAGGGATTGTACAGAGAGTGTTTCTGGTGAAAAGATAACATTCGTCTTTGAACCGTTTCTCGAGGCTGACAAAATACATGGAATTATTTGCCCTTTCTCCGGTTTTTCAACCTCAGTTTCCCCCTCTCAAATTCTTTCAACAGGAACCACTGTGATGAAAACGTTGACTAAATTAACCTATGATCTGTGGCAACTATGCGGTGTGCAAAGAACGACAGTCACTAAAAGTAATATCTGGACTTCTCTCTCTTCCCCTAGCATCAGATCTAAAATTCCTGGCGAGACTTCACCAATCCCGGACACAAAGATGGCGTTTGTCCGTGTGTGGATACCTGGTCCTGTTGGCAAACAGACAGAGCGAAACAGACAGACAGAGCGGAAAGAAGGAGGAACCGAGCGGGAGAGGGGGGGGGGTGTAACGGGGGAGAGAAGGAGGAGAGAAAGAGGGAGACTGTGTTGCCTGACATTGAGCGCCACACGACAAACTCTGCACGGCAAACGCAGGAGAGTCGACCGTCAACAGACGCGGGTCGAGAAACGTCAATGGGCAGAAGGGAGGGGGGGGGGGGGGGAGGGGGGGAGGGGGGAGGGAGGAAGCGTTGGAGCGTGTTTGTGTGCGTGTCGGATGGGGGTGGGGATGGAGGTGGGGTGTGGCATCGTCCGTCTGGCAGGAGTTCAGCCGTAATCTGATTTCTGTACGCTGACCAACAGGACGACACACTTTACAATCGTAACACACGTTCGCTGCCTGTCTGTGGTTAAAAAAAAACCAAAAAAAAAAAAAAAAAAACACTGTGTCACACGTGACGCTTTTGCACACCTAGCGGCGGTAAACTGCACTCCCAGCCAATTAAATCCGCTCGCCAGAGGCACTGCCCAATGACGGCGTCGCCACTCCCGTGGATAGAACACGCTATGTTTTTCCTCGCCATGCCAGCCAACCGCCGCTAACCGCGCTTTGTATATTGTCCAGCGCAGTCCGCCCATTGCACGCTGGTATAGTGTGAACAGAAAATCCACTCGGCGAGAGTGCGAGCTCGCTGCAGGCACTCAGCGTGTGCATCGGCCTTACACCCGTCTTTCTTCCTTTCTCCAGGCGTTATGGTTTGTTACGTAGTTTTTTTTATGTGGCTTTTAGTTGCAGAATATTCACAAGAACTTTAAAAAAAAAGTTCCAGACAAAGGGATTTTGCTTTCTAATAAAATATGATCGGCGAAAGGGTATCACTTGAATCTGCATGATCATATTAGATACGAGGATCTCCGGAGAAAATATCGTGAACTGACACGAAATGACATTAAAAATGAAATGGAAGGAGCAGGAAATGAAAAGAAAATAAGAAATTCTGCAAGACGGTTTCAGTTTCATTCAATGCATCAGAAGAATACAAATTAATGCATAACAGAATCCGAGACGTGGTGGTGTCCTCTTAATGCAGAGAAATCTGAACTCCGATTTTCGTGAAAAAACGCAAAAAGGGGCGGAAGAGGAAGGGGGGGGGGGGGTTAAAACACAACGGTATTTATCACCTAAAATTTGGGCAGAGATTCTTTCATCCTACCCGACAGCGAAGAACAATTTGACATGAACAATTCTTAAGTCGCCACATACAGTGAAACGTTGCAGTGAAATCTATCTCAGATGACACTAATTCCTTCTCACAAAGCGAGAAATGAAAACTGTCATTTGAAGTTTATGTGGAATAGTACGCTCCCTATAGCTAAGTGAGTAGCGTAATTATCTTCTAAACGGGATATCTGATCCAGCTGAAACGCAGGTGAAATGTAACGGTCCTGAACTACCATGGTAAGTTGATTCTTCGCCCATGAAATATTATCGGGTCAATCTAAACTAGCAGATCTTTAAAACCCTCAAGGTGGGAAGTCAAAGATATCAAATTCAGCTGCCCCTGTTTTTCTCCACGCAAGAAATTTCTTTCGCTTGATAGTTACTCAAAGCACCTCGTGTGCACTGTATCGAAGCAAAACTGAATTCCTGTTACTTACTTCTAAGCACTAAGTTTTATTGTACGTTGATGCCTAACCTAACTCGACAGTTGATTGGTTGACTGGAAGGGGCTTAACGCCCTTTAACACGAAGTAAGGGTCATATATGAAAGACAGGGCAACTACGGAAACGGCAAAAAATACAGTGAATAAAGCAACAACCTTTTTCTGTGAAGTAGCAAAAACCAAACCAAGCATCCAGAAGAAACAACCTTAACCTGTGTTGACTTGTTGCCACATTCTTAATTTCAAACACTCCCCCCCCCCCCCCTTCCTAATTTCGAACACTCAGACAGTCACGCCCCCCCCCCTCACCCTACCCCCAAAAACAACAACAACAAAACCAACAAAAAACAAAACATAACAAAATAAAACAAACCAAACCACCCCCCCCAAAAAAAACAAAAAAAAAAACAAAACCCAAACAACAACAACAACAAGAAACCCATAACACAACAACAACAACAACAACAAACCAAAAAACATAAAATTAAATCAAACCTTTCAGGTTCCCAAGAGAGAGAGAGAGAGAGAGAGAGAGAGAGAGAACGCAAGCAAGCAATGGCCTTGTTCTTGTGTTGGATTTACCGGATCTGCTGTTGGCCGTAACCCAGGGCTGCGCAAGCACAGACACGCTCACACTCCCTTGTTCTTTCGTTTGGTGTTGAAAGGTTTGGAATTCCAGTCACCCTTGCCGTTTGACATAACAGTTACAAAGGTGCTACTCTTGGCCGTGACGCGGTCAATGTTGTAGGCCTTGGCTCAAAGCTCGAATGAAACAAGGCTTTTTTTTTTTTTTTTTTTTTTTCAAGGACTGGTGTGTCCATGTTGAGATTTCATGGCCGTATTTCGTCGATACACAGGCCGGCCACAGAGCACAGGCCATGAGGTTAATATTCCAATTTAGCGTTCGGCGTGAGTAAATTGAAGGCCTTCGACGCTCCTCTAGCTGCTTTGAAGTGTCGGGTTGTTTAACGTGGGTATATCGGAACTCTAGAGCAATATCAGTTGATATCAGCACGCAAAATACATTCTGCTTCTTTATCAGTTACGGTGCAGGCCGGCGTGCAGAGACAGCGTTAAAAAAAAAATTCGAATGATGCTGCGGCGGCTTACTTTGATTTAAACTCAGAGAGTTTCTTTTTCTCTTCTTTCTTTCGTCTTTCTTGGATTCAACCTCAGAAAGAGGAAAGGAAACCATCTGGAAACAAGAGAGAACACGGGAATAAAGGGGGAAAGGAGAGAGGAAAAGAAAAAGAAAAAAGAAAGGAAGAATGAAAAGAGAGAGAGAGAGAGAGAGAGAGAGAGAGTGTGTGTGTGTGTGTGTGTGTGTGTGTGTGTGTGTGTGTGTGTGTGTGTGTGTGTGTGTGTGTGTGTGTGTGTGTTATAAATTGGAACTGGCGTTGGCAAACCGGCTCAGCCGCCGTCCTATCCAAGCAATTTGTTTTCATTTGCACCGTTTTGTTTCCATCCACGCGCGAAAGCTAAAACACAAATAAACCACCGCCAATCAGTACCGCATTATATATCTCCCTCCCTTACTGCCTGACTTCGCGCGCAAAACTTTACTTATTTAGGATCGTGTTAGCGAGATAAACCAGTTGTCTTCCCTCTTACCCTGCTCTAAATCCTATCATGGCAGACTATTATTTCCGTTAGGTTCAGTTACAGTTCGCCCCTCTCCTCCTCAAAAAAAAAAAGGAAAAAAAAAGAAAGAAAGAAGCCATTGCCCAAGCCCTATCGTGGCAGATATGATTTCCTCTACGTTCCGTTACATTTCTCCCCTCCCCTCTGGTCTTTAAAAAAAAAAAAAGAAAAAAAAGAAAGAATAAGAAAGAAAAGAAAAGAAAAGAAAGAAAGAAAGAAAGAAAGAAAGAAAGAAAGAAAGAAAGGAAGAAAGAAAGAAAGAAAGAAAGAAAGAAAGAAAGAAAGAAAGAAAGAAAGAAAGAAAGAAAGAAAGAAAGAATAAAATAGAAAGAAAGAAGCCATTGCCTAAGTCCTGTCATGGCAGATATTATTTGCTCTAGGCTCCATAACACCTCTCCCCTCCCCTCCGGTATAAAAGTAAGAAAGAAAGGAAGAAAGAAAGAAGAAAAAAAAGAAGAAAGAATGAAATAGAAAGAAAGAAAGAAAGACGTCAGTTTCTCTTACACAGAGAAGCACTCTAGCTTACTGACAGCAGTCCTGAAGGACTTTCAAAGAGAGGCCGCTCGTTACCACGCATGGACGCAAGAGGCAATCTCCCCCTATTCATCATCACTTGCCTCCATCAGCCCCGGGAGAGAGCCCAACATTCCACACTGCGCCACTCTCACTCAATTCAACTTTTTTTTTTTTCACTGTCTGTAGTTTTTCTTTCTCCGCGCCACCCCCCCCCCCCCCCGCCACCAAACACACACACACACACACACACACACACACACACACACACACACACACACACACACACACACACACACATCCCAAACCCCGTCAACAACCACTTTTTTTTCTTTTTCATTTTTACAACAACCCAAAAAAAAAAAAAGAAAAAAAAAAAAGAGTAAATTCTCGATGCTTGACGATTTTTGACGTTTTAAGCCAAGCACTCTAGCAGTGAAAGCCAGCCTCTGAAACAGCGGGCCACAGGGAGCATCTTGGGGGTTGGTGAGGTTGGCAGGCGGCAATAAGGATAACGTGAAACGGTGATCGTTATTTAAATGTCTCATTTCGTGCACTTTTACGGTGTGGGTGTCAGGGTTTAGGGATCGTTCGCATGAGCTGTTGAAAGTGAAACTCTTTCGATCTGTATGGCTGTAGAGCGGTAAAGTGCAGAACTCGAATGATCAATTGTTATATATCAGTCGAGCCGGGAGATTAAAAAAAAAGGC
The DNA here is from genome assembly GCA_018292915.2 of Batillaria attramentaria. Lineage (NCBI taxonomy): Eukaryota > Metazoa > Mollusca > Gastropoda > Batillariidae > Batillaria > Batillaria attramentaria. The sequence continues at coordinate 333,919 of JACVVK020000549.1, read as the reverse complement.
ACACGAAAGAGAGGTAAAGTGCAAACTCAATTTAGCAACTGTCGCTGATTTCAATCAAGGCAGACACACACACACACACACACACACACACACACACACACACACACACACACACACACACACACACACACACACACACACACACCCGACTCTCTCTCTCTCTCTCTCGGGAAAAAGTTACAAATTGTCTCAGGAACATAGCTAAGTGACTGCCAGATCAAAGCAGACACGCAGCTACAATTTGAAGCCTTTCAGAACTCGGCAGCACCGCCAGAAAGTTTTAGTTCTTTCAACTGCATTAGTGAGGAACTGCATAAAGGCTGTGGGAGAGCGGCGGGAAGGTTCAGGGGGGAGGGGAGAGGGGGGAGGGGGAATAGTTGCACCCTTTACAGCCAGAAGGTTATTGAGATCATCTGTCAGCCCAAAGCAACTTTCTCTTCTTTCCAGACTGACTCTTTGGCCGTGTGAGTATCTCCAAGACTGAATATCGTCGAAGTGGTTTATGTCAGTGCACTCCTTACACGAGCTATTTCCACATTTACTGGGTTTCAAAGAAGCCAGCTACGTTTTGCAATAGTTTCGCACGTAAGTGCGCCTATACGCTGGAATCTTAATGATTAATAGAGCCCTTGATGCGGTACAATGTTGTCTACACTTTGCGCTGCTACTCAGCGGTTGACCCTACCGACAAGCCTCTGACTCTGTTCTTGTGTTAGCCGAGTCATTGTGTACCATTATAACTTATCATAACGGGAACGAAATGCATTTCTGTCGTACGTCTTGTGGTTACATCAGTCCTCTTTGAGCGAAATGAGACTTTCCGGTTGGCTGATTATGTAACAGTAAGAATTACGACACGTCCTGATCCAGTCCGATGTTTTGCGTACTAGTAGGCGCCACCATCACTCAGGATAACTCTGGGGGGACGGAAACAGCCGCCTGCCATGACGATACGTTTACTGGGAATGATGTGCTGAAAACACTTTCGTTCAGTTACATCTCCTCGTAAAGATGAACACTTTTGTTTGTGGCAGAGCACACCAACCCCAGGCCATAGTGTCAGACTATCATTTTATTGGCCCAGTGCCAGCCTTTAAGATGCTGTCACGGTCGGTGCACTGATCGAGGTGTCTGAATGAGCGGTGTGATGCTGGACACAACTAAAACAGCCCAGAACGACCTGTGAGCATAAAACAGTCTTTTGAAGCTGAGCCTTTGACCATACACGCTGACTTCCATTTGAACATTGCAGGCTCCTTATTCTCTCCGTTAGAGGACGTTATAGTCACTCTGTGACACCAAACGTGGCCATCTAAATGTCCGACAGTCACAGCCAGGGCTTTTGCAACCTAGGCGAGAATGGCATTGATCTTAAGTCCAGTCCAGATGGTGTTGCTGCCTCCACATCGATCTCTACTGTGCCCCTGAAAACGTGGCAATTAAACGGGGGTCTTCAGTGACTCTAGTGACGAACCCTTTTAAGAAGGAGATCGAACACGACTCGGTGCTTACCGTTAATTTCCCTATTCAAACCACCTCTGTGACCAAGAGACCACCACAACGACTGGTAGAGTCGGCGATTTCACTCGTCCTCGCGTCGACTGCCTGAACTAGTCTGTCTACCGAGGTTTCCGTGTCCTAGTTCTGTCCATCGCGATGGCTACTTTCAAAAAACCAGGGCACCTAGAAAGTCCTTTACAAATTGTGGCCCTTCCTGGATTAAAATTCATGAGATTCTGATGGACGCTCAGCGCTAAAATAAACTGAACTGTCACAACCTCGTGATTCACAAAAACTACAAAGAAGAGAAATTATGAAAAACAGGAAAAAAAAAAAAATCTCGTGCACACGTCAAATATGTCTTGCTGTGTAACTGCAAAGTCTAGCTTCAGAGACAAACTAGACGCCAGCAGAGTCTATGAAAAATGAATCTGATAGCCTATAAGTCTTGAGCTTAAGCTTTCACGATAATAGCCCCCCAACTACTCCAATTTAATCCTCGTGATATCAAAAAGCAAACACTTCACACTGTGTGTATCGCAAAAGCCAGCCGACTGTTGCGCCGCGAGATAACTGATTTTTACCCTTTCAAAATGTTTGCATGTTTGTTTTTAGACAACACCTCCCCAACGCCTTGACTGCATGATTTACACTTCGGTGAGGGGCTTCCATAATTTCAGACGAGTGCCTCAGATTTTGATTTATCTCACACAGTAAAGAGTTTCACGCAGGAAGGGGGTGGGTGGGTAGGTTAGATGGAACGCATGATTGACAGGAGGTCAAGAGAGGATCTCTCTCTGCGTGTCTGGCCCTTTTGAAATTCACTCCCCCGGTGGTGCAATAATACACAAAGCTCTTCAATGCACACAACAAATATTGGAATACGAGGCTCAAGGCTGGGTAGAATATTCCACAATAAACCTGCAAGTTTTAAGGCGCCCCCGTGTTGTGCAGTTCCAAATACACGATACAAAACGCCTCAAACTCAACGAGAAATGTTGTCGTCACTGGCTCATAGTCACCATGATACGGTGACCATGACAATGAATGACGTGAGAGTGTGCGGGAGAATGGCGAATGGATGAGCGAGTGCATGTGTGTGTGCTTGTGTGTGTGTCTTCTTCAATGGATTAAACCCAAGCATTCCGCCTGCACTTCTCCTGACTGGTAACCTGCATGTTGTTCGCTGGGTTCGTTTCCTGCATGGTCACGGTGTGCGTGAGTGTGCGTGGATGGTTGGTCTGAATGCATGGGTTGCTTTACACCGCCCCAACGGCCATACACCACATCCTGACAGTAGCAACACATAATAACCTTGTAGTCAACCACCGGAGACGACTACAATATGACCTGCTGGCTCAAGAAATGTACACTTGACAGCAAACACACGTTTCTAAATCAAATTTTCAGCCATCTGCCTACAACGACTGGGCTGCTAAACAGCATACTAAAAACCTGAAAGTGCTAAACTATCTCACTGAGAAGACACCATTTGAATATAATATCTGCACAGAGAAGACGTAATTACGTTTGTACCCAAAGGTTTCGGGTAAACCAGTCGCTTATACGAGGGCCACTCATTATGTTTTGCAACCTGGCTTTTCAAGAACACTTACAACTTGACCAGTCTGTCTACACAAGGTTTTGGAAGAACCTCCAATCAGCCTGTAAACAATTTGTCATCCCCTCAAACCAGCTGTCCATGACACCCGACCACGTTGACTGGGGTAGGTCCAAAATGACACCCTCGAACGATGCTCGGGCACCTTCTGCGCTCCGAAACTGTTTTCCCGTCAACTGCCCCTTGACGGAAGGAAGCCAAAAAACAGTCTCTGGGGGATAAGCCAGGGGAATATGGTGGGTGGGTAACCAACTGAACATTATTTTCGGCTAGACAGTCCAGAGTTGCAGCTACTACGTGCGCGCTGGCACTTTCATGATGAAGCAGTAGACCACGGACACCCGCTCGGGGACGCTGTTTGCACCATGTTTGGAAGACTTTAGGCAAACAGTGGTTAACATACCAATCAGCCGTAACCGTCTTTCCAGTATGGTGGCAAAGTGGCCAGATTTTGCAAAGAAACAGGATATCATTTGTTTGGAAGCACTTCTGTTTCTTTAGAAGTTCACATGTGGGTTCTCACGTGGGAAGACCCACACCGCCGACTGTTGCTTCGTTTCGGGGTCGTATTGGTATACCCAGGTTTCGTCTCCTGTTACGATGTCCCAGACCCGAGGGGACCTTCCTCCGTCAAATTTTCTTTGCATGTGGGTGCACCAGTTCACCCTACCCCGATTCTGCTCTTCAGTCAGGTTGTAGGGCACCCAACGGATACAACGTTTCCCTATGCCAAGGCAGTCGTGAAGGATGCAAATGAGATTTCCCGATGAAATCTTCATGATATCCTGTGTTACAGCGTACATCATTTTTGGGTCCTTCTTAATCAGGGATTCCACCCTAGAGACGTTTTCTGGGGTAACGGTCGTTGCCATTTGACCACAACGGTCATCGTCTTCAACTGTTGTCTGGCCAGACATGAACCGTCGGAACCACCTAAAACCAGTGGCTTTGGACGGAGATTGATCTCCAATATAGTGTTTTAAACTTTGAAAACAGCCCTGAAAAGATTTTACCCGGCAGTAGTCACAATATATCATGGCTCGAAAATCCCTTCCAGAAAGGTCAACACTGCTGGCTAAAGACCCGTCACCCTTACTGCACATTTTGTCGCATGGAATATAAACGGTTGTACGGAATCAAGTAATTTTTGTTTTCATAAGTATTATGAAACTGGTGTACGATGTGATGTAAACAGAAAAGTAGTGACATCATTAGTTCGTCCAGGTTGCAAAACATAATGAGAGGCCCTCGTATGTCTTTACTGATGCATTGCAGTCTACAGAATTTGGAGCAAGTCTAGCAAACTTGTATAATTGCAACGCTTCTCTTAATCCATCACTCTTGCGTCGCTCGTCACCCTTTCCCTCCTCTAATTAACTGTTACAGTTACAGTGACTTATAGTATCGTACTTTAGTCTCCCTTTCTTGTTTGCATCAACTCGAGCGTGTAACTGTCTGCTTCGCTCACTCCCCTCTCCTCGCTGGTAAAGAGTACGGAGACAAACAGGCCATTATGAACAGATTTCGCTTCCAAGCATACCCGAGTAGATGACACTTCCATTATAACTTATCATAAAAAATCTGGAACGAAATGCATTTCTGTCGTACGTCTTGTGGTTACATCGGTCCTCTTTGAGCGAAATGAGACTTTTCGGTAGGCTGACTATGTAACAGTAAGAATTACGGCACATCCAGTCCTCTTTGAGCGAAATGAGACTTTCCGGTAGCTGACTATGTAACAGTAAGAATTACGACACATCCAGTCAGAACAGTTTTGCCTACTAGTAGGCGCCACCATCACTCAGGATAACTCTGGGGGGACGGAAACAGCCGCCTGCCACGAAAATACGTTTACAGGGAATGCTGGGAATGATGTGCTGGAAACACTTTCGTTCAGTTACATCTCCTCGTAAAGATGAACACTTTTGTTTGTGGCAGAGCACACCAACACCAGGCCATAGTGTCAAAATATCATTTTTTGGAGATATTAATTTTACGAAAACATTCAAACCGTTTTCTTCCAGATGCAAACACCCCCATCCGCCCCCCCCCCCCCCCCTCATAAAAACAAACAAACACAAAACAACAACCAACACCCCCCCCAAAAAAAACAACAACAAAACAACAACAACAAAAAAACAAAAAAACAACAACAACAAAAAAACAAACCAAAATACAAAACAAAAACAAAACAAAACAACAAACAACAACAAACTACAACAACCAACCAACCAACCAACCAACCAACCAACCAAACAAACAAACAACAAAACCCGCAGAATAGTTCTAAGTGTGATAGTTGATTAGCTATAATTCGTTGGGAGGGACTGTGGTCCGTCCATGTGTCCATGGCATTGTACCCTGTGACCTTTTTCCTTGTCTAGCTCAGTACTCAGCGATTTACAGCCCTGTTATTTTGCCCATCACCATTTTCTTTTGCCAGTACGAATGGCGATAACGCATCTTTATAATCCAACAGAAGATACTATCCAAATACTCTCAAGCGATACGCCTCTTCTTTCTCCCCTCTGGTGTCCAAAGCCTATTCGTGATTCGCACAAGATCTGTTGAGCGAGAGACACATAAATCTCTCCTAACGGGTGAAACCTATTTTGCGGCCTAAGACCCAAACAAGACGCGAAGTCGTGCGGTGCATTATGCGTGATTTGTTGCAGCTCGGGTCGAGAGACAACCATGTAAATAAAGTCATCTTGTGATTAACGAGAAATGACACCGTTTGGGCACAGAGACGGACGAACTTAATCCGATATTGCCGAAAACTTTGTTGCGAAAAGGAAGTCTCGCGCGAGTTTGCGGCTTAAGGGAAAACAATCGCTTTAAAGCTGAGAATTTAATTCATTTGTCTTGTGGAGTCCGAACTGTAACGAAGACCACAGCTTCTTTGGTCTTGCACATTTGTACAACAGAGCAAAACGTTCAAAAACCAAAGAAGCGAAAGTAGCGATTCTCTTGCTCATATACTGATAAAATATGACCAGCATGCAACAAAACAAGGCAGAGACAATCGTCCAGCTCAGCATGCAATGACACGAAAGACAAAAACAATGCGAAGGAATCCCAAGATCTTCGATTACACTGACTACAATTCGTTATTTGTACGGACAATACTACACCAAAACCTTTGAAAGCATTTTGTTTTGCAAAGTTGCAGTAATGTTTTGCTGCAACGCGCGTTTACAAGTGGACAGTTACAAGGTTGGGATGGGTGAGTGTTTAAGGGTTTAACGTCCTTTTCCACCACATACGGGTGGTATCAAAGACGGCGCAACGAGAAAAAAAGGCCAGCAGAAGTATTTGACCCCAGCCGGAAAGTACAGCTTCAGAAATTTCTCAGGCTTTTTCAACAGTTACAGTGAATACTGGAAGACCACCATTAACCTGAAAGCTGCATCAGGCCTTTCCAGCATCCAGCAATTTATTTTTATCATCAAATAATCTAAACGACCCCAAAGAAATCTCCGGAATGTCTTTGTCTCCGGAAAACAGTCAAATAAAAAGCTATACCGTGCAGGAGAACAGACATTTGATATTGATTTTCACGATCTTCATACTATTGCTACAGCAAGGCGGTACCACATTTGCACGCAACCGCGGTCCAGCTTAAACGGCTTTTGAGGTCATAATCTAGAACCACACGAACTTTAGCTGATGCCAAACGTACTGTACTCGTTTTAACAATCTTTTTATCAGCAGAAGCACGGAAATTGGTATTGATCCTGTCTCCTTTCAGCTTCAAAATCGTGCGTCGCCTTAAACCGACGGAACAACTAAGATGACAATGATCAAACTTTAAGGAGCATATTGTTGTCACGGAAATTAAAAAAAGAAAAAAAAGAAAAAAGAAAAAAAAGACGTATGGAGAAAGGTCTCATGGTCAAATTCACTGGTTTCATTATAGGCATAGGCCGAAACATACTGCCTACGACGTCGCTTTCACACCCTGTACTCAAAGACAAACCGAAACGTCGAAGTTTATAATACATTACTTAAAAATACTTGGATGATTCAATCTCATTTCAGACCGGCGGAGAACTTGGGGAGTGTAGTTCAGGACTCAGCCCAAAAATCTACCTCAAATCTGAGGTGGCCTGCGTGCTGTCCATAACCGTGTTGTGCACCAGCAACATCTCCCCCCCCAAAAAAACACACACACACACACACACACACACACACACACACGAGGAGAAAAGTGAAAAACGACCACAGGGAGATGTCTCTGCATGAAGAGCTGTAAACGATCTCAGTGAACAGCTCATGCTTCTGCCCGAACGATCTCCTCAAACCTGAGAGACTGCGTGCTGTCCCTACATCGCACTGTACACCAGACAGCACGTGATTCTTCGGGCTGAAGTCTAGGCTGTAAAAGGCAGGGTTGAGCTGACCAACAGCGGACTGTTAAAAGCGACAACAATGTAACCGGGATCAGGCTGCATGAGCCGGGCCCTCTGTCCTTCAGACAACTGTCTGAGCCGGCGTATTGTCTCTTCAACGATGCACGATCTCGAAAAGTAAACGCCCCAAAGTGTAGGTGGCAAAGGCCGATCTTTTCACGACCGCTCCCGATTTCCGAAGATCAGTATAAAAAGGCGCTTCCGTCCTGAGTTTATTGCTCTGTGTGTCTGTATATGTTCCTAAGCTCGCGCCCCCTCTAGTGACGATTACTTGACCTTAAACCTCCTGGCCACCCCACTGAAGTCCTTTCTTATCCCTCATCTTTACCTCCCAACGCGCTCCAGGGTTTTTAACGCCAACACCGAACAATAGCTTGTACAGGACCGCCTCTGGATGTTCACTACTTTCATGTTGGGACGACCGTACGTTGACAGCATCGTGCGAGGTGGCAGTTTTGATTACCAGCGAGCCCTCTTTTGATTCCAGCGTCCCACCTCCATAACCATGGCTATGAAGAAGATGTTTGTGCACGAACGCCGTACGTTTTACACTGTGATACCAGGCCTGTTTTCACATCGCCGAGCAAATACAAGGGTTCTTCGGTGAGAGAGAAACTTTCAGCAGTCGCCCGGCGCGCCGCCTTTCAAGCCCGATGTATGTGAAAAGAACGCAAAAAAAAACAAAAAAAAAATCCCTGTGTAAGGACCTCTCAGCACCTGTCTTCACATACAAGCACCCTCTCTCCAGCTTCTTCCCCACCAAACGGACAATTTTATCACCAAGTACCTACTCTTGGTACTCTTAACTGACAACCTGTGCCCATTCCCCCTACTCTCATACACTACAGTACCAACGACCTGACGACAGCTTGGTGTGCTCCAGTATAGCTTCGTGCCGTTTGCATCAGTTTTCTCGTCTTGGAATCTGTCGACAATTTTTGTTATACCTCCTAAGGACATCGACATTGTGGTCTCCTTGAACAGTCCAAGGACTACCAATAAAAGATAAAAGATAATTTTATGACTTGAAAATTAATGGTAAACGGAACACTGAGGAGGAACGATTTCGTAAAAGACATTGATTGTTGGAATACCCCGGCAGTGGTCTGTAATGGTAACCAATCATTCCTGAAAGATGCATGGTAAAAGACCGTTAAGAGGCAAGTCAACTTGTTTTCGCCAAGTTTGTTGGGAAGCCTTCTGTGCTCTACGGAAAGAGGCACGGATACCTATCAATCTACGAATTTGTAAAGATACTTGATCTGGTGTGTTACAAAACAAAATTTAGGGTTCAAGGCCTTTAGCGTTTGGGAGATCTGGAGAAATGAGCAATTGAGGCTTCACCTCTGTTCTTGTCCATCAACCACCACATTCACACACCTGCTAGCTCGCTGCCGACAACCCCGCATACCCCCCCCCCCCTACCTCCCCCCTCCCCCACCCGCATCCTTCTCTTTTCCTACAAAGGTCACGGTGCCTTTGTTGCCGAGACTTCCAGGCTGCATGTCCTCCTGCCTGTCGGCATTGTTTCGGGTCGCCGCCATGGTTTGAGGCTGTTTGTCCAGATGCTAGCCATCGGGGCCCAGCAGCCTGTGTCCAGTTGGAAAGCGTTTGCCGCCCAGGGCTGACCGTACTTCTCCTCACCCTCTGACCTTTGCCGACGGGGACTGTGCCAGACTCTGGATTCTCCAGGACGCCCCCGGGTATGCCGCTTTCGTCCGTGTCTTTTCCGGTCCGTCCTTTTGCATGGCAGATTCATAGGGTTGGTGTAGGTTTGGTACGCTTCCACGGCCGGCCTTCCGGTCTGTCTTCATTCCCAGCAAAACTTTGATTCCTGATAAGCATATTCCGTTGTAAGTAACTGTCTTACAGAGAAAACTCTTTCATTATCAATCAGCGGAAGCATTGACTGGCTGACTTTTAACTACCAAGAACTGTCATTGGTTAGCCACCTTCTGAGGCATCGGTTACACCAGCGGCAACTGAAACTGACCGGCTGGACAATGCACAAACTGCAGCGTAGGGAAGGCGTCTTGCTCTCAGACTGGCAGCAGCTGTATCCGAGATAACTACTCTGACGTCGCAGAGGTCTTCACTGATTATAAGCTTTCTCCTAAGTTTGTGACTGATCGAGACACACACCGATGGCACTTCAGTCTACCACTGACAAGGTCAGTCAAAGGAAAACTACAGCAGCTTTGGCTGAGCCAGCTCCTCAGTCAGACTGCACAGAAAGGTCATTGCAGTCCCGTTGCGGGTGGTTTGCCCCGGAACAAGACACCCCAGGCAGGTAGAGTACGACATCACCGGCTGCACCAGTGTGCACACCATCTGTGAAAACCGAACGTGCCGCATCCCGGCAGGGACTGAACCACCAGGGAAAGGTTCGTAACGTCTGGCTGTTATCATCCCAAAGACATGATGAGCGCGATCGTCAGGCTCAGGGCCACATGGGGTCTATTGGCCACATCAGCCGATGTAAAACACATCTTCACTGATATTTCTCTCTCGGAAATGTGGGCAACACGCGGCAACTTCTTCTTTACTGCTTTTGTTGGTCTGTTTGTGTTTCCTGTGAGTGTTTTTCTAATACCGCAGAGCAGGAAGGTATCATATCATGATGCAAGATCCAGCCACTAAATTGCATAGGGTGGCACGTAACTGCGTTGAGAACAACCTGCTGTGTTTTAATAACGCACAGCCGGTTACCGGCTGTCTCTGGTTTCCTATAAACAAAGGCAGTTTATTTTCTATTACTCTCAAACAGTGGAGCTATAAATATTCGGCAACATTTAAACCGGTTTACAAACAACAATTTTCGTTTAGAATTTCAGTTTAGAAAGACTCTTACAAAATGCATAAATCCAAGAACACCAGGTAACAATGAGGGGAAAGTGGCTACATTGGGGGCAACAGTTTATTTTGGCACACATAACACGATTCACATTTGCCAAGCAGACCTAACATCAGTGCCTGCCTGCAACCTAATTCCGGTACACAACAAACTTGATATTTCTTTTACCATTGTCTCAAACACTATCTCAGAACGTCATCCACACACACACAAAAAAATCTTCTACGGCGGAAAACTGTAGACCAAACAAGTGCATTGTCTTGCTAAACATTTTGTAGATCTATCGCGGCTTCTTACACAGGCTCTGCACGCTCTTTTATTTCAGTCATTATTTCATCCACTCTCTGGGGCTTCCAGAAGAAAATCACAGAGCACCCTCCCCTCCTCTTCCACACTCTTCCCTACGAACCCAAAACATCTGACATCAACTGATAACCAATACATCTCCTCACTCCGTGGATGGAGAAAGCCCCAAGAAATTGTATCGAAGAGAGATCCGAGCCAGGTTCCCAGAAACAGAAGACCCATTCATCTAGCTTCCAGCAGCCCCGCTCCTACATCGCTCGTTTGTTATTAGCCCAAGGAGGGAGCATCGGATGGGAAACTGCCGGTTTACACTGGGCCCATCGCTGCCAGTCACTAATGTCGTAATTACGAGGAGCCGAAATCTTTACAGCTGAGGAGGAGTTTGGAGTTCGAAGGCATAACTGTGAAGAGTAACCGCTCCGCAACAACCGGCCCGAAACAAGCGGCGATACTGTTGGGAGGTTGTTTATGCTTCCTGTGAGACGAAGACAATCCAATTTTACAGTGTTTCACTTTGACGGTAATGATTACGGCGCATGGGTCTGCGAAAGCACCCTTACTACGAGAAAAAGAACGGGCGCGAAATGAGAGGCATTAGCACAGACTGACGTTAAAGATTGTACACAGTGCTTTTAAGAAAGTGGAGTATATAATGAAAATTATGCTCTCTGGCCTTAAGCATCATTCAGGAACCTCGAAGACTTGATGAAGTAAAGGAACGGTGGGTTTTTCAGGAGCAAAAAAAAAAAAAAAAGAAACAGGACCCTTGGAAAGATACGTTTTACAAATGGACAGAGGCACTTTACTCCAAAGACGCTGATAAGCGCAGTGCAGTCCCTTATCTGAGAGTTACACCCCTTGCTCAAGAAACTGCACGTCAAAGTAGCAGCAAACACTGAAACGGAATCAAATAACGAAGACCTTCAACTACCCACAGTCTGTTGACACCGGCTCTAACGAGTAGCCTATTAAGCGCTCCCCAAGGAATCAACATATCTCCTCCTCTGCTTGAAATAGGGGGTATAAACTTAATCACTCGTTTAATCTGGGACAGGCTCCGCTTGTGTAACCGCGTCAAGACCGACTGACGGCAAAGCTGTGCTATGAGAGGGTTGGCTCGGCAATTTGAGGTTAGGCTGTTAGACTATCTGTGGGTCTCTTCAGCCCTTATCCCCAGCCCCCGGGCCATCAAAGGGCAAGCTAATATAGGTTGCGTCAAAATAGGTGTCATGTGTTGAAACTCTGACTTGCGCCAATGTGGAGATAAGCCTAGTAATGAATCTGGAAAGCCTGTGTCAGGCTCCTGCAACTCCAGTCTTGTTGATAAAGCTTAGGCATGATTTGTACACAATACTAACATTCATCTCAGAGAAGCAGAATACTTGTTTCATGTGAGAACAGTTTAGCCGAAGTCTTGAGACTTCGTTCCTCAAAAAAAAAAGGTGTGTGTGTGTGTGTGTGTGTGTGTGTGTGTGTGTGTGTGTGTGTGTGTGTGTGTGTGTGTGTGTCGTTGTTGTTGTTGTTGTTGTTTCGGTTCTTTTTTTACCAGCGCACAAACTGACCAGAACATGCTGAGAGTCATGTGTACCCACTGCCTGTTGCCTTTCGAAACTCTACAATTATCCATTACCGATGTCTGTCGTGTTTTCAAACCTACGTTCAAGCCCAACATACCTAACACACGCACACGGCATCTTTCCGTCGCCCTCCCCCCCCCCCCCAAGACACACACACACACACACACACACACCGGCACACACACACACAAGACGCATTCGTCAAGTGAACTTTAATCAGTCTTCGCTCACAAAATACCAGAAGTGGAAAAAAAGGACATCGATCTTCTATAAGACCCCCCCCCCCCCCACCACCACCTCCCCATCCGGCTTAATATCATTTGTATTCAGATCGACTGGCCGCGTTGTCCAAAATTGAAGGTGTTCGGTGTCCTAATTATTCTGACTGTGCTAAGGCCTTTGTCTCTCACAACGTCACCGCCAACAGGTCCAATTTGTCCCGGACCTCGTGTTTCATTAACCTCTGTCCCTAGGGCCGTGTTACACCACGGGACATCTCACTTTGATGGGAACGTGAGATATAGACATCTCACAGTAACTGACCGAGCCCACACCACCTGCCGCCTGGGGAGAACACGCGTCAGCTTGTACAGCGCATGCGCCGATGACGCAATTAATGGCCGCTCGTGTGCAGCACGTGATGTCAGAGTTTCGGTTCATTTCCATCCGTCTTGCATGTCAGTCGCCGGGACGCTCCGAGAACCAGGTTTCTTTTGTTTTAGACACGCACATCAGGTCAGCCTGCCTCAGCCGGCAAGCGGTATCAAATGGACAACGCCGGGGACTACCCAATTTTCACCACCTGCAATGCTGACTGGACAACTGAACTGACAACAAAACCTTGGAGGACAGGGAATTTACGTCTATACTAGTATGCGCTTTTAGTCTCGGTCAGAACTACAATATAACAAACGCCCTGCACATGAGCTCTTGTCATCACGATTGCTGACGGACCGGCAACGGCCCGATCTGTAAGGCCACACAGCGAAATGTTGTGATTACTTCTGATGTTATCGCGGAAAGCTCAGTCGGTTCTAGCTGCATAACAAGTCAAAGGGTCTATCTGGCAACTAGGTGGAAAACAAATCTCCCGAAGACGGAGTGTGCCTGCACAGTTTGGCGGGGTACGTGAAAAACAGCGTGTCAAGTTCAGCCCAGGGACGCCAACAGCAGTAACAACAGCAATAACAACAGACAGAAGAGCAAATTAATCTGGTTTCCAAAGCCACCAGACGGATGACATGCCGCACGGCCAAGAACTGATCGCGAGTCAGTGGTACCGACGGTTCGCCCACCATTAGGACCCACTGAATGCACGGATCGTTAGGAAGCATGCTGCACGTGTTACGCAATGGCTGCGATGACCTGACTCATCATGCTTGCACACGCTTTCGCACAAGAACCCTCTATCATCCTAATTCGGGCAATTTGATGTCATCATCGTCGAAGCCTGGCCAACTGGTTCCTGTTGTCGCCTTTATTGAAGCTGTTGTTGTCAGAGAGTTGGTGCCCGTTTTTTTGTGGACACAGTTTTAGGGACCTCATGTCCTGTTAGCTGTTCGTATTACTTTCGTCTGGCGTGTCTGCACCACAAGACGAGGGATGTGGAACGATTGTGGGGGTTGTAATGGTAGTATGGTGGAGCGGAAATTTGTAGCTTGAGATCGGCACGACACAAAAGGCACAGAGGCAGGGACCGACAGTAAAAAGAAAAGAGTCTCGAGTTTGTTTTACCCACTGCATGTCTCCATCAGTATAAGATGTAGAAGAAGAAGAAGAAGAAGCTCATTGATACAGGCGCTCAAAGCGCCGCGAGCTGAACCCAACACGCACGCTCACGTGAATCACACGCATTCTCTCAAACACTGGACATGAACACATTACAATCACGTGGTGCGAAGGGCATGCTCAGCAATTTAAGTTTCGGGATTTTTAGAATCGCATTTTTTTTTTTTTAATTTTGTGGGCTGAACATTTCCAAAGCAGAGGGGGAGGAAGCCGGAGTACCCGGAGAGAACCCCCGCCGGTCAGCCCGAATGAACGGTGTCACATACGAGACAGAAATATTCTTCGGCCCCCCTCCCCCGAGTGGGACTCGAACCCGACCTCTCGCACTGGTGACTAAGTCTTAACCGCTAGACCACCGACCGCCCCGTATACAGCATAAACACTTAAGCGTACTTGTACCGGGGGAAAAAAAACAAACAAACAAAAAACAGGTAACCGTAAGAGAACAGATCAAGACCAGCTGGGGCAGACCTGGACAGACACGATGAAAAGATTGCCTTACTTCAATGCCGCTTCTTCTGCGTAACGAAAACGCATAAATCAATAGGCCAGTCCCTCGGCCTTACGTCGCTGCGGCGGGGTCTTCATTAAAGTTTAGAAGCAAAGTTGAAAGTGGAAGGGAGGTTTTCGGTCGTAGCACAATATAAACTTGCGTAGGCAGCCTATTAAACTTCGGACGTGATCTAGAGCGTCTAGACGAGGTAAACTAAGCAAAGATAGTCAACGGAGCTGACAGGATAGCGTGACTGAAGCCACGATTGTCCTGAGTCAGCTGAGATAAACCAGCTGCCTATATGACCCAGTAAGACAAAGCACAAAAAGATGAAGACGACCAAGACAAGACAAGGCCGCAAAGGCAAGGCATAACAGAGCAGGGCAAGAATGGCCAAGTGAGGCCCAGGGCAAGACAAGACAAGACAAGACAGAGCAGGGCAAGAAAAGTCAAGTGAGGCCGAGGGAACGACAAGACAACTGCCTGACAAGACAGAGCAGGGCAAGAAAAATCAAAGGGCAAGACAAGGCATAACAAGGCAGGGCAACACAAGTGAGTGCGAGACAAGACACAAGACAAGACAAGACAGGGCAAGATAAGTCAAGTCAGGGCAATGCAGGGCAAGAGAAGACAAGTAAGGGCTAGGCACACAAAGAGTTTATGAGGCCATTTGAAAAAAGAGCACTTTTCATCGTTTCTTTCAACGAAATGTGACCGACATCTAACGTGCGTGAAGGTTTTGTTCTCGCACAAATGCTCATGCCTGTTATGTTCTTTTTCCTCGTCTTTTTGTTGTTCCCGTTATAGAAAGTTATGCTAGCTGGCCAGGTCAGGTTTCAGCTTTACACACTTTTGGGAAGGCACACATTCTAGGTTACCTTACAGCCTGGCCTTCTCGCAGAGTATGCGATGCATTACAGGCAGGTTATACGCAACTGGCCGTCCAGCACATAAAACCTTGCAAGCCAGATGCTCCAACAGGACAAAGGTGCGCATACCCAGATACCTACATTCCTGGGGACTTTGGGCAGGTGCCGCAGCCAGGTGCCATTGGGTTCTTTGAAGTCAGACGGCACCAAAGTGGTCCACACACGCAACACCCCCTCCTCCCCCGTACGCAACAGATCGCTCGCTCCCTCTCTGCACGTTCATTTTCTGTCACACTCACATGCTTGCAAACGTTATAGTCCTTTGAACTTCTGCCAGCAACTGTCTTGCGTAAAATGAAATGCCTTTCTTTACAGTAGCGGCGGATTCGGTAATGCATGTGTTTGAGGCTGAAGCGGGCGACTGTATGTATGAGGTTTATCATTACTCGTGTGTTGCAAGAGAAGAGCTTTGCTAATGATGGAGAAAAGAACGTGTTTGGTGAAAACTGAAGCGTTGTGTTGCGGGGGCGGGGGGAGGGGGAGTGGGGGTGGGGGGCTTGACAGGCCACACAAATGGTGATGCTGGGGAGACGACGACGAAAAGGACATCAAGTTAATGAACCAAGCAACAAATGTTAAAGTTTATAATTGTTTAATTCAACTCCTACCAAGTAACATTGGGCGTGTGCACCAGTGGCCTCACTTTAATAAAATCATAAATAATTGATGTCTGCGTGGATCTAAAGTTGGCTTAGTGGGAGTGTTGCACTTTGATTATACTCACGTTTGCCGTCAAGGAACAGTCAATCTTGCCTGATTTTTGCATACAGGGCCAAACCGAAAAAGAGACAAACACGTGGGATACTCGTGCGCGGTACGAAACAGTCTAAGTGTGTGCAACGTATGTTGCACTAGTATCTGCATATACAGACTTCAACGTAAGTCAGGGACCACTTGCAAATTTGGCTAAAATTCCTGGAAGATGTCCATGCAGCACATGGTGGTTTTTCAGCTTCTGAGCAAGCTTTGCAGGATGCATTGTTAACCCTTTAACACTTTCACAGCAAAAAATGTTGAAAGATTCCTTGATCTCTATTTTTGGTGAATTCTAAAAAATTAGACCTGTCTGTCAAGGTGGTCCTTGACTTATGTTGAAGTCTGTACTAGCACTGTCTGTAAATACCCGGGGAGCCACGTACCGCTACCCAAGCAACAAAGACTAATTCGCAGCCGCTAAGTGTGCTTGCACCACTTGAAAAAGGAAAAGAAAATGTAACGTTGGACAACTGATGCAAACTGGTCTACAGGGCAGTACAAATCTAGGACATGCAGGAGACGCTGCACCTCAAGTTCATGCTAATATATCGAACTTGGGAATATATCGAGATTTGGAAATGTTCAGTCCACCAAATTTGATAAAATAAATGCAATTCTATATTCCGAAATTTAAATAGCTGAGCTGACCCTTCGCACCACATGAGCGTAATGTGTTTATGTCCAGTGCGTGAGAGAATGCGTGTGATTCACGTGAGCGTACGTGTTGGGTTCAGTTCGCGGCGCTTTTAGCCGATTCATAAAATTGGATAAAGCGCCTATACAATACTCATTATTATTATTATTATTATTAAATGTCTACAATAAACAGAGAAACCAACTGAAAGCGAAAGAAAGCGCAGAAAAAAATTCATACCTTACAACACTAATCACATGTACATATGTTCAGCAGACCACAAAAAGAGAACAACATGAGGTGTTTATATTATATCCTCCGTGCTGTATATTTACACGCGGTCCCTATGGCTTGTGACAGTGTAGCCGTGGTGAACGCGCCCGCTATGTCAGCGACGTAGATGGGGGGGGGGGGGGGGGGGATTCTCTGGCACGACTCATGCAGTAGGTGTAAAACCAGGTACTGCTCGGTGTGTGTGTGTGTGTGTGTGTGTGTGTGTGTGTGTGTGTGTGTGTGTGTGTGTGTGTGTGTGTGTGTGTGGCTACTGGTTTCAAGCCAGCTTCACCTACAGGTGTCAGATCGCCCCGGCATCACTGTTAGGGCGAAGAACTGTGGAAAAAGACCCCAGAAATGGCTTTAACTCTTAAAGCCCCCAAATCGCAACTTTACTTGAAATCTTCAGTTCAATTCAGCAGCCCCTTCAAGTTACTATTGTGCAATGTGCGCATAATCTCGGGAAGGCCTACACCTTGCGTAATAGTGGTTTGAAGTGGCTCCTACTGGTGTGTAGTGGTTTGTTCTTTTTAACCAGTCTTATCATAATTATAGCGGTCGGGCTTGGGCTCTTAAGAGTTAAGCGAGTCTGGACCACTTTGGGGGTGTATTGTGGTTCAGAGAGTTTGCACGGTATTCTAACCAGTGAAGTTTCCTTCAGCCCCCCACTCCCCTCTCTCTCCACAAAACTAGAGAGTACTAACTGCGACATGTACCAGGAGTTGACCACACGCTTTCTCCAGGGGGAAGGGGGAGGAGGGGTGGGTGAGTGTTTGGGAGTTAAGCGTCCTTTTCCACCACGTAAGGGTGATACACGTTAAAGACGGGGCAAATATTTGGCTCCAGCCGGGATTCGAACTCACGACCCGACCACTGAGCGTCCAGCGCTCTACCGTTCGGCTATCCCGGCTCCCCGGGAAGAGGGTGAAAAGCATGAAAAATATCGCAATAGTTCATACAACCTGAACTGTTAAAACATATCCAGCGGGGCGTCTACTTTGGAAAGGCTATGACATATACGATGTAACATATTCGTTTCAATGAATGCTCTAGAACTCAGTGATGAACAAGAGCAGTAAACTTTTCCACTAGGTTAATCTGTTTCTGTCTTCGGCACCACAAACAGGAATCAGTGGTATCGGCCGTGGCTGGCGGGAAGAGGGAAGGAGGGGGGGTGAGGTGGAGGGGGAGGGGGAGGGGGAAGGGGGGAGGGGGAAGGGAGGGGTGGGTGGGTGGGTGGGGGTTTAACGTCCTTTTCCACCACATAGGGTGATATCAAAGACGGGCCGGGGCAACGATGAAAAAGCCAGCACAAATATTTGGCCCCAGCCGGGGGAAGGGGGAGAGACAAAATCATCGCCGGGTAGTGATGAAGACTATGATGCACGCACCTTGTGCACAGAAACAACTATACCGGCAGACCGACGTACTATACCGGCAGACCGACGTAACCTTTCCAAAAGATCGCGCTGCAAGTCTTGCATCAGTTCCCCAACTCGCTAACGTTGCAAACCAGCAGCGTGGAAACCCGTGTTTCGTATATCGACCGAAGGTTCACCTGTCTCTACACGAACACGCTATTGTTGGCGGCGAACCGACTTGGGTGCAGTAACAAGGTAAGAATGCAAGTGCATGCAGCAACAGCAGGAGCGGAATGCACTGTTTACGGCCTTGCCGCCGTATCAAAGACAGACATCTCTGTGGAGGATCCATCCCTGGTGCAGGTAGCCTCGCGGGCGGTCAACCGAGTCCAATAATACCTGGGCCATGAAGTAG
>JACVVK020000549.1:305000-310000 GCA_018292915.2 Batillaria attramentaria | reverse complement strand
AGGCGCTGTTAGATGACTCGTCGCGTATACCAGTGGAGGGGTCTGTGACTAAGCCTGCTTTGGGCTGTCAGATATGATCCTGCACACCACCTTCGATTTTCTTTTCTTCTTTTTTGGCCGCTGTGCAAGCTGTCAGTCAGCGATTCGACTCACGATTCACTCATCGCTATGCGGACTCACTCAATGTACCACGAGGCTCAGGAGCGCCGTAAAACTGCCAGAAACGAGGATCGCCACACGGAAACCCGCCAGCTGACAATAATCCAATCAGCGAACTCCGTGGTCCGTTAATTAGCTTCACTGGTCGCCTTTCTCGATTGAAAACTGCCTGCTGTCAGAACCGAAGGTCAGATGATCTTCGCTGCCGAGCCGGCCCGGATGCCTAGTGTGGAGGTCCCCGTCCGTAGACTATACAGGTTCTGTAAACAAACAATACTCTCTATAGTAAACCAACAACAAACACACCGCGTACTGTTGCATAGTCTTAATGAAAAAACAACAACAAACAAACAATGCATTGTATGATTGGTTGATTGGAATTTAACTTTCCCGCCACAAGAACCGTGTTACCTCTTAAATGCCCATGCAAAAATCACAATTTTTGCGTGAAATCTTTACATCACTACGAGCCACTTCAAGTCACTCTTACGCAATCTGCAGCACGAGTCTCGGGCCTAGCGGGAAGACCCACGCCTTGTATGAAAGTGGCTTGAAGTGGCTGCTACTGGTGGTTTTAGGGAGGAGTCGATGGCTCAACGGTTTGAGCGTTGGACTCGAGATCGAAAGGTCCGGGGTTCGAATCCCGACAGGGCCAAAATTTGCGCAGGCCTTTTTCACGTTGCCCCGCTTCCACTGACTGTGAACTGGATCTGTTTGTGTAACTTACCCATTACAGTCAAGGATACATAAAAGGCGGCCGACCTGGCAGTCTGACTGGATTGAATAAGTGTTCAGCTGGACTGTACACTTAGGCTAGCTATCCCCATCCTCAATAACCTGCCCCCTAGGGCCGTCTGCAATCACCTCGTTGTGGCATGGACGATAAACCCCAGCTAACCAACCAACCTGGTGTGCAGTGGCCTGTTCTTTTTAACCAGTCATATCATACAGTGGGCAGGGGATGGTCAGGCTCGTGTTCCTAAAGAGTTAAAAGACGGCCCCGTAACGGTCAGGTTATCCTGTGATGGGATGTAAGGACAGCTTTACTAACTGAACAAGCCAGCTAAACACCGCTAGATCCCATCCCCGACTGACTGACATGTTTGCACACATCGGATTTATCCGCTGACTGTGATGGACAGGTGGAGTGGGTGAGTGTTTGGGGGTTTAACGTCCTTTTCCACCACATACGGGTGATATCAGAGACGGGGCAACGGTGAAAAAAGCCAGCACAAATATTTGGCCCCAGCCGGGATACGAACTCACGACCCGAGCATTAGAAGTCCAACGCCCTACTATTCACTATTCAGCCACCTCGGCTCCCCGTGATGGACAGGTGCTATTGCTGCCATTACTAGGTTTTATGAAGAGAGACGTCTGTTTTGGAACAGTTACGCTTGTGACTGCGCCTATGCTCTCGAAATAGTCTATCTTAGAGATTAGTACAGCTCTGAATACAACACTGCCGTTTACGGCTAAACGAGCGGGATCATTCGGTTGTGGATTGCGTTATGGCTTCAATGGATCAGCATAATGTAAACCTGTCTGTGCACGTATTTGTGCGTGTGTCTCAGTTTTAGTGGTGTGGTGCTAGACTGACACCACCAAAAGCCTAAAAATCTTAAAATTAGGGCGTTTAACATGCCCTGTTCGCACCATGACATCAGTCCAAGAGAAAACGGGAAACACTGATGACGAGCAAGAACTTTTTTCTTTTTTTTTTTCAAACTAAGCCTCGACCCTATGGACCAATAACACTGAATCTTCCCTTATCTACCTAGCCGGGTGTACCTAACTCAATTAACGCACCCCGGCCGCTCTCAAAACAAAAGACTGGACATCAAGTGACGCGTGGCCGGCGCTGCCCGCAGCGCGGAAGGCTGCGTGAATGAGACACGGCAAACACCAATCACCCCCAATGGGAAAGAAAGTGAGCGGCGGTAATTATACGGGGTATATTCTGGGGTCACCATCGGTCTAGGCGCCTGCTCGCGATTCATTAAGGTGAGGTTCAAAGGGCGACGACGCGCTCAATCCGTCACGTTTCCCAGCCCGAGAATGGGCTTTATCCAGTCGGTAAACAGCCCCGTGTAGTCGGTGGCATGGGTGCTTGTGTCGCTCATCGATCACTAGACTAGACAGCGGCGCGAGCACCAGAAACCCATCTTCAGTCTAGCTGCTACTCGTAGTGTTTAGTTGTCGGTGAACACGGTTTTTTTGTCAGTGGGGGTAATTAGTAACTCATTCTACCCGAGCTGCTACGACTATAGTCTTTACAGTTTGTTTAGATTTTACTTTCCTGTTTGCTGTCATGTTTCCTCAGAGCGGTACATCATCTCAGCAACACTGACTTTCCCTGACTGAATAAAAGCATGTGGCCCATACGGTGCAATGTGACCACGGGATCCACTGACGTGAGACAGCTGGTGCCCGACGTATGATGGTAGCGTCAGTGTAGAAAGGGTTAAAGTGTTGTACGTGGGCTGATCAGTGGAATGGTACATTAATTGTGAAATTGCTACTCAGTCTCAATTCTGATCCATCCGGCGTGGTCCAGGTTCGGTATGCCGGCCAGTGCTGATTTACAGGCGCACGGTTTGGTAGCATGCGCTGGGAGCAGGTCAGTGACTCCTCGAATTAAACACGTGATCACTGACAATCAGTACTACCTTAAAAGACACTGGCTAATTTGAAGGGCCATGAATGACTGAAACCGTGACGACCTTCCCGGCAGACAAACGTCATCACCGGCAGATGATAGATCAACCTGGCAGCTGAGTCAGTGATGACTGATCAGTGATGACGAAAGCATGATGCATTCAATTTAAAACAAGGCACGTACAACCGTTGCCTGAGACACTACAGCCGACATGCTAACGAAAAGAGTCTGACTTGAAAACTTCTCACTCATAATCGAACATTGACCCCCCACCCAGCCACCCCGGGCCATCAGTCACCCACCCGCTGACCCGCGACCACAATACACGTGCCGCACGGACTTAGTGGGCCACTAAGTCCGTCAGTACCCGGCCGCTTCCAATGATTGCCGTCGAAGCCGGCCTCACTAGCACGCTTTTGCCGCTCGTGCCGCAGATAACTGACAAAAAAATCCGAAAGTGGTTATTATATACGTACATTCAATCCGGCTGCACGAGACAGGCAAATGCCACCGTACGTCAGTGTGCACGTGCAAGGTAATCCCAGGACCTCACAGACCTCCTTGATTTCTCTTTCAGCAGCGCACCTCGGCTCAGTGATTCCGGCCAAGGCAGAACTTGACTACCGGCGCTACACTAGCACGTGGCAGACTGGTCTAGAAGACAGGTGTACAATGGTGCGCTATGTGGCGGCGGCGTTTCCCCCGAGAAATCGAGCCGACCCTTTCTCATCAGAAGACATCAAAACATTTCTTGCTTACTCTCACGTGGGCAGAGATCAGGTACGACGCAATGACATTTCCGGCCCCGCCACGCCAAATACACACACGGAGATCCCCCCCAAAACCTTACCGCACACTCAGGCAAGGATCTCTCTCGATCACTTGAGATGGTTTTGTCAAGTAGGAATCGTTTCACTAAACAGAGGCAGGCGCTTCACTATCTCCGACAAGAAGGAATTCCTCTGTTCTGAGTGCAAGAATTCACCACGTTACGCCAGCACAACACTTACGGTAAGTTCCACAGCCGGCAGATAGATACTAGTAGATAGCTCAGTGTCTTGTGCGGCTGACGGTGCTGAGATTTTAGAAACTTCCTGAGTGTCCAGAAGTGTGTGGAAGCCGGACTAGAATTCCCTGGTTACATGAGAATAACGTGTCTGGTTTATGTATAGCTTCAGCCCGTCAGTTCTTGCTGCAATACAGACATCACTGGATAGCCACTTTCTGCGCCGCCAAGTGTTTTCCACAGATCGGATTCCCCTATGACGCAGGAGAACACTTTAGAAGATTTACTCCTGTTTCTCGTTCAAACTCCACGATTTTGTTAAAACTTTTTTTCTCCACTTGTTTGTGCTGGCTTTCAAGAATATGAAACCCACGCGTCCGGTACAAAACGCTTAAAGACACACACACTTCAAAGCCGGCTTTACTGAAGAAAGTTCATACACATGCAGTTGCACGCCGTGACATTAGACCAGTTTTCAAATAACTTCATTTACGTTTCCCAGTAATTCGACGCTCCTAGTCAGTATTACACCCAGAACAACGCATGCCCGCACACAAAAAGCAAGCCTCCTAATGATAAGTTCACAAAATTCCTGCCGGACTTCTTTCACACTAAAAGAGTCTTCACAGATTCCTGGAATCAGCCCTGAAGAGGCACTGAGATGGCGCGTCGCGACAAGAGGCTGCAAGTATCCCCCGTCTACCTTCAGGACACGGCGGCCAGCAGACACCGCCAGCAGGAGTGTTGACCATTGTAGCGAGAGGGCCGAAATGGGACTCCTACACTCACGCACCCTTTCCCCCTACACGCATACTGCAAGAGCCACTGGCGGCGCCCCCACCGGCCTGTGAGCACTGCGAGAATGAGAAGGGGAAAAGGGGAGAAAGTTTCAATGATCAAGTCCGTTCATTGACAGTGAGCTAATAGGCTGCCTGTGTATAGACCCACTGAGCGAGAGGAGTGAGCTACCAGACAGACGATCTTCAGGGAATAGGAGAAAGCGCCAGAGAGAGAGAGAGAAGACCGCAGACCCAGACAGAAGGGAACTTGGAAAAGGCACGCAACACAAGTCCGCTCTACACGCACACGCACGCGCCAGTTTCGCTCTTGCTCTGCTCCTTCGCCCCTCCGCCGTCCGGCCAGTCTGACTGCCGCTGCAGCGTAGCCTGTGTCTCG
>JACVVK020000549.1:282500-300000 GCA_018292915.2 Batillaria attramentaria | reverse complement strand
GTGCTGGTCTTCTTTGACGTTGCCCTGTCATTGATGTGATCCCTGATATAGTGAAAAAGGGACATTAAACCCTCAAATTCTCAACTGCACTTGGCTCACAGCTACACTTCTCATCCCTGTCTCGATCGTCTACTGCCGGTCTGGACAGCTGTGATATTGATATGGTGCTACGGTGTCCAACGGGCTATGTCCGAGTCTGACCCCGCGGGCTGCGCACTCCGCGGCGCTCGAGCCCCAGTTCTCTTCTTGGAGATCTAAATGCAAAAGACTGACGCGACAGACAGAACGATCGCCAGTGGCTACAGACACCGTTCTGAATACTAAACGACCAGTAAGTCTTCAGGACAAAAGAGGTGCTCTTCCAGCAATCAATGTCGGCTTTTGTTCTGCTCTTCATAACTCATGATCACCGCAAACAGCTTGGCTGAGAAATGGCCGGTGCAGCTGTAACCTACAGGTTATGTGTGCACTCCAGTGTGTGTGTGTGTGTGTGTGTGTGTGTGTGTGAATCTGAAGCGTATTCAATGGGCGTATTCAAATGGTGTGTGGTGGTTTAATTTAAACTGAGTTTCTAACAATTCAGTGGAGGAAAAAAAAAATGTAAGGTGGACGTATCTTTTTCCCGGCAGTGGGCGGCCACTAAGTGTAGCTGTTATTTTGCCGTGAAACCGTTCGACATAATTATGTTTGACTGCTGGCCAAAAGCATACTTCAGGTATAATATACTTATATGAAACCGAGTGTCCGCACCAACACCTGAGGAAAATAATCATTCGTCTGAGTCAGTCATTGACCGGGAGAGGTTCAGGCTGATAAGCTGATTCACTGAGCTTGCGGGAAGCGCGGGTCTTTCGGTGTCATTTCTAAAGAAACACTGTACTGAATGCCGGTCTCAGTCTCTCCGGTCTCAGTCTCAGTCTCTCCGGTTGGCCTTGACGTAGGCGTGACTGACGACTGACTGCCGGACTGCAGAGTAGAAATCACTCCCCAAACTTCAGTGAATTGCCCGGCCCGCACTGTACTTTTTCAGTTCAAGTTTCACCCTAACTACACCTCTCTTCCGAACGCCGGTCTCAAATGCCACAAACGGCGCCGTACATAATATGCTGTCCATACACACTAAACATCAGTACAGGAAAAAAAAGCGGTACTTGGCACATAAATCAGCGTCCACGCGCCATTTCGCTGTCTGTCAGGAATGTCAGTCTCGCGAGATTCTCGTGCGGTTCGCGTGCCGGTCGTGTGGTACACACTCTGCCATCTGGTGGCGGGCGGGTGACCGGAACGCCAGGGGCAGCAGTCACAGACTGTTCGAATCACAGAGTTTCTCGCCCCCCCGGTATCAGGTATGGAAATGAGCCACATACGTGGACAGGTCTGTAAAATGCATGTGGGTGGCAGCCTACGGGTCAGCAAGATTTTGCTGTCGTGAGGTGGTGAGGGCAGTGTTTCCCCAACTGAAAGGGGTGCCGGCCAGGTCAGTCACTGGGGCAGTAGTTACTGTGACTCCGAGTCAGTCTTGGTGTGTGTGTGTGTGTGTGTGTGTGTGTGTGTGTGTGATTTCCTTCCACCTCGCCTGCTTTCTTCCAGAGAGACACACAGAAACAACTCAGTTTACCAGATATTCAGTTCTTAACTTGATGACTGAATTCATCTCTTGCGCCGGGCAAGGTCTGCAAACTGTGACACAGTAGAGTTAAATAACTTCAAACTGTCGTTCACATGATCTCTTAACCCTGGTCAGTCTTGTTGAGAACTTGATGGGATATTCCGGACTACCTCTATAGCTTTTTCACCATAAAACAAATTAAATCAGCAACTAGACCAGGTTTAAATCTTCGAAGTCTCCGACTGCTCAGAGTACTTGAAAATATCAGTAACGACAACGGAATGAACTCGAGTTTTTCGTCAATTTAGTCAGTTTACGAGAGAAAATCTGTCACTGATTTGCTATATTCTGCACGGTACACCATTCATTCATGTTTAAGCCTTGAAATTATCGAGCAAACTGCTCTCTACGGAACACTGACAGATGAGACTGGGTAAAAAGAACCCTGACTGAAAGGAAAGGAACCCTCTTGGTCGAACATACGGGAGCGCCGGGCATTCTTCCAGCCATTGGAAAGGATGCACCTCCATGCTGACGAGAAGGAGATGCGTCACTCTGCCTTCAACAAGACGGCAAGCAAGGTGCACGGGTGATGATTAGCTTAATGGCACCTCTGTCATCAGTCTACCTGCAGCACCGGAAACTCATTAACACCGGCCGCTGGAGTCTGGACAGCGAGAAGTGACGAAGCGTGGCATGTGACGCAAACGGACATGAAGCAGCTTGTGTGACGCAACGAATTTGTTGCGCCGGCCGGTGAAAGGTGCCTGGGCCGGAGAGAATTCAGTGCACTGATTTGTTAGCCATTTAAAGACTTGATATTTCGTGCCTTGAAGGGCGGCATTAGATTACTTGCCGTGAGCACTTGATTGCTTAAATTAAAATATTTTAAGGATGTGATACTTCGTGCATTGAATCATAATATTGCGTTGAGCAAGTCTCTTTTGTCCTCTTGGTGATCTGTTGTCCTCTTGGGCGGTGATTTAGGCGTAGTCATTGCTACTCTCTGACTGATTCGTTGTAACTTTGTCTATGGCCTTTCTTTATGACCTGTCCATACAAAAGTGTTACTCAATTCTGATAAGAAACGCAACGCAAATGTTGCAAGAAATAATTGAAGAACTTGCGCCAAGTAACTTTCCGTTATGCCTAAGACAATGCAGTTAGTGTTTGCGCGAAAACTATTGCTGTAGTGTGTGTGTGTGTGTGTGTGTGTGTGTGTGTGTGTGTGTGTGTGCGCGCGGGGGGGGGGGGGGGGAAGAGGTTGGGGGGGGGGGCGGTCCGAAAGTAAGCAGCTTTTATCAAGGTTGTAAACCGAAGAGCCAACTATAGCAGAGCGACTAAACAAAGAAATAACACACAGGTAGTCTCTACCCCTCCACTGTTATGTGTGCAGTTTCCGGGCAAATAAGCAGCCTCATCAGTCCCACCCGGCGAGTACATAAACAGACCCATGACCACAATGTCCTTCCATACCTTCACAGTTATTGCCTGAGCAAAGGGGAACGGGAGGGGTAGCGTGTCTGCCGAAACTGACCCGTACGGAATCCACACAACACTGTGGTTTGCACAGAAACAGATGGTGGCCGACCACAGCTGTCATGCGACAACAAACTGTCCGATGCGGGCGCCACCATGTCAAAACAAATTGAGCCCGGACACGGTGACCGGACGGTGGGGTGATGCGGGCGCCTCACTGTAATGGTGACCGTGGTAGAGTTTTGGCATGGGAGAGGGTGCGGTACGTGCCATCAGTGTCGTTGCTGGCACGGTATCCGATCGCCCAAACTCTACAAGCTCCTGAAGAAACTTGAAGAGGTTACGTCGCATACTAGTTTGGACAAGAAGGTGCGTGGCATACTGGTTTTGGCGAGAAGGTACCGCGCATACCAGTCAGTCTTGGCGAGAAGTTACGTGGCACACTAGTTTTGGCGACTGGAGACTGACTTTACGTCGCATGCTGGTTTTGGAGAGAATTTAAGGTACATCGCATGCCAGTTTTGGCGAGAAGGTACGTCAGTTATATACCAGTTTTGGGGCCGAGAGAGGGTACTTCGCATACTAGTTTTGGCGAGAATTTGAGGTACGTCGCATACTAGTTTTGGCGAGAATTTGAGGTACGTCGCATACTATTTTTGGCGAGAATTTGAGGTACGTCGCATCAGTACTAGTTTTGGCGAGAATTTGAGGTACGTCGCATCAGTACTAGTTTGGCGAGAAGGTACGTCGCATGCCAGTTTTGGAGAGAAGATGCGTCGCATACCAGTCTTGGCGAGAAGTACGTCACGCCGGTATCATGTCGCCTATCGGAAAATGTATAGGAGTAAGACCGTAGTGACTACTTCATCCACACCGCGGTGCCTTCATTCACAGAGGCCGGCTTGTCTGGCCCAGAAACCTTACATCACTAAGATTCTTTTCTACAGTCCTTTGACTGGGACGAGTAACGCACCAGTATGACCTGTAATGTACGATACGGTCCAATGGCCAGAGACCATAATGCCTATAATTAATTGATGGTCCGTATCCTTTGATCGCTTCCTATGCCCGCTTAAGGTGATACGGCAGCGTGACCGCAGCCGGACTGGGGTCCACCAGCTATATCAGGCGTCCTCTGGGGAAAGGGAGCTACTCTAATCTGGTCAGCTAAAGTTCAGCAAGGCAGGACTGATGTCCATCAACAATATGCTAATTGAGCAAGTGGCCGTTCCGTGCTGCTGACACCACGGTCCATATTGCTGGCAGAGCACGGAGATGGAGATCAGGCAAATTGCACTGGAGATTTCTATCGGCCATTTCAGTTGTTTAAATGGTGAGCGTGGTACCAGTTTGACCCGTGAATGTCGCGGACATCATCCGGACTGTGGACATCATCAAATTCATGTTACAGTCGCTGACTGCTGCTTGTGATGTCGTCACGTTTCCAGGACGATAGTGGATATCGTGAGACTGACTGACTATGTCCACTTTGGTTGAAACCGGCATTTTTTTTATACATGGAAACAAACACCGTCAAACAGTAAATAGCATTACATTGTAAGAGAGCACAACAAGTAAAAAGTTATGTACGTGCTCATCTGAACCAGTTCACGTACAAGCATGAGTGGCGGAAGGTGGGTGGGTGTTTGGGGGTTTAACGTCCTTTTCCACCTCAATGCGGGTGATGTCAAAAGGCCGGCACAAATATCTGGCTCCAGCCGGGATACGAACTCACGACCCGAGCATTAGAAGTCCAGCGCTCTACCATTCGGCCACCCCGGCTCCCCATGAGTGGCGGAGAAATTGGCATGAAGAAATATCGAATTGGAATGTAGGGTGGGTGGGTGTTTGGGGATTTAACGTCCTTTTCCACCACAATGCGGGTGATGTCAAAGGCGGGGCAACGATGAAAAAACCGGCACAAATATCTGGCTCCAGCCGGGATACGAACTCACGACCCGAGCATTAGAAATCCAACGCTCTACCATTCGGCCACCCCGGCTCCCCATGAGTGGCGGAGAAACTGGCATGAAAATAAAATGAACTGGAATGTAACGACGCAGGATAATAGGGGACAGGAAGAGGAGAGGAAAGGAGAAAAGAGCATGACTTCTTGCTTGGCTGACTCAAAGACCCTACCTTGATTTGGTTTAGTGGTTAAGGTATCCGACTTCGGATCCTGAGCCACCCGGTTTGAATCCCTGGTTGGCAGCAACTGATTTGGATGGATTGTTTCCTTTCCAACTCGAGTCAAAATCACGTGCAGACTGCTTGTTTACGGGGCCTGTCCCGCCCTCGTGTACACATGCACGCACAAATATTAAAAAGATCCAACGTCCATCTTTCGAAGAAGAGTAGGCTGTGGCCGGTGGCGTGGAAAACTGAATGAACTAAGAACAGCTAGCATCATAACCAGGGCCCGAATGTAAAAGTCGAGGTTAATTTAACCCACGGCTACGGGCCTAACCCAGACTAGGACAAAAGAAACCCAAAAGCAAAATTAAATAAAAAAGGGAAGCGAAGAAAGGAAGGAAAACATTCTTCTATAACAGCATAGGCACCTTGCTGGAATGGACCCGCTTCCTGATTTAAAACAAAAAAACAACAGAAAATTTAATCCTAGAGCTAGTTTAGTTCGAGGTTAGACTCCGCTAACCCAGGACTAAAAGTCCTAACCTCGACTATTACATACGGGCCCTGGGCCCGAATGTGAAAGTCGAGGTTAATTTAACCCACGGCTACGGGCCTAACCCAGACTAGAACAAAAGAATTTAAAAAAAGACTCTGAGGCGAAGAAAGGAAGAAATAAATCCTATAACGGCTTAGGCATCTTGCTGGAATGGACCCGCTTCCTGACAAGAAAAACAACAAAACATTTAACCCTAGAGCTAGTTTAGTTCGAGGTTAGACTCTAACCCGGGGCTAAAATCCCCAACCTCGACTTCTACATGCGGAGTCGGACTACATCACTAAGGGTTTGGAACCACTTCATTTAACATCGTTTTCTTGTGGACAGATCAGAGATAGACTACCTTCAGCGCCACGTTTTCTTCATGCTTTGCGTCACTAACCGGCTGCGGAACGAACCCAACGCCACCAGCATCCAGCCAAATGAAAAAGTACTCAACTCCTTCGCTGGCAGTCACCGATGCGGCAACACAGCGGGACACGCCTGACTGAAGGCGTGAAGAGGAAGATGGTGGGAGGGCAGGGCTGAACAGTGGTGTGCCTCAGTGCTAACGTTAACGCCCCTTTGATGAACTGCGGGAAAGATCCTAGACGTTACTACGTAGGGTATAGGGTCGTTGACTGCCGCAAGGTGTCGTGATGCCCGGGACAAGTTCTGTGTGCGGGACGGCTGACGAGCGAGGAAGCTTCTGGGTTTAGGGAAGGAAATGACGAGACTGATGTCAAGTCAGCTCGAGCGTGCGGGATACTAGTAGCTCAGAGAGTCAGTACGTCTGTCAGTATGTTCATGCCACCGCACAAATTTGAATTTGAGTAAAACTTGACTCAGGGAGGCTTCCGACGTCGGGATTTGAAAATTTGCGGACACCCAATGTTGCCTCTGTCGTGTGCCTGTTAGAAATGGCCCTGTTCAGTCGGTGTACATTCAACTTAGACATCAAACTAAAGGGGAAACAAATCAAATGTGACCGACCTGCCGGCCTGGATTGAATGGTGTTTAGGTGTATTATTCCGTTAAGGTAGCTGTCCCCGCCCCTCCAAAAAAAAATAAAAAAAAATACTTAACTTATTTCAATATACCGCCCTCCCATCCACCCCATCCCACCTCTCAAATCCCATTCTCACTTTCGGACCTAAAGAAAGAAAAGACAAAAACAAACAACAAACAAACAAACACCCCCCCCCCCAAAAAAAAAAAAAAAAAAAATCCAAAACCTCCAGACTATCCAGCCATGACAAGGCTTCAAAGAGATATGAAGAAGTAAGCGGCGCGCCCTCCGTTGCAAGTAAACAATACTTGCACCCCACCTGCAGCAAACACGCCACAACCGACAGATAACCTTTTCCCCTTTATTTCCTGATGGTGGCACTTACCTTACTGCTTCCAGTTACCAAAACAAATATCCACGTGCTCTCTCTCTCTCTCTCTCTCTCTCTCTGAGTCGCGCACGCACGCACACACGTCACGTGCACACACACGCACGCACACACGTGTACACGCATACAATCACTCTCTCTCTCTCTCTCTTACGTGGTGGGAAAGGACGTTAAACTCCCAAACACCCACCCCACCCTTACCCCTCTCCTCCTCCTCCTTGTCTACCCCTGTCCCCTAGAGCCTAATCTTCTCAGTCCCCCCCCCCCCTCACCCTCGCACTCTGGTTTCCTCCTACATTTCCTCGAGTTCTAATATTATACGCAGGCACGCATCTGCTTATTTGTAGAAGGTCATATCTGTTTGTTCCCAGAACGTTCACAATCATTTCCTGCTGGTATAATGCCTGTTTTCGCAGTGTGATTACTAGCTAGCCCCACTGACTGATCTCCTGGGTTCCCCACCCCGTTTACCTGCTCAGCCTCCTCCAGTGCCCCCCCCCCCCCCCACACACACACACACACGCGCGGACTGCAAGATAGATCTTTAAAAACTATGTCGCAACACTGACGTGCAACGCTTAAAAAACATCGCAAAGTTTCGCATCGACGTCATGAGAACCTCCCAGACTGAATAAACAAACGACTTTAGCTTGATGTTAAGTAGGGTGGGTGGCTGGTGTTTGAGGGTTTAACGCCCTTTTTCCAACACATATCGGTGATATCAAAGACGAGAGGTACCGAGAAAAAAAGGCCAGCACAAATATTTGGCCCCAGCCGGGATTCGAACTCACGACTGATGTTAAGTAAACTGCTGGAACCTTTGTTGTTTGCAAAGGGGCGGAGGGAGGGGGGGGGGTGGCATTTATTTAAGAATTACTTAATAATTGACCTGAATAATTAACCATCACCACTGCTAACCATGGAGCAAAGCTTCACTTGATGGCAAACACTCCAAACAGAAAGTGACTTGGTTCAAGTTCACACCACCAACACTGAATGAACAATCACGCAAACAGATAAATAAACAATCAAAATGACATTATACAAGGGGGGGGGGGGGGGGGAGAAAAGCCAAGGGTAATGAAGCTATACCTTTGTGCTAAACGAAGACCTTCCCATTGTCAAAATGTTTTACAGCCTTGGTGGCACGAACGGCCGTGGGAGCGAAAAGAAACGCACCTTGAATGTACACAGCACAATACACAAGTCACACGTCGGAGTTCAGAAACGCAACGTGCAGTAATCAGATCACAGCCGGGTAAGGCGTCAACTTGAATTTGTTTCTCAGCAAGAAACCTACCACCGCGGTGAAACGGAGACACACAAAAAATCCCTTACTTCCCTGCTCAACACCTTCTCATGTCAGTGTTTCTGTGCGACAAAATCTGTGCTCCCCACGGGGTGCAGTCAAAATTGACGGGAGTGTTTCCGGTGCTAATGACTCGGGCCCATTCAAAAGTAGCACCGGCAGTACAGAGTGTTTCCAGACAGTATTACCGAGTGTTTCCATTTCCAAATTTGAGTAGCACCGAGTGTTTCGGCTAACGGGCTTCGTACTGTGGGCGAGAAACTGAGAAAGCGGTCGTTTATCACCTAGATCACAACTTTTGACTAACGCGCTACTAAAACGTAAGGACGCATGCACGCCCACATTTCAAACAATATGGCTTTCCGTAAATGCAGTCATCGTCGACAGTTTGGAAGCGGAATAGCACCGGAAACACTAACGTCCATTTTGACTGCACCCCGTGCTCGGCCCCCCCCCCCTCCCCTCCCCTCCCTTCCCCTGTACACTAGTTGGGCCAAGCATCCGCATCTGCCAGGGCTTAGGCAAAGGCTTTGGCGAGGAACTTGAGGATAAATGCTTCACAGAAATACGAGGCCAGGTGTCTAGGTAAAGAGACACGGGGGTGTATTCAGCGTGATCAAATCTCCGTGAATGACAGCTATGGAAGTGAAGCCCTACCAACAAGAGTTGAGCGGCGAATCGTCAGCATGAGTAAAGTTGTGCACAAAAGCAAAGAAGGCGGTGGAGTTTTTAGGGGTTTTTTCCCGTTTTGATTGTGTCATTATTTCTTTTCTTTTTTTTTCTGCGGGTGCGATTTTGGACGAACGAGACTGTGAAAAATGGAATTTGGAAACGCGACGCTGAAAGTAGTGCGCGCAAAGGCTGTAAAGATTTTGGTAAAGGCGATTACTGTCCAAATCTTCCTTATATGAGTACTAACAAAAAAAAAACAAAAAAAAAAAAAAAAAACCAAAAAAAAACTAGAACGGCAAAACCTTCACGACTCACGTGTGCTGTTTTTTATATTATAACAGTTTTAGAAACGTTTTTCGTTGTCTTTTTCCTGCAAACATGGCGTGTGATTGCTTTCCAATCCCCCCCCTCCCCCCCCCCCCGCATGTTGCGTGTGCGTGTGCACTCGAGCGCGATACCATCACCCTAAGCGAGTCTGCACGTGATTTTTGACTCGATTTGGACATTTTAATCTACTGATTGGTGTTATGAAATGAAAGATATTTTTTACACTGACCTTATAATTATGCCAGATTATGAAACAGATTGTGAATTGATATCTCAAGACTCTTCTGCCAGTGCTCCTACACCTAAGCTTCTTCTAGTTTTACATCCACTCGATCTACCCTGACAAAATCTACACAATACGTCAAGAATTTTGGCGGCTTATCCCGAGCTCTCACAATAAGGCAAGAGTATTGCGTTTCCCCGAGGGACAAAAACCTTTTGCAGTGAGACTCAGTCCCAAACAGCAAGACATCACCCATGAAAATAGCGGCACACTTCAGTGGAGAGTACTGTCGCGACAAATGACAAAGATCCCAGCAGCGATACGGCCCACCGCTAGGTGACTGAAGAGTGAAACCGGAGGGGCGACAACTACCTATGTCTTCTACGTCCACGGGGGCTAATCAAAATGACGCATGGTTACTTTGATTTTACCGCATTTCGTACCGCGCACGAGTATCCCACGTTTCTGGCGTTTTTTCGGGTTTGATTCTGTATCTTTAAAACAGACACAATTTTACGCACAGCTCTTATTGCAGCAAACACGAGTATAATTAAAGTCAAGGGTGGGTGGGTGTTTCGGAGTTTAACGTCCTTTTCCACCACGTAAGGGTGATATCAAAGACGGGGCAACGATGAAAAAGCCAGCACAATATTTGGCCCCCGCCGGGAATAATTAAGTCAAACACTTCCGCTAAGCCAAATTTAATAATAATAATAATAATAATAATAATAATGAGGATTTGTCTGGCGCCCAACCTCCTGCTGGAGCTCTGGGCGCCTCACAATAGTAGAGTGGCAATACATACATACATATGAAATACGTCACATTACATACACATGAAATACACGTCACATACACGTTACATACACACAGCTATGATACAGCCTAACACGACATCGTAAAATGACAATGATGGTGACAGTGATGGTAGAGAAGTTAGTCTGTATAATACAGCCGGAAGACATGAGACTTTAAAGCGACTTTAAAAGAGTCCGTTGACTCTGCATGGCGAACATGGGCAGGCAGGCTGTTCCAAATGACTGGACCGTGGTAGAGCAATGCTCGCTGACCTAGTGTTTTCGATTTAACTCAGTTGTGGAATGCGTAGGATGCATCCAGTTTGTTATTATCATTGTTGTTGTTTTTTTCAGTGAAGCCACTGGTGGACAAGCCCACTATAACTTGGTCGGAACTGAGTTAAACTGGAGTGTGTAGTACACATTAAGACACTCAGCTGGGAAGAACGAACTGAACTTGATCCGGCGCGTGCCTCAAAACACTGAGTGCTTTATACTAGACAGACTCCAGTATGCTTCCACTCAAAAGTCTTGACGATAACTCTTAGGCCATTGGTTGGTTGCTTGAGGATTTAACGCCCTTTTACACCACGTAAGGGTGATATCAAAGACGAGGCAACGAAAAAAAAAAAACCCCAATAAAACCAACAACAACAACAAAAAAAACCCTCAGCACAGATGTTTGGCTCCTAGTCTGGATTTGAACCCACGACCCCAGCCAGCACTGACATTCCAAGCTCTATTATTCGGCTATCCGTGCTCACCAAGACGGCGACGTGGTGGTGTTTGGTGGTCTAACGTCCTTTTCCACCATGTAAGGGCGATATTAAAGACGGGGCAACGAGGAAAACAAGCCAGCACAAATGTTTGGTTTCCAGCCGGGATTTGAACCCACGACAAAAGTATTGACAGTCTAGCGCTCGACCATTCGGCTACATCCTTGCTCGCCAAGATGGCGGGGAGTTACTGCGATTCCGTACTGGAGGTTACACAATACAATGTAAATGAGACAGGTTAGGGAGAAAGAGGACAGGCACTATTAAAGTGAATTTCCCTTGTTTTCCTGGATTTTTTTCCCTCAGTTGTTAAAAGTGAGTTTGATGCCAATTTTGGGGTTTGGGTGAAAATAGGCATGTTTGATGTGTAGATAAATGGCAAACTAGACGATGAGTCACCTATTTTTTAAGCATATCCTCGGGCATGTGCGGAGCATGAATAACAGAGTGCACACTTTTGAGCTATTTCAGTATGTGTGGGTTGGAAAGGACGCCGCAACAGTACACTATCAAAATTACATTAAAACCTTTCTATTTTTATCATGCAGCTTATCGACATGTCTTGCTTCTGGAAACCATTGTCTGTTTTGGTGGGAAAATCTGTTTAGAAGGAAGTGTGTTGCCTGACATTAGTAGGAGGCAAAGAGCAGAAAAAACCCACAACAACAACTGTATTCTGTGACTGGAAGTGTCTAGTACAAATTAAGACACTGAGCTGGGAAAGACAATAGTGACGCTAGCCTCAAGACGGTGTCTTTGTAATAGACACTCCGGTGGGCTTCGATTCAAGTCGGAGTTGTGAGTATGATTACTTTTAGGTGAAGCGATTTGTTTGAAATTTAAGCATGCATGCACCAGTGTTACTGCGATTCCAAACTGGAGGTCACAGAATACAATGTAAATGAGACAGGTTAGGGAGAAAGAGGACCGGCACTATTAAAGTGAATTTCCCTTGTTTTCCTGTTTTTTTTTCCCCTCAGTTGTTAAAAGTGAGTTTGATGCCAATTTTGGGGTTTGGGTGAAAATAGGCTTTCAAAACTGAGGGTCATTTGGCCCCTTCTGTCAAATTCAGAGGGTAAGAAACTCTTGGTTCGACCGGACTCATTGTTTACAAGACTGTCGGAGATGACACGTGCTTTATGAATAGGAAAACCCTGCACTAGGGCACATAATTCTCTGTTGTTTCCAGTTCCAGTGACCGTCTGAGGTGTGTTGTTTTACTTTCGGTTTTCACGTCTTGAAAACCGTGCGTCACGATGACGCACAGCCCCCCAAATCTGTGCGTCATATTCTGAAATCTCTGCGTAAATGACGCACATATGTGCGTAATAAGGAACACTGCTGCACACTACACGTCTTTATTTGTTAGAATGGAACGTCAGTTACGCATATAGCCATCTTAGCCAGTACCCAGATTTGCTTTTAATTAATTAATTCTAATTACGTTCAATTGTTACTGTCTATGGTGTGTGTGTGTGTGTGTGTGTGTGTGTGTGTGTGTGTGTGTGTGTGTGTGTGTGTGTGTGTGTGTGTGTGTGTGTGTGAGCAAGAGAGAGGTTAGACTTATGATTATCTTAAGTTACGTGTAAGTCTTGCCATGTCTTGATGGTTTTATATTTTTAAACAATAAAAACAGAGAGAGAGAGAGAGAGAGAGAGAGAGAGAGGGGGGTGTTTGGGGCTTTAACGTCCTTTTCCACCACATACAGAGAGAGAGAGAGAGAGAGAGAGGGGGGGGGTGTTTGGGACTTTAACGTCCTTTTCCACCACATACAGAGAGAGAGAGAGAGAGAGAGAGAGAGAGAGAGAGAGAGAGAGAGAGAGAGAGAGAGAGGACCTGTGGATTTACGTGAAGCCAAGAGCAATCGTTTTCAAAACTTCAGTTTAAATCAAAGCAGCACCGCAAACGCTCCCCGCCATATTGACATACCACCCGTGCTGCCACCTATCACAACTGAGCCTGCAGCCTCGAGTGAAAAAGACGTAATACCCGTTGTGTGAGCTGGTGACAGGAAAACCAACCCCAACTTTTCTTCCACCGCAGTCCGTGACGAGTTTTAATGACATGTAAGCGACCCTGCTCGGAGCCATGGCGAGATCTGATCTAGGTAAGATACGAATCTGTCAGGTCTCTACGAGCCGTGATGAAAACGGAAGAAAGGGCTGCGGGAGGGGGTATGGGGGACAGAAAGGGGGGGGGGGGAGGATCAGAGCTCTTGTGAGATTTTTGCTGCGACAATGCACCACCCTCTGGCGTGCCGGCGGCATTCACGTTGCGTCACGTCTGCTGTCCTGCGGACTGTGGAGCTTGTGAAATGAGTTCCATTGCTGTGGCCGTGGGGATTACTTGACGGTCCGAGGAGACAACAACAAACACGGCTAATTGATGCCGAGATTAAACACGGGGTTTTCAGCTAAGTGGCCTTACTTGAAAGTCAGTTGCACTCGGCGGACTCGGAGGAATTTCAGTTAAGAAAAGTCCGCACTTTGGTATGAGGATGGGTCGTTGTTTGGGAGTTTAGGAGTTAACGTCCTTTTCCACTGCGGATGGGTGATAGTAAAGACTGACGGGGCAACGAGAAAAAGGCCAGCTCAAATATTTGGCCCCCAGCCGGGATTCGAACGCACGACCCGAGCGTTGAAAGTCCAACGCTCTACCATTGGGCCATCCCGGCTCCCCTCGTCATTATTGGATTGGATTGGATTGGATTGGAATTCTTCTTCGTCCCACTACCGTAGTAGGGGAAATGCGGGCTGCTTCCCCCGGGGGAAGCGTGTCGCCATGAACCGGCGACACCTTTTTTTTTTTCCTGCATGCCGGCCGTGTGTTTGCGTTTCCAATCCACCGGCCATTTCGACCTACTCTTTTTCCAATGATGGAATTGGGATCTTTATCGTGCACACTTCATCGTACGCACGCGTGTGTACACGGGCCGCCGAAACAGGCACCGAAAGCGAGTCTGCACATGATTTTGACTCGATTTAGTGAGGAGAAATCTCACACCAAATTCCTGTCCTGTATGAACAAGTTTAAGAACAAAAACAACAGCAGCAACGACGACGACGCCGACGACGACGACGATAACTGTGGACATTAGTTTCTTAGAATAACAGGGCATTCAAGCGGGAAATAGTCGAGCTGACCCGTCGCACCATGTGACTGTATTGTGTTGATGAGGGTGCCGCGGTGTGAAAGTGAACGCGCGCCGTTCACCTGAGCGGCGTGCGTGTTGGAATCAGTTTGTGGCTCTTTGAGGACAACAACTGATCCGGACTGTGAATGCAAATGGGTGGGATAGCGTAATCTGCAAGAACCGGCTATCGAGTGCCAACTGAGAGTCGCTATAACCATGGAAAACGTAAATTCTGCCACAAATAGACTTACGTTTACACGTCAAAGATGCCATCTGAAGGTTGTTGAAACCAAAACGGTATGACCCCTTCACTGAGCTTCCTTTAATTAGGGAGGGTGGGTGGGTGTTTGGGTGTTTAACGTCCTTTTCCACCACATACGGGTGATATTTAAAGACGGGGCAACGATGAAAAAGCCGGCACCAATATTTTGGCCCTAGCTGGGATACGAACACAAGACCCGAGCATTAGAAGTCCAACGCTCTACCATTCGGCCAACCCAGCTCCCCCTTTTAACTAGGGAACTTAGTGGACACTAGACAAACCAGAAAAAAACAAACAACCAAAAAAAAAAAAAAAAATCGAACGTTCTGTGTGTTTCCAGCTCAGAGGTCTGAAAACCTCTGAAACAGTTTACGCAAAGTTTCCCCCCTGGTGCGCTCCCGGCTAACCGATGGTACACAAGCAAGCCCTCTAGAAACAACAAACGTCAAAAGACCGATTTTTGTACAATCCTCAGTCTCTTCTCTCCCGAGAATCGTCAGCCAGCAGCCCCAGAGACATACTGCAAGGCCAGAGAAGCAACAGAACAACAATGGCTCCATTGAGAAGTTGCCTCCAGGTTGGCTTTGTCCTCCGGACGCTCAGTCAACACGGAGGGGCGCGGGCCGATGCAGGAGCGATTTGACTTGTTGTTTGGGTTCGGAAACAAAAACACTGGCAGGAAATGCGGGCAAAAAAAAAAAAAAAAAAAAGGAGCAGCGAAACTAGCAGGCGGTTTTTAGTTGTTGTTGTTTTTGTTTTGTTTTTAGGTCTTTCTATTGAGGTTTGATGATTTTTGTTTTCATTTGAAGGTCGACCAATTGCCGTTAATGGTGCCGATGTTTTAAAAAAAATAAGGTCTTTTAATTTATTTATTTAAGGTCTTTCTATTGAGGTTTAATGATTTTTTGTTTTCATTTGAAGGTCGACCAACAGTCGTTTACTGGTGCCGATTTTATTTTTAAAGGTCTTTCTATTGAGGTTTGCTGATTTTTTTTTCTTTTTTTTTTCATTTGAAGTCGACCAACTGTCGTTTACTAGTGCCGATTTTTTTTTTTTTTTTTTTTTTTTTAAGAAGGGAGGTAAGGTGGGGATGTCAGTGCAGCTGTTGACCTTTCATTGGTAGTCTGGAACCCGGAAGCCAGCTTGGCAAGCGATGACACCCCCCCCTCCCCCCTCCTCCGCACGCACACACACACACACACACACACACACACACACACACACACACACACACACACACACACCCCTCCAACTGCCACGATTCTTGTCTGGTATTTTCTGGTCCGTCCTTTGGGGGTTGTATTGAACACGACAAAGGACTGTTACCAGGATTATCCAGTGGACGCACTATCAATCTTGATGGCATTTTTTGAAGGTCCCCCTACTGAGGTTCGATGATACCTTTTGTTGTTGTTGTTGTTGTTGAAGTTTTGTTTTGGTGAAGGTCTACCAACTGCGGCCGCTTTGGTGAAGCCGATTTGTGTGTGTGTGTGTGTGTGTGTGTGTGTGTGTGTGTGTGTGTGTGTGTGTGTGTGTGTGTGTGTAACCGAAGGTCCGTGCGGTTATTGATCTTTCACTGGGATTCTTTGGGGCTGGCGCAATTATTCCGCAATTTTTAGGTTCAAGCGCCTGGGTCAATCAGCCGAAAAGTGTCCGTTAAAGCTTTGAAAAAGTGGACACTGATCGCTGAAGGGGTCAGAATACAGAGTCAGCTAAACTATAAAGAAACGACACACATCATTAGAGAACACGACTGTATACTCAGTTAATATACATGCTCTCTGACAGCACTTTGCGTTCAGTTGTATCTTCGGAAGGTATGCCAGACACCCAGCATCACAATAAAACTATGAAGCCCCATAGTCCCTTAGGATAGATGTTTCACACCACTGTTCTCCTCACGAAAGAGTTTTCCTCCAGGCACACAACCGAGAGGATTATCCCTTCATCTTTCCTTTCTCCCAGCTTTTCCTTGTATCTACGCAGCTTTCCGTTGAGCATTCACGCCGGCAGCTGCACATAACTTTGATAGGCTTTATACTGTCTGCTACAGCCTCTGGGTGATGACTACAATTGATGTCAGTCGTACGTGTGATTATTTCTGAGTGTGAGAAACTAGGAAGGCAAAGCCTTCATGACTCGCGTATGACCTTGACCTTGACCTTTACTATATGTCACTCAAAAAAAAAGAAAAAAGAAAAAAAAAAGGCATTATTACCAACTCTCCATGCAGGAAAGGCAAATGTTCTGCCAACATGTCTTGATTTCCGAAACGGTTCGTCCAATCCTTGTGACCTTCATCTCTGAGGTCAAGGCCATTCAAAATTGTACACACGAATGCTTTTCATACCAACTCGGTATGTAATTTATCAAGACCCTTTTTTTTTTCGGGTTGTACTCTTGACTGAACCGGAGTGCATATATCGTATACAACTGGCCGATCCGGCGTGCACTTGATCACTTTACCCAGTGCACCCTTCCGGACGTCTGAGTGAAGCTTCCGGCGATAAAACAAAAAAACATTTAGACAACCCAACAAACCACACGTTATATACACGCAATACCCCCAGCCCCTAACCCTGATAATCTTGACAGAAGAACAGATAGACCGGCCGAGACAAGTTTGACACCCGATACAGTTTAATGCGCGTTCCATTCCGAGCGCAACCTTACACCGTTAGAAAGTTTGTTGGTTTTCGGGGGATAAATAAGCTCAGGTGAACAAAATCGCCAACGGTGCATTTCGCTCGCACAAAGAAGTCGACATCTCAGTATTTACCCTGTGATTCACGCCTGTCCTAACCTAACACGCAACGTCGCCTGCAAAAGATGAGACAACCACGCATAT
>JACVVK020000549.1:212500-277500 GCA_018292915.2 Batillaria attramentaria | reverse complement strand
GAGAAAGAGTGATCGCCGCTGCCTGACGTTATACAGCGCCATCTATACCGCCTCAAGGTCTGTCATGTTTTGCGTCATTGTCTTTTGCAAACGCCGATACAGGCGGAGAGCAGTCCTGGCCATGTGTTCAAGGCACATAGCAAACATTTCTGACATCACAAACTGAATCAGTAACGCGCGCGCGCGTACACACACACACACACACACACACACACACACACACACACACACACAGACGCGCGCGCGCGCGCGCGCAACGTACAGTCGTACACTTGTTACAAAACGACTGCAACCGAAAAGTGCTTGGCGGTTGCAAGTCAATCGACGAGCATTACTAAGTTTGATGTCTCCCAACAGCGATGCATATCACGTTATAGGCGATCGACTCTTAACTTTAAAATTTCACGAAAAAAACAAACAAAAAAAACCAAACAAACAAAGAACGTAATCTTCTTACGTGTTTCATTTCTTTCTTTCTTTCTTCATTTCTTTATTGAGGGTGCAACTTTCTCTCTGAACCCACCCCCCTCTAATAATAATAATAATAATACACTTGTAGAGCGCGGAGTTCTGCTTAGAAAAGCGCTTTTTGCTCACGCATACACACAACATTCACATGCACACATTTATACACATCAATACAGGCGGTGGTTTGAAAAGATGTTTTGAGTAGTGCTTTAAACTCTCTCCAGCCCCCCCCCCCTCCCCCGCCCACGCCCCCTCAAAACAGAAAGGAAAATGTACAAGAGCTGCCGCACAGCAGTCACGCAGACACACCTGTGTACCCCAGTGACAGCTTAAAATTCCAAGCTATTTACGCTAACCGTTTACACCAAGTCAAACAAGGTGCCCGCTATACCCACAGTCAATAAAGTGCTACTGATATCACCCTTTACCTGCAAGTCAGAAGCGCACATTCAGTGTCCGGAGTTCTTAGTCCTCTGTGGAGAAAAAGGTAAGCCTCCGCACACAGACTGTCATAAGAACTTCGGAATACATGAAATACAGTTCACTTGAAAATTCCACCACTACACAACTCTAGTGTAATCGAAATT
The DNA here is from genome assembly GCA_018292915.2 of Batillaria attramentaria. NCBI lineage: Eukaryota > Metazoa > Mollusca > Gastropoda > Batillariidae > Batillaria > Batillaria attramentaria. Next base: position 276,445 of record JACVVK020000549.1, on the reverse strand, counting down.
CGTCAATCATATCCGAATCAGTGAAAACGAAGACGACGCTGCACTGATAACGGTGTCCAATGAGACCCTGCACATATACTGGTCCGAGTCCTTGCCCAAAGAGTTCGTATCAATATATTGGTCGTTGCGTTAAACGTTGAACTGATGCTGACGCACACGCACCGTAAGTCATAGTGAATCACACTAACAAAGCACTAGCTGTACGGTAGCTCCGCTGCAGCGAAGCCGACTGAAAGGTAAGTTCCTATGGGTCTGGCCGCGTGCAGACCCGAGAGACACACGCGGAAGCTATGGGTCGCGTGCGAAAGTCCCAGCGAAGCCAGTACCTCCATACTCTACCGTTTCGCACCTGTGTCAGGGACACATGACACAGAGCTAATGCGACCCCGCAAGTTCACCATCACTGTGGGAAGCAGACAGGAAACCAAGCGGTGAGTGGTTGGAAAAAGTCACCTCCCCCGCCCCCCCCCCCCCCAACAAATAAACAAACAACGGCCGACCCACGCTGGTTCGCTTGTGTCGTGTTCCGCTTGCCTTTTCTCATAAATGAATGGAAAATTGGGGTAAAATGATTAAAGCAGAAATCATCGCTGAAGAAAATCAATACTGTCATCTGGTTGGGGGTGATTTTAATAAGTCAAAGGTGGTAACGTGTTACCGTAATGATAGTAATAGTAACAGCTTTCATTTTTTTTTTACCATGTAATACAAAAAAAGTGAAGTAACAGATTGCCAACCGTTTTAATCTTACAGGCTCATTTGCTCCCTTTTAATTACTAACCCTTCTACACTGACGCTACCATCATACCACCAGTGGTCTAGTGGTTAAAACTTAGTCACCAATGCGAGAGGTCAGGTTCGAGTCCCACTCTAACAAAATTATTATAAAAAAAAAATGCAATTCTAAAAATTCCGAAACTTAAATTTCTGAGCTGGTCCATCGCACCACGTAACTGAAAGTGTTCAATGTGTCCAGTGTGTGTCGGGTAGAATGAGTTCATAGTAGTAACTGGAATACTTCAACACTAACAGCTTCCGGTGTTTGTAGGTGACTCACATACAAATGACAGGTTTCCAATTAGCAGTCCTCCTGGCTTATATCAGGGCTTAAAACGGTCCATGATCCAAATGTGTGTAGCATATAGCGTCAAAGCCATGAGCATTTCATCTACAAAGCAGATAATAATAATAATAATAATTATTGTATAGGCGTTTTACCCAATTTCACGAATCGGCTCAAAGCGCCGCGAACTGAACCTAGCACGCACGCTCACGTGAATCACACGCATTCTCTCACACACTGGACATAAACACATTACAATCACGTGGTGCGAAGGGTCAGCTCGGAATTTAGAATTGCATTTACAGATGCGTTAGGCTAGGAGTGTCCGGGGACATGCTCCCCGAAAGTTAAAAAAAAAAGAAAAAAGAGACTAAAATCTGTGCAGTTTCAGTTATGCATTTTGGCAAGATTTTAAGTGCTCCAGAGGAGGAAACGTTATTCGGAGGATACTTCTTTAACTGAACTAAAATCTGCTCAGTTTGGTGCGTTTCGGCGTGATTTTAAAGTTCTTCAGAGGAGGAAACGTTTTTCAGAGAATACTTCTTTAGTTGGACTAAAATCTGCCCAGACTGGTGCGTTTCGGCGTGATTTTAAGTTCTTCAGAGGAGAAAACACACTTTTGCGGGGAAGAAAAGTTTAAGCCAAAGGTGGAAATCCGCCAAAAGATTCAAGATTTTAAACCCTGTTATATACTCCCAAGTCATGCGCTCCCACCTGTACTGACGCGAGCTATGACAAGACGGAGCTCAAGCGCTAAACGCTAACCGTGGGATCTCGGCGAAGCGCGCGCGTTCAATGAACCGTGACGAGAGAGAGCGAGGTTTTCTCGGGTCACACAACACTCCACAAAAGCCTGCAGAGAGGCATTGAAAACGAGCAATATGAGATGTCTTTCCAACTCTAACCGCTGACAACGAAAACACCACTACCCGAAGAGACCCAGTTGGAAGTTATGTTCGAATTACTTCGCGAGAGAATTTGAGCGTCTATACCACCACCACCTACCTGCTTCGGGGAGTACCCGAGGACATGTTTTTCATTTCTTGTCTATTATTTTTACATTTATGGTAGTTGTTGATGTACAGTCAGTACAGTCAGCCTTTACGCATCGGGAGCGGGGGGTTGGGGGGGGGGTGGGGGGGGGGGGGGGGGGGGGGGGGGGGGGGGGGGGGGTTGCTGAGGTATCATAAGTCTGTATTCATCATATTAAATATTCAGTTTGTGCACTATGTGTGTGTGTGTGTGTGTGTGTGTGTGTGTGTGTGTGTGTGTGTGTGTGTGTGTGCCAGTGTGTGTGTGTGAGAGAGAGAGAGAGAGAGAGAGAGAGAGAAAGAGGGGGGGGGGAGGGGGTGTTTAACGTCATTTTCCACCACGTAAGGGTGATATCAAAGACGGGGCAACGAGAAAAAGGCCAGTACAAATATCTGGCCCCAGTCGGGAGCCATAGGTTACACTCCACTCGAATCTATGGGGTCAATCAGTCAAGAAACTTAGAAAACAAACAAAACAAAAACCAAAAACCAAACCAAATCACACCAAACAAAACAAACAAAACAAAACAAAACAAAACAAAACAAAACAAACAAAACAAAACAAAACAAAACAAAAAAAAAAGGAGAGAGAGAGAGAGAGAGAGAGAGAATTTTACATTCGGTCTAAACTGGCGCTCACTCATATACAGGTGTCATACAGCATTCCTGGTGGTGGGTCTTTTCGCGGCTGACATCCCCCGTGATCATAACGCGTGTGGACTTCTCAATCCCTAACGCCTGAGGTGAACTGAAAAAAAAAAAGCCAACCCGAAATTCATGTATTTACTTCTCACACAAACCCTGCGATATTCCGTAAGGGGGGAGGGGGGAGGGGGGTGTCATTCTTAGTGTCTGACTGTCTGCCATAACTCAAATGTGGTCTGATTTATTTTATTTTTTTTGGGGGGGGAGGGGGGAGGAGCATTGTTGGTAAAAACACCTTTGAGAGTCTTTCTTTGGCACCCATTTTCTTTTACCAGTTGTGGCCGGAGACATGTCACACGCTTGAAGGAAACAGCAGACACGCTCGGTGACAAGGAACGTGGACAGTTCTGAACAACTTTGCGGTCAACGTGGTATTTCACAGTGTGCACAGAAGCGGTGAATTCCGTCGCATTCACCGGCACAGTACATTTTCAGCCTGTTTCAGTGATTATTGCCTGCATAAGTTATCTCCCTTGCATACACAGAACCGCATCAAGCATGCATTTTTTTTCTCTCTCCTTTTTTTCGTGGCAACTCTGTGCTCTGCCACGATGCGTGCTTGCTGCGGCAAGGGAGACAACTCATGAAGGTAATAATCACTGAAACAGGCTGAAAATATACTGTGCCGGTGAATGCGACAGAATTCGCCGCTTCTGAGGGGAGCCGAATGGCAGAGCGGTGGACTTCCAATGCTCGGGTCGTGAGTTCGAATCCCCGCTGGGGCCAAATATTTGTGCTGGCTTTTTCATCGTTGCCCCGTCTTTGATATCACCCGTATGTGGTGGAAAAGGACGTTAAACTCCCAAACACCCACCCTCACCACTTTTGTGCACACTGTGAAATACCACGTTCACCACAAACGTTGTTCAGAACTGTCCACTTTCCTTGTCACCGAGCGTGGTTTTTGTTTTTTTTGTTTTTTCTTAGTGATTAGTTGTCTCGGCTCAGGGTCTCGGTTACCCTGTTTCGGGTCATTACAGAGGCCAAACGTCGTGAAAGCCGATGGTACAGAGCTGGACCTGATGCAGAGAAATGGGAAGTTGTGACTCGATACAGCACCATACATTTTATAACAGTGTTTTCCGTCTTTCCGTTTCTTCTCGGCGTAAGTAAAACCAGCCTAAATCGATGTTTTCGTTGCTTTTTTTTTTTTTTTTTTTTAAAACCTGACAAGCCCTTTTCAAAAAAGAATAAAACTATTCCAAAATGGAACTATGACGTCATTCACTGTCACGTTTTCTCCACTGTATAATGAAAGTTTTAGGAGTACACCTCAGTTTCTGAACAAGATTACACTCGTTTGACGTCATTGTCACTTGATACACTCGGCAGGTATATTTTAGGCTCATCTCGATACGTTCTTTTTGTTCCACTTCACATTTTTGCCCAAATTTTCACTTTTGCCGAGGTCGTCGGCTGTTTCAGAATCACATCCATTGTTGATTAAAAGTTAGGTCACAAATTTTCAAATGCATCTATATCCAAGAAATATGCACAAAATCACAGTTTCACCAAAAATATTCCCGTACGCTTTCGGCAAGTGACCGGTTACAAAATTCACTACACTTGGGTCTTAGATCCAAACTTCAAAAGAAAGAAAATTCATAGGTTAATTTTTACTGGCTAGTCAGCCGAAGCTTTAGAAAGACAAGACAATCTCCCCATCAACGGGTGGATGGGTGTTTGGGGGGTTTAAACGTCCTTTTCCATCACATGAGGGTGACATCAAAGACGGAGCAACAATGAAAAAGCCAGCATAAATATTTGATCCTAGCCAGGATTCGAACTCACGGCCAGAGCACTGGAAGTCCAGCGCTCTACCAGGCGGCCACACCGGCTCCACATTACGGAAAACATGCTGCAAATCGCCTGTGGAGTAAACAGGAAGTGGGAGACAGGAAGTAATCAAAGAGCACAAGAGCACTTGCCAAATTTATGCTGGGTCGATCCTCTTCCTATCCGCCAGAAAGATCATTCCAGATTCTTCCAGAACTGCACCGTAACCAGAGTGTTCGACATGAGCGTCCAAGCTCAGAAGCGCCTACGACTTGGTTGACATGCTTTCTGTTTCGACATTTTTCAAAAGCACAACGCGATACTTCTTTCTGCTGCAAAACATGGGCTGAGGCCATATCGTACGATCGTGACGTCAGTCAAATGTATCATTTTTGTTTGGGGTCTCGTGACGTGACGTCATTCTTGCGTCACTCATTGAGAAACATGTCGTGCAGCCTCTGTGGCTTAGCGGATAACGAATAGCGCCCGATCACTATCCAACTCATGCCAGGGTACTGGGAAGTCTAAGATTAATAGGGAGTTTTGTTTCTTTTTAGGAGAATCATGTACACGCTTGAACGCACTTCCTAAACCTGGAGGCAAGATGTTCAAGTTGCCTTAGCGCTGGCTGTGGAACCAAATCACACATACGAACAGTTGCGCCATCTGCTTACAAAACTGTGGTGGTGGCTGCAGTGTGTGTGTGTGTGTGTGTGTGTGTGGGGGGGGGGGTTACAATCTTGTTTATTACTCTCATAGATTCGAGCTGAATTTACTTCAACCAATACTTACTTTAACAGTCTATGGTTGTGTAGCAGGACTGTGCAAGTGAGGCCTTTCAGTGCCTAACAACTCTATCATGAAATCAGTAAAAATGTCATCAGTATCGTCACCTCTCTCTCTCTCTCTCTCTCTCTGGTTGAAAACAAAAATTGCACACTATTTCCGTTCGTTGCAGCAGAAGTGACTTTGTTCGAATTCAATATTTCATTCTGTTGTAGAGACCGCGAAAAGTCACTGCATTTCGATGGAAATTTCTAGACCATCCCTGAGAACATGCTGGTGCGGTAACGTCAGTAGATGACGTAACCTTGGAAAGATTCTGTACTTGCCAGTAACAAAGACCTGTTACTAATAGTAATGTAGGGTCTTTGCCAGTAAGTTGAGGAATGTTCTAGATCTGACCTGTTTAGTATATAAGCAGCCCTCCACAGCGCCCCCTAGGGCCGTCTGCAATCACCTCGTTGTGGCGTGGACGATAAACCCCAGCTAACCAACCAACCAACGTTGTGGGTTCTTCTTCTTTCATGAGTTTGTTCTCCACGCATCTTCTGTTAATAAAGTATTGGAGTTCTATCCTGTTGTATCCCGTGTCTTCTCTGCGAATGCACCAAGAGAACGACATTGCAGGAGTAAAATACAACAAATTCTTTGTTACGCCCTAGTTTAAATGATCCACGTAAAGTTAGCCGGAGACACAGAATTAATGGGGGTTAGGAAAGGTGGAGCGACCTTGTTTCGAATTCAATAGTTCATTTTTTTTCACTTCCTGGTTTAAATGATCGACGCCGGTAAAGTTCGCTAGAGACGAAATGATTGGAGGTTAGAAAGGTATGGTGAGAGATCAGTGGTCAGTCGTAGGGGTCACGCTGACACTCACAGACATAGAGCTTTTTTTTTTTTTTTTTTTTTTTTTGAAGATGATGACGGAAGGACAAAGCAACAACAACAACAACAACGACAACAACAAACCGAGCAAACCTTCCAAAACGGTTCATTTTGGACCCTCTTACTGATAAAAAAACAACAACAACAACAAAAAACCAGACATACAGCTAATCAGACACGATCAATCTCACTGTACAAAACAGCTTGAACTTGCTACACCGCTTCAACTTCCCCTGTTACACTCCTCTCTCCAACACCGAGTAGGACAAGCAAAAAGTGTACTATAACTTTCTCTCGGCAAATCTCCATTGAGCGTTTTTGGCGACTGCCAAACATAAACCAATATTGTCGTCGCAAGTTGACTTTTGGCCAGGAGATCAGTCCATTGACTTGTGGCCGTGTGGCCATTTCCTGGAGCCCTCCGGTCACTATGGGTCTGTGTTTGAATTCCATCTAACAGTTTGACAATGCGGCGGGAGTGCTCTTGTTGCAGGGTAAACATATCACCATGACACTGAGTGGAGTTGGAGGTAACAAGCGTTAGTGGTGGTTTTAGTCAGCGATGGTGGTGTCTGAGAAGGGGACAGGATCACACGCGCGCGCGTGCACACACACACACACACACACACACACACACACACACACACACACACACACACACACACACACACACACACACACACACACACACACACTGACTGACACACACACACACACACACACACACACACACACACACACACACACACACACACTGACTGACACACACACACACACACACACACACACACACACACACACACACACACACACACACACAAATTGACACACACACAAATTGACACACACACACACACACACAGAGGCATGCACGCGCGCGCACACACACACACACACACACACACACACACACACACACACACACACACACACACACACACACACACACACACACACACACATACTTTCCAGGGTTGGATCGCTGTAGACTATGCAATGTAAACACACTTGACGTATCCCGTGCCTGCACACTAGACAGTTACCTTTGTAGGCAGTGTTTCAGCTGTAATCTCTTTTCGACTGTAAACACATACCGTTTTATTTAGAGTGTTTCACGTCTATATACCTGTAAATATGAGCGCTGTGAGTTGCTCCCTTTGAGATTAAGCGCTAAACAAGTATTATTCATTATTATTATTATCATTAAAACAGTACACATCATATTCATTCACTTAGTGGATGAGTATGTGGGTGGATCCGTCAGTTCGTTAGTTACTGTAGTTAGTTAGCTAGCTAGCTATTTAGTTAGTCCGTCAGTTAGTCAGTCAGCCAGCTAGTAAGTTAGTTAGTTCTGACAGACTTTCATGGTACGCGATATGTGTGAATGCCGTGTTGTGATTTACCTCGTATGTTGCAAAAGTCAAAAACAAACAAACAAACAAACAAAACAAAAAGGCCCCCTAGCTTTTCACCAACAGAGAGTGGTAAAACATGATCTACAGTTACCCCTTTTGTAATACCCACACGTATTGAATCACGGAAGTGTCTCAATCGGAAACCATCTTCAGACGTTGTACTGTATGTGAGCAGAAAAAGATTTGGGTGTCTTTGAATGTGTGCCTCTCCCCCCCCCCCCAAAAAAAAAAAAAAAAAAAAACAACAACAACAAAAAAAAAAAAAAAAAAACCAGGCGTTTCATTTTACTTTTCTTTTGAATGCCCTGCTTTATGAGCTCCTGCACTTTAGAAACTTTCATCTGCAGACACTGTGCACGGAAAAAGATTTCTGCGTCTGTGAATGTGTGTCTCGCCAAAGAGGACGAGGCGTTTCATTTTACTTTCCTGTTTAATGCCCTGGTTTATAAGCTCCTGTACCTCAACGGCGGACAATGATAGCTACGTCGATGTGACCTTTTCCCGCCAGGGAAATTGACAGGTGCAGAAACTGAAACCACATGTAGCTGTTACAGGGTGAATTAATTGATACCTTAGCCATGGTTTTATATGCAGCGTATGTGACACCCAAGCTGCTTTGTGAACGCAATGACCACAAAGATCGATGACCAGACAGAGTGGAAACGTGAATTTTAAGACGAGTAATGATTCAGAAGCAAAGAGGTCGCCTAATTCGATATTCGAGGAAGCGTCAGTAAAATCTATCGAGCCGCGTACTCTTGCTCACTCACCAACTCGCTGAACTCACTGAACTCACCAACCAAACAAACTAATTTGCCCCCTCAGTCGCTCATACACTCAATGGATTCGTCAGTCAGTCAGTCAGTCCAAACGGCTGTGACTGAGACCAGGTGGTGGCGACGCCACTGACAGTCGAAGAAACGAGCTGTCTCAAGCTGCACGGTCATTCCTGTTCCAGGGGCCGCGCTTCTCTCTTGAATTCCTGCAACGACGCCCAAATCAGCCTGTTTAGAGATGCCGATTGCCTGCATGAGTTGTCCCGCAGCATACATGCATTCTCGTGGCAGCTTTGTGCTCTGCCACGAAAAATGCGTTGCGGCAAGGGAGACGACTCATGCAAGCAATAATCTCTAAACAGGCTGAAAATATACTGTGCTGGTGAATGCGACAGTTTTCGCGGCTTCTGTGCACACAGTGAAATAACACGGGGACATCAACGTTGTTCGCAACTCTCCGCTTTCCTTGTGACCGAGTATTTTGATTTTTTTTTTCACTTCCGACTTAGGCATTATTAAGCTCAGCCCGGTCTCGGTTAGTTCAGGTAACCCATGAGTGATCGGGGAAGTCACATCCTGGGTTAGGGATCCAAGCGAACAAACTCAAGATTTTGGTGTCTACATCTTTTGCGTGGTGGCTAAGCACAGGAAAACGTCAGGCTAATATAAGAAAAATGGCAGCCTACCTAAGCTGTACGATGATGTTTACTAGCTGAACTTGACTGAAGTTAGAATGGGATCCCCTATGGCGCACGGCGAACCTCACCTCGCCGTGTTAGCGCTGGACATGTTCCACTGAGACATTCACCCACTGTAGCTTGTAGGGGTAAAATGTATATTTTCATGGAGCGTTATTCAGCGTCAATTGTGTCCTATCATTATATAGATATTGGTCCAGCCACCACAGAGATATTAATGTGTTGAGTTTTTTTCCTAGGGTTGGATCCATGACCTTCGATTACAGGAGAGGGACATCATGACCAGGTCTCGGTTAGCCCGATTTGGGCGTCGTTGTAGGGACTAGAGGAGCGCGGCCCCTGGAACAGGAACTTGATGGCTGCACAGTGTGCTTGTGATTATTCAATGACTGCAGATTTCAAACGCCTTATTGCTCACATTCGAGTCAAACAGATAGCTGTAAACATGGACGTTATAATTATGTTGCATTAGAATGGGAACGGCTAAGCATCCTCAGTGTTGGCGTTTGAATACAGTACTAGTCCCGCCGAACAATAAATGTCAGTACTCAATATTGCGCAGGCGCAAACTCAGTAAACTTTGTGCGCATGTGCACGTCTCTGAATGGTTGTGTGTACATATGCTTTCTTTCAGCTGGCAACTCCGAGGTTTGACAGCAGGGGGTGGGCTCGTCAGTGCCGCTAATCAGTACCACTATGTTGGTGGTTGACCGCTCGGAGGTGGTGGTGGCCGTGGTGGTGGCAGTGCTGGTGGCAGTGGTGGGGTGTGTGTGTGTGTCAAAGTTTGTGTGAGGCTGTGTGTGTGTGTGTGTGTGTGTGTGTGGGTGTGTGCGTATGCGTGTGCGGCCACTGAGTGTGTGCCGCTGACGGAGTGTGTGCCAGTCAGTGTGTGCGTGCGTGCGTGCGTGCGTGAGTGCGTGCGTGTGTGTGTGCGTGTGTGCGTGCGTGCGGTGTGTCATGTGTGTGTGTGTGTGTGTGTGTGTGTGTGTGTGTGTGTGTGTGTGTGTGTGTGTGTGTGTGTGTGTGTGTGTGTGTGTTCCATCACGTCGTACCAAGTCAGCACGAGTGCAAAGATGAACCTGACAGCCAGTACACATCAGCTTTTGACGCCCCGGCAGTCACGGTCCAAGCCGGGATTCCGGAACTCCGAGTCAGTCACGACCCGCCTTACCATTGACAGTCCAGTGGCCGGCGCTGTCCCATCCCAGCCTGTTCCGGGTCCGTCGCTTCTCTATAACCCTGCGACGACCTCAAAGTTGTTCGCAACTGTCCACTCTCCTTGTCACCGAGTATTTTTGTTTTTTCCTTCTTAGGTATCACTTAGCTCGGCTCGGTCTCGGTTAGCACGATTTGGGCGTCGTCGCAGGGACCTAGAGAAGCGACGGACCCGGAACAGGGATAGCGCTCTCCCAACTCCGGAGACTCCCTCTTAGTATCCGTAGGAAGCACAGAGATGTAAAAAGATTTATGAGTAAAACTCCGCGCGTCACTGATGTGAGCTTCGAATAAACTTTGTGACGTTTACGAAACTTGCTCACGATGAAATCCAGACCCGGCCGCGTACCGTGGTACTTCAGGTGTGCGCTATAATTATGCAGGAACACGAGCCGGCAGGGATCTTATACACGTTGTCTGGCATTGTTTACACCTTTCTGCTTTTGCAACAGAATTTGTAAGCAGACGGGGAGTTTCAGCACTACTCTAATGGATCCCGGCCAAGTTCTCCTGGCTGACGGGAAAGTCAGTTCTACAAATTCGTCGATCGGATTTGAAATTCATGTCTTGCGCTAGGTACGTGCGTCTGCCGTGAGGGTGTCTGCCCATTCGTACAGCCAACAATAACCCAGACATAAATTGCCCAAGGTTGCGGACTGAGGGGTGGTAAAGACGGCTTGAGATCTGCTGGTGCATACACGACTGATTAGGGGGCCGGTGGGTCTATGTACGCGCAGGTGATTTTTCCATTGTCCGTGCTTTTCTTCTTCTTTTTCTTCTTCCCCCGGTTTATATAATTCAGATAGACTTAAACAGTCACTGGGCTCTTCTGTCTGAGCTTAGACATTGTGCGCTCTTGTTTTGATAGCCGGAACCGCCGGCAGCCGGCAACAACAACACCTGCATTAGTAAACCTGACTGAGATTCATAAACAACATCATCAACAACAACAACAACAACAACAACAACAACAACAACAACTTTATTAGAACGGCTTTGTGAACTGAACCAGGAGAGAGGGAACGCTGTTATGAACGCCGGGCACACATCAGTTCAAGTTCCAAAATCTTTCCGGTAGTAGATAAAGCCGGTGAACAGCATTGTTTATCATACAGTACGCACGGCGAGTCCCCGTTCTTCCAGTTCTCCACCCACCACATCAGGTTTTTTTTATTAATCGTTTATTTATATATTTATTATTTATTTATTTATTGTTATTTTGTTTTCCTCGTGTGGTAGCGTGCGATGTTCAGACTCGTGTTACTAAGCGGCTTCCAGTCTTCTTGGCTTGGGCTGCGGAATATGTTCAGTCTTGCAAAACTTACGTGGTGCGACTGAATGATTAAGTTGGTTATGTGCTTGTCAAAGGAAGGAAGGGGGGGGGGTGTTGCCGGGGGTGGGGGGGGGGGCGGACGAGGGCGAGGGCCCGCGGGGAGGGGTGATCTTATCTTACATCATTATACAGTCACGGCTAACGGCACTGATTTCACGACCGGAGTCAGAATACCACTGACAGTCACGGTTTTCCGGCACTCACTCACACGATTGTGTAAAATACTGATGTGTGTGTGTGTGTGTGTGTGTGTGTGTGTGTGTGTGTGTGTGTGTGTGTGTGTGACTGGTGTTCACTATATCCGCTACCGGCACTGCGGCAGGAATTCCAAGTTATTGCCCAAGGGACACAAATCCAGAACATTGTACTGTACCACACAAGCGATGAGCGTTGCTGTCCCCTGACAAACAAATCTTGTAACAGCTGTTTCCCCCGACACAGGCTGACTGACCACCAGGCGGCAATGGTTGAATACATAACTCTCCCTGTTTCTCGCATAAGATGCGACAACCGAGTTATTATTATTATTAGTATTATTACGTATTGCACAGCCACCCTAGTGTTGCACCATTGCGAAAGTCACGGCAGTGACACTGGACAGCATCGTTGTTCATCATGCCATGTGTTCATGGTCTCATGCCGGTTGTGACTGACGTGGACAGGACTGACCCGGGCTCCATCCGGGCTTCACTGGCCCACTTCCGCTCAGCAAGTGACTGGACCGCGTCAGTCACGCCCTGATCACGTGCACGACACGTGTGACGGATGATTGACGCGGCCTTGGCCCGAAACTCAGTGACCGAGCACCCGACATGCTGTACAGCAGAAAGTTGATAGCGTGGTTGGTGAACCATCAGCGACCCGGTGACGCCACGCATGAGGCTGAAGAGCGCTTCAGTTCTAGTGACCGGAAGTGGGGTTCCAGTAGCGGGAGAGAACGACGCCGGAAGTCGCCGAGTTTGAAAGTGAGGAGGAGTTTGTTTAAGAATTACCTTGTGCTGCCGCGAATGCTGCCTATTGCGATACGGTGGTTACGTTGGCAGTGCAGCTTGTTATGCGTTCAGGCGATGGGGAGCCACCTTATACAGCACGTTGACCGGCCTTTTTTGAAGCGAATTTTCGAAATGTAAACAAATTCCAATATTCCGTTTTTTGGCAATGTTGGCAGCGACCACATACCCCCTCATTCCACGGTCGTCTGCTGGCTCGTGACAGCCGCGCATGAATACAAATAGTCCACAAGCCAGCCTCATTTTCCCTAATTTTACTATTACCTGGCATGAAACTTGTTTACAAAGCCAACAAAAAGCACCAGATTGCCATTTTTTACTCTGCACACAAATTTTAAAAGGGGCAAAGATTTTCTACTATATTTAGCCGAGTTCTTACTATATGCCCGGGAAGCTAATACCGTTGTGTAACCTGTTAGGCGCGTTCAGTAACGCGTAGAACCAGGTAGCCCCTCAGTGACGTCGGTCACGTGGCTAGAAGTCGAGTTATCATTGGCTTCGTTCACGAGTTGGGTAGCCCCTAACTTTGGAAAACTAGCACCCCGAAGAGGTCCTACCTTGTCTGTGTAGGGGTTATCTTTTTTCACTTAGGGCCTACGCTAACTAGACAGCCGAATGGTAGAACGTTGGACTCTCAATGCACGGGGTCGTGAGTTCGAATCCCGGCTGGAGCCAAATATTTGTGCTGGCCTTTTTCTTGTTGACCCGTCTTTGATGTCACCCACACGTGGTGGAAAAGGACGTTACACACCTAAACACCCACCCTCTACGCTAACTGAACACGCCTCAGATAACTGCTTTTGCCAGGGTCAGTAGAAACTGCACAAATCAAGCGATTAAATGATATAAAATGACGTAGGTTGTTTTGTGTAGATTTGTGAGCAGTCTCTTCAGGCATACGAGTTGTGTGTACGTTTCAAATATTTACACAATTCACAAGTAAAAGTGGGTTCTTTGTGGAAACGAAATGGCAGTGAAAAAGATTTCTATCGTTCTTGTCTAGCCTCAGGCTTGGTTTTATCTCACAAAGATTGGATTTCGTCTCCTTGAATAGGACATTTATTTACAGGCGTAATGGAAAGAGGACAATAGCGTAGGTATTCAGGCTTTACATAAAAAAAGACATTTCCCTGTGAGAAGCTGAAATCATACTTCTTGGATGTTTTACCGTGAACAAAGACAAGCTAACATAAACGATTTATAGAAAAACGCGGAAGTGTGTGTGTGTGTGTGTGTGTGTGTGTGTGTGTGTGTGTGTGTGTGTGTGTGTGTGTGTGTGTGTGTGTGTGTGTGTGTGTGTGTGACATTTAGTTGACGTACGCGTAAACAAAACAAAGACCATTTCTTTTCAATTATTTTTGTGTGAACTGAGTTGGTCTCTACAACTGAAAAGCTCGCACTAGACGAAAGATGAAGCTAGAGCAAATCTGAAACAGATCTGAGAGAAATGCACATCGTGTGAGAGTACATACTTATAAATCATATTTTCGGAAATGCACACCGAAAAGGGAAAAAGCCGAAAAAGGAAAACACAGTTTGGGAACGAAGCCGAAAAATCCACATTCGCCAGGAGTAACATGCACACTGTGCTGTACAGCAAAAAGCACGTGCTGGTCAGTTCGAGTTAGTCCCAAGGTCTGAACGGGTCCAGTTCTTGACTGATGGTCATCACAATATTTCAACGCAGACACAAGTCCGCAACCTGTCCTCACAGAGTTTTAGGATGCGACGAGTGTCCATCCACCGGCAAGTTGCACTTCGCTCCGCGAGCAATGTACAGGTCAATGAATACAAATGCACAAAGCCTTAAAATACCTATATTTTCCCCTATTAGCCTCAGGCATCGTAGTCACCTGTAAAAATGCTTCAATGTAGATATAAAAATTAGCACGCACAGGCCATTCACGGGCACGTACTTGATAGGCGTTTAACAAAAATTGGATGTCTCCTTTCCGCTCAGGCCTACTTTCTGTTTAGGCCAGAAAGCCACTTCACCCAAATCCACTCATGTCACCTTTACCTCTCCTGAGCACAAAAATTCCTAGGCAGAGCTTCCCCTCAAATCGAGGATGTGGCATTGCCGATCACTCTTGGGTTGCCCGAACTAAAAAAAGTCCCAGCTTCACTGGCAGCTTGCCTCCTCTTCCTACCCCCCTGGCATGCACCTTGTCCTACCAAATGTGACCCGTTCTCGCGAAAGGGACCGTAAGTCGCGCTAGGCCGAACGCCGCTACAGGCGAAAAGAGTGCCGGGGGTCAGTATGGCCGCCTTGTGAGTAGCCAACTTCAACTGCTGAATCTCTGTCAGTTTTAGTAGTACAGCTTTCATTCTTATATTGAATTAAACTGCATAACCAGTAGATTGCAGTGATATACATATCTCAAAATTGATAATTTTCGACTTATGGTCCCTTTTGTGAGAACGGGTCACAAATACAAAGAAAAACAACTCGCAAAACAGGGTACTTAAAACAAACCCCCCAACTGACTCGACCCCACGCGCAAAATGTGTGTCCTTACCGGCTAACGCCTGTGTTTGAAACAGGGCCGAGAGTGCAGTAAACATCTCTCTCCTATAATTATAACAAGAAAGTCATGCTTCATTTTACGTCCTCCTGCTCTTGATCAAACAATTGTGTTGCAAAGGGGGTTAAAGCTAAACGGAACGACGCTGACGTCGTGCGTGGGGTGGGTGTTGGTGGGTTTCGCGTCATTTTCCACCACTATATAGGTGATATCAAGGACAGGGCAAACAGAAAGACCGTTACAAATATTTGGCCCCGGGTCGGGATTCGAACTCACGACCCGAGCAATGAAAAGCCAACACCCTACGTCTCGGCTATCCCGGTTCCGGAACGATGCCGGGTTGTTTCCTCAGTGACGTTATGACTGTGACGTAGGCAGGGTCGCTGAGCTGACCTCTGCCTTTACGTCATTGGTCCAAGTGCTGCCATTGGTCCCCGCTCTCTCAGCACGTACTCTGCACGCGCGACAGATGATTGACGCTGCCTTGGCCCGAAACCGAGCACCTGACAGACAGTAGAGCAGGAAGTTGATGGCGTGGTTGGTGAACATCAATGACTCGGTGACGTCACGGATGAGGCTGAAGAGCGCCTTCTGGTAGCCGGAAGTGGGGTTCCAGTAGCGGAAGAGCACGACAAAGATGCCCAGGGGTAGAGTAAGGAAGAGGAAAGCCATAGACACGGTCAGCAACATTCGCGTCAGTTGAGCTGAGGAGCTGTACCTTACTCGTGCAGACTGTTGTGCCCTGGGCCTTTCTCTGTTACAACAAGGAGGCAGTCATCAGTATGTACCGATCACCCCAAAGTCCACGAGAAGCATCTTCTCCTCTTTCTTCTTTTTAATTTTTTTTCACATTAATTTCCCTCCCAGGGGAAAATTAACTTTTCTTCTTCAAGATTACTTTATTAATCCCTCATTAATAATAATAATAATAATGATGATGATCATAGTAATCATAATAATAATCACATTAATATAGGCGCTTTATCCCAAATATTTGGCTCAAAGCGCCGCGAGCTAAACCCAACACGCACGCTCATGTGAATCACACGCATTTTCTCACACACTGGACATGAACACATCACAATCACGTGGTGCGAAGAGCCAGCTCAGCAATGTAAGTTTCGGAATTTTTGATTTGCATTTATGTTTTAATTTTGTGGGCTGAACATTTCCAAAGCAGAGCAGAGGGGGGAGGAAGCCGGAGTACCCGGAGAGAACCACCGACGGTCAGCACTCTTTATGGTATCTATGTACAAATACAAATGTTGGCCCTGTCGAGACCCATAACCTTTAGTCTGGCGTTCAGCCTCCCGATCCCCACCCACACAAACGCAAACAAACAGACAAAAACAAAATAACAAAAAGCCTCGAGGAAAAAAACAAACAAACAAAAAAAACAACTGACGGAATTACCATGTGGTAAAACATCGTAAAGACAGACAAACAACAAAATAACAGTACCTCGCGTCGCTGATGAGTGTGCTTGGTATGTCCGTCGAAATGATAGTTATGTCAGTCCGGGCTGGCGCGGTCACAGACAATGAGTACCGAAAATCCACAGCAGCCCGCGTGTCTTGGTTTGAACCATCGGATCCTTGGGCAGCGTCGTGACTTGGGTCCCAGTTAACGCTGTTGGGGTCACAAGCGTCTTCAGGAAAACTAAAAGCATCTGGAATACCTCTTGAAGACTCTCTATACTGACCGTCTCGATCATTACCACGACGTGACTCTGTGTCGGTGTGGGCTGTCCGTTTGAATCTGTCGGCCTTCTTCACCGCGCGATAGATAAGCACGTTCAGAATGCTGATGGTGACCGTAGGGAAGAAGAAGTAGAGGGCAGAATCGATCCAGGGGTACACTCGCATCTGAACGTATTCGCCTAACCCCGACCCCACGCTGCACCGGCCTCGGTAGCTCCCGTCAAACGACTGCAGGCGGAAGGTGACGAGATGGACCACGTTGGCCAGAAACGCCAGACCCGCAGCAAAGGCCAGGGTCACTACCGTTCCTCTCTTCGTGCTCCAGCGTGCAGCGTGTAGAGGGAAGCTGACCGCCACGAACCTCTGAGCCGTCATGGACACCAGCGTCAGCGTGTCGAAATGAACGACAAAGAGAAGAGTGAAATAGTACGCTCGGCAGTGCCACGACTTCGAGAAGAAATCCTCTTCACCGAGCAAGAAATCTTTCGGGAAAAGAGTCAACCCGGCGAAGAGAGACACCACCCAGTCCAGCGCAGCAAGAGTCACCATGTAGATCGCCGCGGGGCTGTGACGTAACGAGGTTTTCATGACGACCACAATACACAGGATGTTTCCCGTGACGCCAAACACGGCGCAGAACGGTCGGTAAATAAGGAGAATCCAGCGGGCCACACGGTACTCAATGTACTCAGTGTAGGGGGCGTCATCCTCCGAGAGAGGGTCCTTACCGGACGAGACATCCGTAACGTTGTCTAAAACATCTCCAGGGATGGATGTGACGTTGAGGGCGATATCAGGCGAGAGCGAAGTGACATTGTGGCTGAATCCATCTAAAGTAGTGCCAATGAAATCGCTTTGTGGGGAGACGAAATTCATGGTTGCGCTGGTGGTGATATTAAATTAAAACGCTCCTCCTCTTGCCGTAGAGTTCGCTGTCAAACACTCCTTCAAACTCAGCGAATCAGCTTTCGTGAAGAAAAGGATTGTTTTACTACTGAAGTTGTGCAGTCATATCAGTAAAAATAACGCCTAATGGTTTCTGTTCATAACGACTTCTTCATTAAGTGACAGTCCTTGAACTTGCAAGATTTCCGCGGACTAAAGAAATACGCAGTTTTGCAACACAGTCGTAGAGGTAGTCGACGTCAGCGGATGATTTCAATATATCGTTGCTTTAGCTTGTTGAAAACGTCATTCACTTGCCGTCTTATTAATACGTGTTGAAAGCATGTATTGCCGCATGTATTTTCACAACGCTCAAGAAATACGCGGTTTTGCAACACAGTCGTAGAGTTAGTCGTCGTCAGAGGATGATTTCAACATGTATCTCTGCTTTAGCTTGTTGGAAAAGTCACTCGCTTGCCGTCTAATTAATACGTATTGAAAGCATGTATTGCCGCATGTATTTTCACAACTCTCCAGAAATACGCGGTTTTGCAACACAGTCGTAGAGTTAGCCGTCGTCAGCGGATGATTTCAATTATATCTTTGCTTTAGCTCGTTGGAAACTCACTCGCTTGCCGTCTAATTAATACGTGTTGAAAGCATGTTTAATCGCATGTATTTTCACAACTCTTTGCTGGCTGATTTGCTGTAAATCTACTAAATCCCTCATGCATAATTATGGTCATGTACCATTGCACCCTCGGTATATGACAGGGCAAGGAATGAATTTTGAGACAAGCTAGCGCGTAGCTGTCAGGTCTTCAGCATCCGTTGCGCAGTTGCGAAATCTCCCGCGGCTGGCAGTTTTGTCCGATTCTCCGGTGGCTTTTATTCCCATTTCCTGGGGCTTTGTTCGTGCGCAAATCAACCCCCCCCCCCCCCCCAAGACAGCACACTTTGTTTCCTCTCCTCTCATTTCAACGCAAACAACGCTGGTAATTGGGCTCGTAAGATCTCTGTCCTGACGGAACAAGTCTTAAAAGTTGTCACAAAGGAAGCAGACGATTTCGGAAAATACGTTTCCTTTCTCAAGTTATTTGTTTCCATCCGCTCTCAGCTAACATTAAGGAAGCAATCTACGAGAAGCGTACCAGGGAGCTCAGGCACCAATGAGGACCATAATTTTCTCGATGAGATGAAAGGAAACTTAACAGCAATTTTTTGGTCTTGGTAATAAATTCCCTTTCACGCTGCATTAATTTTCATCAACGCGGTTAATATATATACACACTAAGTATAGAGAACGAAGATGGTCTTGCTGGCACCGCACATCCGCATAAAGGTTTATAAAATGGATAAATTAACATATAGAGATAAAAAAAAAAAGTTCGAAACCGAAGCAACCAATCAGAATCAACTAACCTTTAGTTTATATACATATATTACTCGATTGCGAGCAACTGTTTATTTTGTCGTCATTTCTCGAAGGAAAGTTACGTAATGTATAATATCACTTTCATTTTCTTACTATTTTCGGGCCAATTTGACTGTAAATTAGAGATAGTTAAACACCACTTTTTGGACGAGATATCAGCCTGTCAGAAACTAGTGGATGCATACCACTGACTAGATCCTTGATCAAATGTTGTTTTCCTCCTTGCAGATTATGTTTGCTTATAATATAACTGTTGTCCATTGACCAGGCATTTCGTAATTTAAAAAAAAAGTCTGGGAAAATGAAATTCCGCTCAATGCTTTTCTTGAACATTTCAGGATCAGATATTTGGGTAGATTTTCTTTCGCCTGCAAAAAAAATTAAATTCTCAAAATCTGTAGGACAGTTTTGCGATTTTTTCCAGCTTCTGCGCTGTGTTTCAGTTTATTTGGCGCGGATGAATATTCTATTGTTGCAGCTGTGACTGTTTTGGGTTTTCATTCTTTAATGCTTTTTTGTGCTTGTTTTGTTTTGCTGTTTATTCTTTTTTGTCCGTCCTTTTAAATGTTTGAATGCAGAGAGAGAAGAGGTAGGGATTTTGAATTTGTATGTGTTTGAAACTGGAATTAAATTTTCAAATTTTCAATTAAACGCACAATGACAGCTTTACATGCAACACAATAGAATAAAACCGCATTCGTTGATTTTAGATACCAGTCTCCTGCATTTTCTGTATTTTCCGTAAAATTTAAATGAATCAGTTTTTAATACGTCGACACTGGTGGTGGTTTGTGTTTGCGTGCAAGTGTGCGTGCGTGCTCGTGTACGCGTGTGTGTGTGTGTGTGTGTGTGTGTGTGTGTGTGTGTGTGTGTGTGTGTGTGTGTGTGTGTGTGTGTGTGTGTGTGTGTGTGTGTGTTTGTTCCCCTTTTCTTTCTCTAAATCGATTTTCTCTGCAAACACTTCTGGCATTACTTTTTTCCTTTTTCATTGTAAGCATACAAGTCAATTGTTTTTAATGTAAACTGTAACAGAATACTTTTTATCTTTTTTATTTATTTGGTAGCGTGTGTTCTTTTACCATTACAGCTTTTGTATATTTGTCACTAGTAGTTTTGTTCTCAAAGACAAGCTTTAAAACAAGCATACGTGCCTGTGTTTTATGTCTTTGAAAATAAAATGTTTGCCTTTGAAAAATATTGAAGATTCGTTCATTTTTGTGCTCTCTCTCTCTCTCTCTCTCTCACACACACACACACACACACACACACACACACACACACACACACACACACACACACACACACCTCTCTCTCTCTCTCTCACACACACACACACACACACTCTCTCTCTCTCTCTCTCACACACACACACACACACACACACACACACACACACACACACACACACACTCTCTCTCTCTCTCTCACACACACACACACACACACACACACACACACACACACACACACACACACACACACACACTCTCTCTCTCTCTCTCTCTCTCTCTCTGAGTATATGTGCCCCTAGTATAGAATAGTTTAGTCCCTTTGCCAGTCCGAGGTGCTGTTGGAAAATCACCAAGGCTTCTACAACCGTTAAAGCGTCATTTATTACCTTAAAACAACGCGAACAGGAAGGGCAGTTGTGTGTGTGTGTGGGGGGGGGGGGGGGGTGGAGGGTTAGCAATTTACAAATTGTCTGTTAGTGTGAACTGTTGGGCTTAATAAGGAAATCTTACCTACAGCGGTATTTTCAGGAAGAGTCTTTTATGCCATTTGCGTGTGTTTGTGTTTTCGGTGGGCCCGTAGTAACTGTTGCTATGGTCCACAAGAGATCCAGACCCAGGAAACATGCTGGTTTAATGTGTTCACAATTGACACACAGAGACAGATGACGGCCTGTTTCAGGCGGTGTGCATTTTATCGACTGCTTTCTTTGTAGCTGTGTCAAAACAAGCGGAACCTTTTGCACTGCAGCGTTTGTGAACCATTTTCTGGTTGGTTTCAAATGCTGGCGAAAGGTTTGAAACAAAATGGACGGGCGTTTTTCCGGTGCTATGCCCGCTCCAGATCATTGTACCGCCGATCAGCGGGTTCCCATGCCACAGCACCGCGTTTTTCCAAATTGACAAAACGCCATAGTACCGGAAAAACGCTTCGGATTTTCGGTGTGTCGGTTAGAACGATTAAAAGGGTCCCATTTACCACTGAGAAACCGACATATGCTAATACGTTAGTACAATCTAAAGATGCGTATATGCCCATGTATTAACTCGAGCCCGACCACCCTCCGGGGTGGGGTGGGTGGGTGTTTGGGGGTTTAACGTCCTTTTCCACCACATAGGGTGATATCAAAGACGGGGCAACGATGAAAAAGCCAGCACAAATATTTGGCCCCCGCCGGGATCGAACTCACGACCCGAGCATTAGAAGTCCAACGCTCTACCATTCGACCACCCCGGCTCCCGACCATCCACCGCCCGCTATATGATAAGACTGGTTAAAAAGAACAAGCCACTGCACACCAATAGCAGCCACTTCAAGCCATTATTACGCAAGGCGTGGGCCTTCCGCGCTACGCCCAAGACCACTACAGATTGCACAATAGTGAATGCACAAATGTGAAGATTTTCAGTAAAATTGCGATTTTTGCATGGGCGTTTAACCCTTTCAGCCCTAAAGGAATCTCAATAGCGATAACGCTCCTCTGCCTGGGAGTTTTTCAAGTGTGCTGCATCTAAAGCTGGGCTCTTGCATACAAAACCCTATTTCTCAAGAAGTATTGGATCCATCCTATAGGCGAATCTTCCACTGTGCAGAGCGTATGACAGTCGGTCACAAGCACGCGTATTATTGTTAGGATCTGCGAGACCGTAGGTGATACGGTGGCAGGGCTGAAAGTGTATGAGTTAAAATAACGGCTTTAAATGAGAGCAACCGTCGCCGGAAACATTTGAAGCAGCATAGCAACGGGAAAAGGGCGTCCATTTTTGATTCTCCTCCCGTGGTCTACAACTTTCGGCTTCGTGACAGTAGTGACCACTCTCGTTCACCCGTGTGAACTGTTTGCTTGTACGGGTTTGTAGGCAAAGCCTGCACGCTGTTTTTGAGAAATTCATGTCCACTCTTGTCACACAGATTGGTCAAAGCTTGCTGAAGCATCATCAGTGCGTCACCACCTAAACTGGTTAGCATCCTGCGGCTTCTATTGATCTATGGTCAGATTTCAATACTCAATGTCATGACCACCAGATCGCTGGCTGTACATATTCTGCTCTGACCAACATTTGTTGTTCAGGCTCCGCATGTAGAAGTCGAGGTTAGGGCTTTTAGCCCCGGGTTAGAGTCTAACCTCGAACTGAACTAGCTCTAGGGTTAAATTTTCTATTGTTGTTGTTGTTGTTGTTGTTTTAAATCAGGAAGCGGGTCCATTCCAGCAAGATGCCTGTTATAGAAGGATTTATTTCTTCCTTTCTTCGCCTCCTTTTTAAATTTTTTGTTTGTTTGTTTGTTTGTTTCTTTTGTCCTAGTCTGGGTTAGGCTCGTAGCCTTGGGATAAAACAACCTCGACTTTTACATTCGGGCCCTGCTCGGTAACTAAGCTCACAAGTCACAGTGTTACGTGCAGTGCACTGATCGAGCCTTGCCGTGGCTGGTTCACCTACCTAATGGAGCTAATCGTCCTGGCGGAGGTCATGTCCTGGTCAGTCCGTGGACCTGCGCGGCACGAGCGAAAGATGATGGACGCGGCCTTAGCCCGAAACCGACCGCCTGACAGACAGTAGAGCAGGAAGTTGATGGCGTGGTTGGTGTACATCAGGCTCTCCGTGACGTCACGAAAAAGGTTGAAGAGGGCTTTCTCGTATCCCGAGGGCGGGTTCCAGTAGCGAGAGACAACCACGAACACGCCGATGGGCAGCGTGAGTATGAGGAAGGCGATGGAGACAGTGAGTAACATGCGCGTCAGCTGAGCTGACGACCCGAGCCTCGTTCCGTCCATTCCCCTGGTGCTAGTGACTGACGAGTGGACCCTACCATTGCTGATGGCTTTCGCTCTGGTTGCGGTGCTGCTGTCTCGCTGTCTTGGGTCGTGCGAGGAGTCGTTCCTTCCGTCGAGTTCTGTCGTGTAGGTGGTCGAGGTGGTCGAGGACATGATCCTGTCCCTGATGCCGAGGTGGACGGACGTAGGGCTCCTCTCTTTTCTTCCGCCCGAGTTTGACAGGTCAGAATTGTTTCCTCCGCTCGAAACCAGCCCTTGCGTAGTGGTGAACACGTTGGAATTGCTGTCACCGTATCTGGACGAAAGGGAGCGTTCGATAGACTGGGTGATGTCGGGTGGATCTCCTATTCTTCCCGAAGAGTCGCGGCAGATGCTGGTCGTGCCGTTCGTCCTGGTGTGTCCTCTCGCGGCCGTGCGTCGCTTGAAGCGGCCTGCCGACTGCAGGGCGTGGTACATGAGCACGTTCAACACGCTGATGGCGACAGTAGGGAACAGGAAGTAGAGAGCAGAGTCTATCCAAGGGTAGACACGCATCTGGATATACTCGCCCAGGCCTGATCCGACATCACAGCGACCCCTGTACTGACCGTTGTAAGGCTGCACGCGGAACGTGACCAGGTGCACCACGTTGCCGAGGAAAGCGATGAGGGCGGCCAAGACCAGAACGAACGCCGCGCCGCGCTTCGAATTCCAGCGGGCCGCCTGCAGAGGGAAGCTGACGGCCACGTACCTCTGAGCTGTCATGGATACCAAGGTCAGCGTGTCAAAGTGCGCGATGAAAAGCAGGAAGAAGTAATGGGCGCGGCAGTGCCAGGTCTCCCTGAAGTAGCGTTCCTCTCCGAAGAAAGCGTCCTTGGCAAACGCCGTCAGCAGGCGAACACGGACAGCACCCAGTCCAGCGCTGCCAAGGTCACCATGTAAACGGCCGTCGGGCTGTGACGCAGCGAGGTTGTCATGACAACGATGATTGACAGGATGTTACCGGTCATGCCAAACGCGGCGCAGGTGGGACGGTAGACGAGCAGCAACCATCTGGCCACCTGGTACTCCACGTGAGCTGTGAACTCCGCTTCCTGGGCCACGCTGACGTTGCTAACGGGATCGACTGTGTCAGCGTCACTTACAGCCGCGGTTGTGTTAGGAGTGAAGTCAGTCTGAAAAGGAATGAAGTCTGTGTCTGGGCTGGTGTCCATGCCTTATTCGCAAGCTCTCCTTGGCATCAGAGTTCTTCGCGTCCTGGGTCTGGTAGCGTGTCAGATAGCGGAGCAGGATCAACAACACTGCCCCCCTGAACACAAAGCAGAATATACCCACACCTGGTTTATCTAGTATGTATACTCAGCAACACAAGTAACATACATGTGTACAAATTCACTAGAGCGGGTAATTTCTGTTCTGAATGATGACAGTCAGTATATTGCGGTAAGAGAAAGCAATTTAGTTATTTTATGTTTATGCTGAAAACGGAAATGAAATGTATCAATTGTGCGTACGCGAAATGCCGTGACCTACACGCAGCTTTGAGAAACACATGGCCAGCTGGACGGTTCCTTGGTAAAGGTCACAAAAACGAAACTTTTTTTTTTGGGGGGGGGGGGGGGGGATGGGGTGGGTGGGTGGGTGGGGTGGGGGGCTGGGGGGGGGGGGTGTGTACATCGATCTTTCGGATCAAGGGCACCCGTGGCATAGCATCTACCTTTGTCCTGGTCGAGCTTTTTCGAATTTGGATGGGTTTATTTCCTAGCCAAATCGAGTCAAATTAACGTGCTGACTCGTTTACAGAGCCTGTGCTTCCCTTAGTATGACACGTCTTATGATATGGATGATTACACGGAGCATGTGTGCGCGTTCAAGTTCAAGATCTCACTCCGTATTGAAAAGGCCGCGGAGTGGGAAACAACCACACACTGTGCATGCAGGAAAAAAAAAAAAAAAAAAAAAAGAAGAGAGGGAGAGAGAGAGAGAGAGAGAGAGAGAGAGAGAGAGAGAGAGAGGGGGGGGGGGGTTGGGAGTTGGAGTTTAACGTCCTTTTCCACCACATACGGGTGATATATCAAAGACGGGGCAACGATGAAAACGCCAGCGCTAAGATTTGGCCCCAGTCGGGATTTCAAACTCATGACCCGAGCATTGGAAGTCCAAAGATCTGCCATTCGGCCATCCGGGCTCCCCGGAAAAAAAAAGAAGAAGAAGGAAGAAAGAAGGCTATGCCTTCCGCACCCCCCCCCCCCTTCACCGACCCCCTCTGATGTCATTTTAGTTGTACACAGGTCGCTTGTTATAGAGTAAGGAGCAGTGAAAACAACTACACCTGTGTTGGAGATACGACCATGTGTCAGTTTGGTTCAGCCAAATTCAAAATCGGTTTCCGGCAGCTGTTGGGAAAGGGTAATGCTCAAAGGACAGAACCGTTTTCCATCTCAGTCTGATCAGTTACGACATTGTCATTATAGCTGTTTGTCAATTCTTCCTAAAACTTCTGTTATGACCGGCCCCCGTAGTGTAGTGGTTAGCACTTCGGACCATGGACCGGGAGACCCGGGTTCGAATCCCAGCCGAGGCAAGCGGGATTTTTCCTACCTAGGTCGGCTCCTACCCAGAGCGGGTGTGCTATGGGTCCGATGGGGAGGCTGTTGCCACACAGCCGAGATTCACCCACTTCACGGGTGCGACTTTGGGGGTGCTTCCCTTAGTATGACACGTCTTATGATATGGATGATTACACGGCCGGCACCGCAGGTGCCGTAGTTCCCGGACCTGGTTAATGCCGGGATATTTATGACAGGAAGCGTGGAATGCGGCCCTGTCCCGCAGTCCCAAACCACATCTTACTATCATCCTCATCTCCATCATCATGCATAATAAAAATTGTCCCAACTTCCGAGTCCTCCGTGGGTTCCACCCATGACCTGGGAGGAACACCACTGGAGTTGGCAAAGAGTTGGGGCAGCAAAAAAAAAACAAAACAAAAAAACTTCTGTTATGAGACATGGTTATACTCCATAAAAGACGTCATCGTGAAACTTTGTTAAAGAATTACAGCACTTTCGAGCGGGATGAAGCCGTTGTAAAGGGGGCAATATTTATGATTTTGATGCTTACGGAACGTTCCGAGCTGTTTTCGAGGTGTCTAGCAAGCACCCCACTTAGTCATCTGGACAGTGACAGCGTCTGCAATGTTGGCACTGAGCCACTAGAAGCGTACTCACTTACGTGGCTAATACGCTGAGTGGAGATTGTCGCTGACAACAGTCGTAGAATCTGATTGTTCGACCGCTCGCGCGAAATGTAAAACAACATTGTATCGACTTGTGCAAATCATCAAGATAGAGTATTTCCAGCGTACAGGCGCACTCACCAGCAAAACTGCTACATAACATAAGCTGGCTTAGTAAGAATGGAAATGGCCTGTTTAACTATAAGCTAGCATGAAGACGTACCAGAGATGAGTGACGAACAGTGTGAAGAGTCGAGGGCACCTCGTCATACGGTCGCTGTGGTACTATGAGAGTCTCGCTCACTCCCTCAGGCGTGTGTCTTCGCTGTCGTCCTGCAAAGACAGAGAGACAAACATCGCGGAGTTGTAATTATATGAAGACTGACCAGTGGAACCGTATGTCGCGTATCGAAAGATGAGAAGAATGCATGCCTGACTGTCGCAGCTGCTAGTGATATGGTGTGCGCAGGACAGGGCCAAAGTTTCGCGAAGAAATGATTATGAAATATTGCCCTTCACACACACACACACACACACACACACACACACACACACACACACACACACACACACACACACACACGCACGCACGCACGCACACACACACACACACACACACACACACACACACACACGCACGCACACACGCACGCACGCACGCACACACGCACGCACGCACGCACGCACGCACAACCTGTTCGCCAGATGCAAATGAAGGCATAATTCGGCCTACACAGCTCTCTTGTCCGATTTTTACCGAAAAACAAATAATCTGACTCTTTCGCATCAAATACAGCAGTTAGAACCTCAGCGTCCAAGATTCTATTCTTTGAACTGGAAAGAAATCTCTCTAAGTACATTCTTACACTACAAAACAATACAACGTTTCTTTTACACTCTTGACATTTCCTCCTTTGACCAAGTCAGATGGCCCTTTGATGGTCCTGTCTCCGATCAACCCCCTCTCTCGTTCTGTGTCCCTGGACCAATTCAGTTCCACAAAACCTCTTCGTGGCAGTGCACACAAAATGGCCGTTATACCGGGAATGTATCGTAATACCCGTTCGTTTTATAAGCCGATAAAGACGAGGCTCAGGTCCACATCTGCCGATTAGAGTTACATCGACTTAAAGACACAACAATAACACGGCTTCATATCTGTTAGAACTATGAAAGGACAACTTGTCCTGGCTGACCATAAAGTTAAACAGAGCTTACATGATTAGTTCGAGTGGTTTACGGCGAAAGACCAACCCCGAGATGGTTCGACTGTTTGTGTAGCTACCGAGCCTCCGGCGAGGTAGCTAAGCAAACAATAGAACCATCGAGGGGTTAGTCTTTCGCCGTAAACCCCGAGAACTAATCATGTGAGCTGTTTATACCACAGGCATTCACACTCTTACCTCTACTAGGGGTGTTCGGTTTTACCGGTTTTCCGGTTAAAATCGGTCCGACTTTCTCACGGTTCGGTAAACCGGTTTGGCCTTAAAAAAACCGGAAAACCGCGGTTTTTCTAAGGGACATCACTCGTCGTTTTTCAACCCGTTACAAGACACCCTCCTCCTCCCCCTTATCATCATCATCATCAGTCATGTTGTTGTTGTTGTTGGCTGAACAGGGAAACCGGGGTGGCCGAATGGTAGAGCGTTGGACTTTCAACTTTCGGGTCGTGAGTTCAAATCCCGGCTAGGGCCAAATATTTGTGCTGGCTTTTTCATCGTTGCCTCGTCTTTGATATCATCCGTATGTGATGGAAAAGGACGTTAAACTCCCAAACACCCACCCACCCACCCTTGTTGGCTGAACATTTCCAACGCAGGGGTACAGGAAGCCGGAGTACTAGGAGACCCTCCTCCCTTCCCCCCTTCCATCTCTTGGGGAAACGTTAGAAACAATAGATGACGTATACATAGCCGGTTAACCGGTTTTAAACCTCGGTTTTCTATTGGAAAAACCGGTTAAAAACCGGTTTGAGAAATCGTACCGGTTCCACCCTCTAACCTCTACCGCTCTAGTCACATACATTTTCTGCGACATTTTATTTTGCTGGTAGGGTGACTAGTGACTTTTGTACCCCCTCAAAATTTTGCGCACTGACTTGTGAGGAGATGAAGCGTTGGGCAGTTGAAATTGCTTGAAGTTAAGAAAAATATCATTCAAAGCATGTGCTCATGTACTGACATTCAAAGGTGCACTCGCAAATACTTCGATGAGAATTGTCTGTGCGATCATGAGATTCAAAGTTCAGAGGCTTCATTCCCTTACCTGAAAGGCCACCTTAGGACACTGTCCCTTTAAGGATGGCTGTTAGCATACCAACTTGAGGGAGAACGTTCAGCAATAAACGGGGACTGAACTACACAGATCCGTTTTATTCGTCTTCGCATGTGGACATCAACAGAAGGTCACGAGACAGACGACTGGACATCAGACAAAACCAGAGAAGTTTCTACTGCACTGCACATCTTTATTAGGGCATATGAGAACGAGCTTGCAATGAAAATCGCCAGCTGTTGTTTCCCCTGTTCCCTTAATCTCCTTCTTGGATTATGAATAAATAGAAATACTGTATGACGGAAAGTGCATAAGTACACGAAGTCCTGTCTTATGGGCGATAGATGAGGTCAGGGACCATATGTAAAACGAGGTAAATTTAACCCACGGCTACGGGTGTAACCCAGACTAGGACAAGAGAAACCCCAAAACAAAATTAAATAAAAAAGGAAGCGAAGAAAGAAAGACAAAAATCCTTCTATAACTTGACGGCGTAGGCACCTTGCTGGAATGGACCCGCTTCCTGATCTAAAACAAAAAGCAACAGAAAATTTAACCCTAGAGCTAGTTTAGTTCGAGGATAGACTCTAACCCGGGGCTAAACTCCCTAACCCCGACTTTTACATGCGGGCCCAGATGGCTTCAAACTGATTGGCTCAGGAGAGTGGGGGAGGAAGTGTGTTGAGAAGGGTTGTTAGGTAACTCCTTTGCCTTAAAGCGGTCTCAATACCAACTTTTTTTCTTAAAATAATTTTTAAAGAAAAATCTCCCCCCCCCCCCCCCCCCGGAAAAAAGCTTGTTCCCATTGTACTGCTCATGTGTAGCTATTTGTGAGACAAGCGGTGCTGAAAGTCAGAATTGTCACAAAGGAAACGACTAAATTGGTTTGCACATGACCAGAATAACAGATGACAACATACCTTCACATTCCTCAACATACCTCAAGAGAGAAACACAGGCGCGAAGAAACAGAGCGCACAATTAACACTGGGAAGCTTTATAGATGGGTCCGCGTCTGACATGATACATAAGGAAGGGAGATAGGGAGGGGAAGGGTGGAGGGTGGGAACGTTTGTGGGGGAAGGGGAGGGGGGAGTTGGAGGTTGAAGTAAGTAAGAACCGTCGAATGTTGACAGAAGTTGTGGAGAAACGATATCTCGATTAATGATTTTTGCACTAGTCTTGTTTTTTTCCTTTGTCATTGTCGCTGTCACTGTGCTCAAAATAGTCGCTGGTGGTTGAATGTACTGGGGATCAGCAGGTGACAGTCACAAACAAAGTTAGCGTCTTCAAAAAACTGTTCAGAATCTTTGAAAATGTCAGTTTGTAAATCTTGGGAAAAAGTTTGTGTGTGTGTGTGTGTGTGTGTGTGTGTGTGTGTGTGTGTGTGTGTGTGTGTGTGTGTGTGTGTGTGTGTGTGTGTGTGTGTGTGTGTGTGTGTGTGTGTGTGTGTGTGTGTGTGTGTGTTGCCCTCTTTCGATTTGAAAAATAATCATACAAAAACATCTCGCTGGTATTTTTACGAAAGTACTTATCAGTCCTTGCAGGTTCATTAACGTTCCTTATTATCTATTCAGTTATATCGTTTTCTGTTGTTCTTCATTTTTCATTAAAGTGTACGATGCAACATTTCCCTTCGCTAAAAAAAAAAAAAAAGGAAAAAAAAAAAAAAGAAGAAAAAAAAAGACGACAATAGAATTCCCGTCTTTATGTATTGTTTAGTTGACTGGTTCTACAGATCAGTTTTCTGTTGTGTATTGTGGTTTCCTGCAGTGAGCGAAGTCTTTGTTCCGTTGACATTTGTATTTTTTTTTTCTTTCAGGAATTATCTTTAACGTGTGTGTGCGTGTGTGCGTACGTGCGCGCGCGCGCGTGTGTGTGTGAATGCATGCGTGCGTGCGTGCGTGCGTGTGCGTGCGTGCGTGCGTGCGTGCGTGTGTGTGTGTGTGTGTGTGTGTGTGTGTGTGTGTGTGTGTGTGTGTGTGTGTGTGTGTGTGTGTGTGTGTGTGTGTGTGTGTGTGTGTGTGTGTGTGTGTAAAAGCCGGATTTGTTCACTTTTCTAGTTTGTTTTCTGCCGTTTACATTAAATCTGTTTTCAGTTTTTTGTTTTGTTTTTGTTTTGTTTGTTTGTTTGTTTTTAAATATTTTGTTCACCATTTTTGTCACGTACTTTCTGTCTGTGCCGATTAAAAAAAAGTTCCTTTTATTAGTACTGTTTCATTTCATGTGCATCCATTTCACTAATTTAGTTTTGTGGAAAGTTGCGTCTGTGAATGAAGACTTATCTCCTCTATTACAAGGATGGGAATTTCAGCATTGCAATTTTCAGTATAGTGCGATATTTGCGCTGTCTGCTGTTTTATATCGTTCTTTACTTTTTGTGTGCACTCACTTTCAAAATCTCTTGTAATTCCACTCGCGGTGAATGTATTTTGTGTAGAGTCACTAACTTCTTTTTTTTTTTTTTTTTTGGGGGGGGGGGGTAATTCCATGCCCCTCCCCCCCCCCCGGCCTTTTTTCTAATTTTTATCGTCGTTCTCTGAGACGTTAAACTAGTTATTTGTTTCAAGGGCTTCACATCAGAATTGGTAATTCTTCACTTGGGATGCGTGCATACAAAGTGAGGAGTGAGGAATTGAACATGATAAAAATGTGGTTATGTCGCTTAAATACTTCACAAGTGACATCAAAACAATTTGCAACGGTGTACGTTTTGATGATGATGATGATGATGATGATGATGATGATGATGATGATGATGATGATGTCTCATCATCGTTTTCATCATCATCGTCAGCACTGTCACGAAGGCAGGCTTCTATTCTGTAACCGGACAAGGCTGAATGATTTAGTGACGAAGCCTGCACAAACAAGACCTCGGACTTGGTTATTTGTGGGCAGACACTTATTTTCATCTGTCATGGCACATAATATTGAGTTCCGTATTTCGTACTAGCGGATGTACCCCGGCGGCTTTGCCGATGGGGGATACCAGTTAAGAATTTTCGATGCAAAGTCGCCGAACTGAACATTAGAGTTACCTCCCGTTACCTCTCAATCCCGTGGGATTACACCAAGTGCTTAAACAGTCAAAGGGAGAATAATAACATTAATAGGCGATTAACAGGCAATTTTCCGAGATTTCTTTCCCCAACAGATTCTTTCTGGGGTGTCTCTCGGTCCAGCCACCAATTTTGATTGCGATGTGAGCACTCTAAATTCGGTTTTATAGCGAACAGACAGACAGTCGATGTTCATGTATATATATTTAGAATAGTGTTGCACACGGCACCTCTTACGTCACTATAAGGAATTGTTATTGTTGTCGCTTGCGTTGAACACATCCCCTCGGGTGCATGGCATAAGAAGGATCCCAATAGGGCTACCCGTCCAGATCCTAAACAACAAGCCGTTGTTTGCACGACAAACAATTTAAACCATCCATTTAATCGGCCATGTGGAACGCTTTAGAAAAGTTTGTGGGCAGGGCCCCAGAGAGTCAGACAGAGCACAGATGGCCCGGTCAGTGTGTTTACATTAAATTACCCCGCTGCCGCTATGCAACCAACTCGCCTCAACTTGTACTCTGAAAACTCAAGAAAAACGGGGATCGAGTGAGTTTCTCGAAGCAAAAGAATCGAAACCGCCGCCACTGATCTTGACGGAGAGGGTTGCGGGTGTGACCGTTTTCAAGTACTCCGCCACATGGGCAGCCACACTCCGATTTTTGATTTTTATCTCCAACGCTTCTTATCCCAAGAACTCACTAGCCTGGAGATAATTCCCACATAATCAACACCGCTATGACGACAGTAATACGACAGTTTGAAACCCGCGTGCTCTGTCGCTCACAGTTGAACTGGAGGGGCCCTAGTTCGGGCAACCCATGAGTGATCGGGGACGCCACGAGCTCTGCCTAGAGGGGCCCAGGCTAAGTGTTAATTACCTCTCTTACCAGAAACGATCTGATTTTAGAAGTTAAGCGGCCAAGAAACGTTGTATTATAATGGTATCAAGCCTTACCTACGTCACCTCTTGATATTTGCAGTTGTCACAGTTATCCACCCGTTTTCGCTGCACGAGCCTTGTGGCACTCTGGACCCAACCACTCCAGTGCACTGTCTTCCGTCCATTTACAGTCAGAGAAAAACAAACCCCGTGAATTTACATTTTAATACCACGGATTACAGGAAGCCCGAATGTCCATCCTGTTGTTCTGAGGCGTGAGAGCAGTCATTTCCGATGGAATCGCGCTTTTTTTCTTTTCGTTTTTTTTTTTTTTTTTTTTGAGTGTAAAGATTTAGTGTGTACCCTCGCTGGAAGATGTAGATTACGAGAGAATAATTATACACAGACTCGGTCTGTTCTAAAGAAACTGCGACGCACTGACTGCATTTATCAGTCACGCTACGTTATGGTGTTACTCACCCGCATGTTAGACCTTGGCCAAGACGTGAGCCAGCATTTCCAAGGGTTCGTTTGTCGCCTCTAGTGCGGTTGGTCGACTGCTTTTCTTTTTTTTCTCTTTTTTTGAGATGGTGTGTGGGTAGGGTAGGGGTTGATGTTTGTGCAGGTAAAGAGTGCAGGTGTGTGTGTGTGTGTGTGTGTGTGTGTGTGTGTGTGTGTGTGTGTGTGTGTGTGTGTGTGTGTGGTGTGGGGGAGGGGGGGTATGGCTAGCATCTGCTCTGTGTGTGTGTGTGTATGGTGTGTGTGTGTGTGTGTGTGTGTGTGTGTGTGTGTGTGTGTGGTGCAGGGGAGGGGGGGGGGTATGGCTAGCATCTGCTCTGTGTGTGTGTGTGTGTGTGTGGTGCGGGGGAGGGGGGGGGTATGGCTAGCATCTGCTCAGGCTGTGTGTGTGTGTGTGTGTGTGTGTGTGTGTGTGTGTGTGTGTGTGTGTGTGTGTGTGTGTGTGTGTCTGGTGCGGGGGAGGGGGGGTTATGGCTACCATCTGCTCCAGAAACCAATTGCAAATGTGTGAAACGGCTCCATACATCTTCCCAAACATCGAGGTGACGACGGCCAAACGACTGGCTTAATTTCCTGGACACACTGAGTCGCCTACTTCTCAGTTACCAGTGAAAGGGAGGTTGGAGGTAAGGGGAGAAAGGAGAGTGGGTGGTGTGCCCGGGTATAGCTTGGCGGTGACTTGCGATACCTGTCATACTCTTTACGACGTAAGCTGGCCTGCACTAGTATAACCTGCTCCGGGTCACAACTACTTGCTCGAGTCTTTCCGGCGTTTCAAGTGTTCATTTTGTCTCAAATGGCCGGCAGGCACTCTCTCTCTCTCTCTCTGAACGATTTTCTCTATGGTTTTGTTTCTTGTAGTTTAGTGCATAATTTGCTGTGTTGAAATTTTGTTCTTTTATATTTTGCTCCTTTTTTCCTTAGTAGATAGTCTCTGTAGTACACTGTATTACCAACGGCAAGTTTGGAAACTGGCGAATTTCTGTCAAAACTTTTACCGTTGATAAATCAAGTTTCATCATCATCATCATCATCATCATCATCATCTCTCCCTCTCTCTTCGACTAAAGCGGCGATGTTGCTTACACAGTTACTACTTTTTTCAGTTTTCACACTGACATGCAGTTAACCTTCCGGCTACGTCGCTAAAAAAAACTTCTTAGTCCTACATCGTGTGAAACAACTTACCCATGGTTTTGAAATAGGTATTTTTCGACTTATTCCTAGTCCTACGTCGTGGGAAACAAATTACCCATGGTTTTTATATAGGCAGATTTGCTAGTCCTACATCGTGGGAAACAAATTACCCATGGTTTTATATAGGCAATTCACAACTTATTGTTTAATTAGTCTGCTAATTACAAGTTAAACAACACAATATTTGGCATGAACATAGTCAAACCATTTATTGACAAAGTCATGAAATTTCAAAGGTGTGACCTAAATATTGACCGAGATACGTTCATCTAAAGCAATGTGTGTGCAACTTTTTACCCACGACGTCGTCCGAAGGTTCATGAAATACACAGACGTGTGGTCACAGTCGCTTTTACTCGCACCCCGAACTCAGTGTGCATTCGTCCGTGTCCGTGTCACCTGTTTATGATTTCTTGACCAGTTGCTGTTTTTACTGGTGATCCATCACAGGTCAGGAAAACATGAACTTTGACAGGGATTCGCCCGCTAGATCTTCGTTAGCCTGGCATGCAACCAGTGCGTGGTAACATCAGTAACAGCTGTCTACCGTACGATGACTGAGGCCGGAGCTCCCGAATAGTAACAACAACAACAACAACAACAACAACAACAACAACAACAACAACACAAAAACCACCCCCACCCCCTCCCGCCAAAACCAACAACGACAATAACAAAAAAAGAAAACAAAACAAAGCAAACAACAACAACAACAAGAACAACAACAGACAAAAAACAAAACAACAACAAAAAACAAAACAAAACTGAAAAAAAAAATGTTGAGAAGGGATACTCAGCGCAGCTATCGCTTCATTCAGCTCGGCCACGGTAAGGATTAATAATAATAATAATAATAATAATATTTATAGGGCGCCTATCCCCGTGGAACGAGCTCTAGGCGCCTTACAATCTAAAACCTAAAAAAGCACAAAAACCCCATTCACTCAACTGCGTAAGAAAAAAAAAAGAAAAAAAAGGCACACACACACACACGCACACACACACACACACACACACACACACACACACACACACACACACACACACACACACAGCTGAAAAAAAAAAGAAGAAAAAGGCAGAGACCAAGATAAAAAACCAAGAACAAGTGCCAGTGATAAAACCCAAAACAAAAGAACAGATTAATATGAGACAGATAAAACCTAAAAGACAGCAGTGGTAAGGAGCTAAAAGAAAGACTGACACTATAAGGATTGACAGAAAGCTCATCTTATTTTGCTGTTGTTATTGTTGTGACTGTTTAGCTTGATGCAAATTGGGTGTAATATGACAGGGATGTATTAACTCAGAACGCTGAATACCACGGTTGAATAACGATGATTATCAGTCAGTGATCATGATACTGAATAATAATAATAATACTGAATAAGAAGAAGAAGAACTTGAGAAGAAGAAGAAGACGAATACGAAGAAGAAGAAGAAGAAGAAGACGACGAAGAAGACGACGATGAAGAACTGAGAAGAAGAATGTGGCTACTGTCTACCGCCGCTACTCAGTCAGTGTCGGCATCAGTCTCATGCCGCGGCTTCCCGTCCAGCAGGCCCCCTGTCTCCTCATGCTTTGACATCCGAGTCGTTGACTATACTGAAGCAGCCTGTATCAGTAGCCATCGACTGATCTCAGTGTGAGCTTGCAAACTCAGTAGTTGTCTCTCGGCAGCTCAGCCCTTAGTTCACAATGCAGTTCATCCGTCCATCATGAGGTAGGAAACTGACAATCAGTGATTGATCAAGTTCTGGTAAGATTTAAACCTCCATTGACTGCCAAAATTTTGACAATTCAGCGCATTCAGTTCACTCCGAGTCAGTCCCCTTCTCAGAAGTGTGTGAGTGTGTGTGTGTGTGTGTGAAGACGGAGCGGCGGCCGCGTTGGTTCGGGCGACGGCCTCGGGGACCGTGACTGACCGGGTGTCAAGTTAATACTATAGTAATACTAAGGCCATTAATTAAAGTTCGGCAACTGCTGCCGGACTGGGAGCCAAAACATTGTGCTGGCTCTGTCTTTACTGAATAATCCAGTTCCGAGTCAGTACTGCCCGACTCGTGCGGCCGTGCACTGACAGCCGGATGTCATCGGTCCCTGAAACTGACTCGGGGTCATACCGGTGTAGCATCCGGTCCGGTCCCCCCTCTGAAGTAGTCCCCCGGGGGACCAATTCGTGGCAAAAACTGCTCTATAATGGTCCCCCCCTTAGACATCCAGCCTCGTTTTCGACTGGTCCCCCTGGGCGATTTTGGTCCCCCCTCGCATCCAAAATAGGCCCCCTCTCGAACTGGTCCCCCTCTTTTCTAACCAATGTAGAGCTATGTCAGTATTTATTTTTAACTTTATTGTTACAAAACTTTATTGTCCCCAAAAGCACAGGGCCATAGGAACATTTTTTTTCTTTTTTTTTTCCGATTTATGTGCTTGTTGTTATTTTTGTGTGTGTGAGATATATTATTTGTTTGGTTGTGTTCTTGTTTCTTTCAGTTGTTTTTTTTTGCATTGGTTCTTTTTTGCTGTCCACATTTCCTGTCAATTTTTTTAAACTGGAAATAGCATTTAGAGAATAACATCAAAGACCAAGTATCTAATATTTTCTATACAACGCCATAGAAAAAAAATATTTCTTCAAAATTAAGTAAGTGTCCATGACATGAAAACTAGTTGCCACCTTTGGCTTTCAGCGTACTTCAAGTAGACAGTCAAGACTGAGTACCAGTGTCTCAAATCATGACCCTTGAAACAACAAAAACAGCAGAAGACTAACAGTTCTCAGGCTGGTCTAAGGAGTGACACAAAAAACAGGAGCAAAGTGATGTCCAAGATTCATTATATAAATTACTCTGTCTGTTTTCAATGGGGCCGATTGCCAAACTGGCCCGTATTTCAGCCACCTAGGTTGTCGGCCTGGAGCCTCTCTTGTGAACACATACACGGGCGTGTCCAAGAGGGTGGCTGCAGCAAATATCTCAACCTCGGTGGCCCAAGTACGGAATGAATTGTCGTGTACTTATAATTATAGGCATGTTTGACACGAGTCACGTGACGTGTCAAGAAGCGTGGCGACCGTTTTCTCATCCCACACAAAAAAAAAAAAGAAAAGAAAAGAGAAAACAAATCTAAACTTTTAAAAGTGATTTAACTTCGTAGATTTGCCGTTCTATGTAGCCTATACTTTTGTTTTTTAGTGGCGACCGTTTTCTCATCCCACAAAAAAAAGAGAAAATAAAAAAACAAAAGTATAGGCTACATAGAACGGCAAATCTACGAAGTTAAATCACTTTTAAAAGTTTAGATTTGACACTGTAACCTTGACCCAGTTCAAGATCATCTTGAATAACATCTCTGTACAAAAATGAAAATAATTATACATATAACGAAAGAGGTGTGTGTGTGTGTGTGTGTGTGTGTGTGTGTGTGTGTGTGTGTGTGTGTGTGTTTGCGTGTGTGTTTGCGTGCGTGCGTGCGTGAGTGAGTGTGCACGCGTGCCTGCGTGCGTGCATAATGTGTGTGTGTGTGTGTGTGTTTGAGAGATGGGGGGAGGAGAGAAAGTGTGGGGGCGAGAGAGAGAGAGAGAGAGAGAGAGTGTGAGAGAGATCCAGAGTCACGTTTTCTACTGAGTTGACACACACTATAACAATAAAGTTAAAAATAAATACTGACATAGCTCTACATTGGTTAGAAAAGAGGGGGACCAGTTCGAGAGGGGGCCTATTTTGGATGCGAGGGGGGACCAAAATCGCCCAGGGGGACCAGTCGAAAACGAGGCTGGATGTCTAAGGGGGGACCATTATAGAGCAGTTTTTGCCACGAATTGGTCCCCCGGGGGACTGCTTCAGAGGGGGGACCGGACCGGATCCTACACCGGCAGTCGGCCAAACACCGAGTCCAACCAGCCGCCAAAGTGCATGCAGTCAGAGCTGACACCAGTTTAACTGAAAGTCTGTTGAACCAGAGATACACAGAGAAATGCGTGTGTTTGTCGAGACACAGAGAGAGGTACATGTGTTCCGTCGTTTCGCACATGCCGAGATCTCGGAGTCTGCGATGCCTTGCAATTTACCACCATTACATAGGGCCATCGGGGACGACTCTACAAGGGAGGCAACAAGATAAACATTGTCACGTGACCGGATGTTGCTAAAGCTGGCGGAAATTTCAAACGCGGCGAAGGTAAAGTGATCGATTTTCGTTACTCCCCGATGTACTTTTCACAGGCTGTGAGAATCGGACCCCATTTAACAATGACAGAACAATTCGATCAATAAAGCTTATGGTTATAATGCTCCGGAATGTAGTACGGATCCATTAAACAGTTTTGAAACGGCGGAGCTGACGACTGTATGAACTGTGTCTGTGTACCGAGTAGTGACTGTTTAGTTTTTGTAATGTAATTGAGAATAATTCAAATTTCGTATGTTTTTTCATTGCCATGATTGTGTCACTGTCAGTGAAATTAACTTCAGCACTCCTGTAACATCTGTCGAAAGATTTTCCTTTCAGTCACACAGTCGCAGTCCGTGCTGTGGCGCTTGCTCACACAGAATGCACTGTGTTCGACTGTTCCTTTTCCTAATTTCAGACTTCGCAGTTGAAGTGTCAAGAGACTGAGGACTCTGCAGATTGGCAAACATGACGCAAACCGTCACCATCAAAGACGTCCTGCTTCAGTGTCAGGCAGGAATGCAATGCCACACAAAGCTGATAAAGGTTCTCAAGAAGATCTACAACACGGTTAGTGCAGTTAATATTGCCTACATATTTGTGAACTAACGAAGTCTACAAGTAGTATTTTCAGCATTTCACTTTTCATTCTGACTGTTTCATACAGATTTTGGCCAGTTGACCAAACCTTGAAGCTGAACCCTCATCCTGCTGTCCATATTGATCAGTGACTCTCAGTCTCTGAGTCTGACATATTACATGTGTGTCACTGTCAGACTCAGAGACTCAGACTTAAACTGTCAAACTCGAAGTTCTTTACCTGAAACACCCACAGTCAACAGTCCCACTGGACAGAGCTGTGGATTAAAATAAATAGAATTGTTACTCAAACATTCACTTTACTCAGTCAGTCAGTGTGCCTGTGATTAGTATAATAGTAGTACTTAATATGAGGAGTGGGTTTGTGATGACCAAATTGTCATTTTTGAAAATTTGCATTTTCTCAGGACAGGTGTTCCTGTTCAAGTTAAAATACATAACGGATTTTACCATTTTCATTCTCTTCACAGATGGGAGTAGAAGCATTTTGGGCAGACTTCCAAAACCTTCTGAAGTTCCCAATGGTGGTTTACAATCGTGAGCCAACTGTGGAACGGACCATTGACTTCGTGGCCAAGTTTGTGACATCTCTCACTGCCAAACAAACACCACAGACTCAAGAACAAGATGGGGAAGGAACTGGCCAGGAGGATGCAGA
This sequence comes from Batillaria attramentaria, assembly GCA_018292915.2. Classification (NCBI taxonomy): domain Eukaryota; kingdom Metazoa; phylum Mollusca; class Gastropoda; family Batillariidae; genus Batillaria; species Batillaria attramentaria. The sequence goes on along the minus strand of JACVVK020000549.1, from coordinate 236,623 downwards.
GACCAACCCTCTGCTGCAAAAGTTGTTTGACTTTCTTTTGGAGGTAAACTCTTAAGTAAAGAAGTTAGTTACTAAGATACAGGGTTCGTACAGGCATTGAATGTCTTTGAAAGTCTTGGAATTTTGGAGACCTTTTTTCAAGTCTTTGAAAGTCTTTAAATTTCGATGTTTCCAAAAAAAAAAGTCTTTGAAAGTCTTTGAAAAATCGCGAAATGATACTTTTATTTTTTTTTCCCCACGACTGTATTTTCGGGGCCAGCTCACTCAGTCACTATTTGCGTGTCTCTGGCCGTGTCACTGTGCCTTTCCTTTCGCTCCGCTCGCTAGTCGACTCTGGTTTATAATATATATAAATGAGTATTCATTATTAGGATTGCGAGAGCAGGGTCTTTGATTAGTTTGAATTTTTATTTTTGGTCTTTGAAAAGTCTTTAAAAAGTCTTTGAATTTTGTTCTCAAAATCCTGTACGAACCCAGAGATAGTTTAATTTTGTAGTCTTTCCAGTTTGTATAATACTACAAGAAAAAAACAAAACCAAAAAACACATCATTGTCATTGTGAAAACTGTTGTCATTGTTTTGATTGTGCTGGTGTAAGTAACAAACAAAAATTTATTTATGGTGATGCTTTAAATTTTACTTTACTGGTTATATTTGTGACAGTCACTTTTTGAAGTTTTTGAGGTTTTGATATGATTTTACAGGTTTTTGCTGCATCCAATGGTGAAAACCAGATTAAAATCAGATAATTATTTTTGAAGTTATGATCTGTTGAAATGACGTACCTCATGAAACAAAATAGCCACCTCGGTCGGAAAATCGGATCATGTTGCACTATTCAGCTGCATGTAACTTCCGACTCATTTCGTGGCGTAGCGTCACATTTATGCATGATTTGTGCAGCACTGAAACCAGACTTATTTTTTAATCTCCATTTCGAATGAAGTGTATGTCCTTGAGCAGTTTACAATGTCATGCACAGCACTGAGTCAATAGTATTGGCTGAATCGAATACTAATTCTACAGGGCTCCCTAAAAGCCACAGACCTAAAGGGTCCACTGACCCCCAGTTCAAAATTTTAGGGGGTCTTTGTACCTCCACTTTCAATTTTTAAAGGGTCAGAATTATTTCTCAAGTTTTTAGTGCATGGAATTATGAATTCAGTAAATACTGCTGAACAGATGTGTGTGTGTGTGTGTGTGGCAGTGTGTGTGTGTGTGTGTGTGTGTGTGTGTGTGTGTGTGTGTGTGTGTGTGCAAAACTGAATCTTATCAACTTCAAATCATATAATTAAATGAAGTGGGTACAGTTCAGTTTTGAAAGTTGGAAACTCCGACTTTTTGCCGCTGCTCTGTGCCGACTCTGATGCGACGTCTGAATCGTAGCTATGCGACGCCGAAGTGCACCCGCTGCCCGGCGGGCGAGGGTTCGAGCCCCACCACAACTTTTCCACTGACGAAAAAGTCCATAGTCTTTTGAACTTTCACTTTTTTCGGTGGCATGATTCGTCACAGAGAAAGCGAATCCGATCGGTAACAAGAGCACTGACTCTAAAATCTTTCGTCCATAGTTTCGAGCGCAGAAGCGGAAAAAGATGGGGCACGTTCACTACGCGAGAGTGGCTGTAGTAGCCGCCGATCTGCAGCAGTAGACACTAGACAGTTAACGCCTGCGAGCGTTAAACAGAACCAAAAACAGAACCGAACTGAACGCGGCCAAGGCAAGGTAGAACACTCACTCGATCACGACAAGCCTATAGGCGTACGCACGGTAGTGCAGAGGTAGTGCGTCAAGCTAAGCACAGATCGCGTTCATAATGCTTCAACGTACCCCCTCGAATTTTTTTTAGTACGTAAATTTTTACTTCAGTGCGTAAATTACGCACAGACGCACAGTTTAGGGAGCCCTGTTCTAATAGTTAATACACAGTAAAACTAATTACCATATACTGTAGTATACTGTAGTAATACCATCAGTGTTGCGTTTTGCTGTTTGGTAACCTAGAATCACAGCGCCAAGGACCGAGCAGTGAGGTTCCGAGTATGTCAGCTGGTGACCAAGCTGCTGAGCAACATGGGAGAGGAAGCCATGATCGACGATGCCCTGTACGAGCGAGTGTTCCGCTGCATGCTGGAGCGCCTGCGAGACAAAACCGCAGTGGTGCGTGTGCACGCTGTGCTCGCTCTTGTGCGTCTGCAGGACCCTACCGATGACGACTGCCCCATCATCAAAGGTAGATAAAGCTGAGTCGCCAAGGTTTAGTGACAGTAGCATTATCATTCATTTTTTAAATTTATTTTACTTATTTGTTTTTCTGTAAGTTGTTTTTCTCTTCCTCATTTTTTTTCTCCTTCTGAAAGTGCAAAAGAATGAATTATTATCTTTTACAATGAGTGTGAGCTAAAGATTGTAGGGTTTTTTTTTTTTTTTTTTTTTGCGAATGCCGTATTATATATTATATCAGTGATATCACTAACACTAGGTCTTCCATAAGTTCCAGCTGAGCACAAACTGTGTATAATCTGAAATAATAATGAACAAACTAATAACAGTGTGACACCATAAATTATATTAAATAGGCACTACTCCCAACTACTTGGCTCAAAGCGCTGCAAGTTGAGCACAACACACACACACACACAGGGATGGATTTACTCAAATATGCCAGTGAGACATTGTCTCCTTGACCAGTCATTTTTATGAGACATTTTCATTTTCTATGAGACAATCAAGTTCACCCGCATCACTCTGTCACATGTCTGTGCCGAGAGCCTGTTCCTAAGTGCAGTGACATTCAGGTTCTGAATGGAAAAGGACCTCTCGATCGCAGAACTGAGAAAACTGATAACGCGCCAATATTTTTTGCAACTCTTCCGAGCGAGAGTTCCTGGCAGCGCGCGCGGCGAGCGGGATAAATAAGCCTCATCACTAAAATTATAGTGTAACAGACTCTATGACTGACACAGACAGCGCATCTCTGCTTCACGTTGTCAAGTGCGCTTGTGATGTCATGTTCGTGCGACATATGACGCGTTTTGCGAAATTTCTATGCGACATTTTATCAAAATATGAGACATAGTCGTACGGCGCGCGAGAAAATCGATCCCTGCACACACACACACACACACACACACACACACACACACACACACACACACACACACACATGTATGTTAATCACATGCATTGTCTCACATGCTGGACATAAACACATTACAAGTGCGTGGTGCAATTGGTCAGCTCGATGATTTACGTTAAAAAAAGCAAGAACAAGGTGTAGGCACTGTTTTGATTTGTTTCATTTATTTGTTTGTAATTTTCGTTTTTGTTAGGAATCCGAATAGGATCCTTGAGTTACTCATTACATGACATTAGGAAAAATAGTTGTCCCATTCACAGATAATCACTATGAGTATGACTGAAAGTTTGAACCTGTCTTTATTTTCAGCATACATTTTCCTGATGACATCGGATCCCAACCCTGAGGTGAGAAAGACGATCGTCTCTCACATTGCTCCCTGTCGTAAGACGCTGGCGGCCATCTTGGAGCGGACACGCGATGTGAAGGATACTGTGCGTCAGGCAGCATTCACAGTAATTGCGGACAAAGTGCCCATGAAAGCGTTGACCATCGGTCAGAGAGTGCAGCTGTTGCAAGAGGGGCTTCATGACAGAACAGGTTTGTGCTGCACAGTGGCAGGACGCCTGATATGTCTGCATACTCAGGCATCAGAAATTTTGTCTGTTGAACCGCGATTTGACGTTGATTCAACAAGATGTTGAAATTTCCGTAGGGAAACATTTGTTTTCTGTGGGAGGGGATTGAGGGTGAGGTGAGGTGCAACTGGGAGGTAATATTGATTTTATTTTCAATTGATTTGATTTGTGCCCAGAGTTCTTAAACAGATCTGTATATTAACCTATTTATATTATCAGTGAGAGAAAACAAGGTTGATGGTTGCCCAAGTTGCTGGTCAGAAGCATTCTTGCGTTGATAAGAGACAGTTAATTTGGCAGAGGGTTTTTAGTTTCTTTGTTTTTTTCAACAGTTTCCTCTCACCTGTTCATGTGCATAGGTTTGTTATTTACTGATTCAGTATTTTAGTGTTATGCCTTGTTTTTGCAAGTTTTGTTCCATCAGTCTTGGTTGCCTACTATGGTGATGTAACGAATTGTGTATGTGAAAGTGAAACTAGACCGTTCAGTGATTCACTAGGTAATTAAACCTGACTGCCGCATGTGTGATGCAGAATCTGTGAAGTCGGTCTGTGGAGGAAAGCTGCTGCAGAGCTGGCTGCGAGGTTTCCAAGGCAACGCACTGGACCTTCTGCACAGCCTTGACGTGGAGAACTCAACGGAAGTGTGTCAGGAAATGCTACAGCAGTTGTTTGCAGACGCCACCATCGCCGATCTTGTCACCAACTTTAACCTGCTGGATGACAAGTAAGAGGGGGGTGGCACGTGGGGTTTTTTGTTTGTTTTGTTTTTGGGTTTTTTTTTCCAGTCAGGCATGTTAGAGTAGACTCGATTTATTTAGTTAATTATGCAGAACTTTGTATTTGTATGCACATGACAAGTGTTAGTATGTGATTAAAAACTCAAACACACACACACACACACACACACACACACACACACACACACACACACACACACACACACACACACACACACACACACACACACACACAAAGCAAAACCAACAACAACAAGAAAGATTTATGAAACTACAACATTCATTTTGTCTGTATCATGTTCATCAGCGTTACCAATTCACCAAATCCAATGGATCTTTTGAATTTGAATAGCAACAACAACAAAAAGAAAGATTTATAAAACTACAACATTCATTTTGTCTGTATCACGTTCATCAGTGTGACCAATTCACCAGTGGATCTTTTGAATAACAACAACAACAAAATCTACTTTTGCTTCAGGCTTGTGGTATCTGGAGAAAAGCTGACGTGTGAGAGTGCGATGTACTGGCAGCAGCTGTGTCATCACATCCGCAACGCCGGCACTGACTTCGAGGAGCATCTTGACATGGTCATGCCTGCCTGTCTCGACTTCTGCGTCTATTTGGACAGGTCTGACTGATGCCTATTCTTTACAGTTTTAAAAACAATTGTTCTCACATGGTATAACCCAGCAACTCATATTCTTATGTTAACTGAATACGTTTAACTTTGGTATAAAATTTATATGTTAATACTGTCATGGCATGCCCAGACAGCACCACCTAGTTTTGCGTCATAATTTTGTAAATTTTGAGGGTCCATGGTCGTCTTGTATAAAAAGTCTGAAAGTCAAAACCATTTGTTGTTTTTGATTACAAAAGTATTCAAGTAGAAGCGTTGTTTGTGAATTTGTAGTGAGTCAGCCATCGCGAATTGGCAAGGCGAGGAAGACCACACGCTTACCAAACAGAGCATTATGATTGGACAGAAGTGTCCCAGATTCATTCTGTTATGCACAGTGGCTTAGCGGAAATGTGATGCTGCAAGTGTCTGCTGCTAGTTACAGGTCGCATTTTGTTCATCGAGTTTCCGGGAGAGTGTTGGACAAATACTGTTTCAGTTTGTCACGTCAAGACCAAGAGCATGCGTTCCCTGCGACGCGCTGTTCTCAAATTTATGTGTCAGTTTAAGAGTTCTATGTGTACAAATACGCATACTTGTGCGTAATTGGGAAGACTGATGATTTCTAAGCAATGTCATGTTCTGGTATTGTTTCAGACTCCAGTATGTGCTGAATCTTTATAGCCTACTGGCTGTCATGATTTCTAAGCAATGAGATGTTCTGGTATTGTTTCAGACTCCAGTATGTGCTGAATCTTTATAGCCTACTGGCTGTCATGATTTCTAAGCAATGAGATGTTCTGGTATTGTTTCAGACTCCAGTATGTGCTGAATCTTTATAGCCTGCTGAGTGTCATGATTTCTAAGCAATGTCATGTTCTGGTATTGTTTATCTGTGTTGTTCACAGTGTGATGGGTCAGCTGGAGGGCTGCCAGGACCTGGACAGACAGCTGGAGTTGGACTTCATCATCCAGCAACTGCTACACCTGTTTGACTGCATGGACCTCACTGACCAGGCTTGCAGGTATAGTGTGAAGAAGGCATCGGCCTTATCAGGTTATCCCATGAGTATTACTGTCCCAGGTTTTCATCACAAGACTTCCAGGTCCACGGGAAGATGTACCTGCCCCCAGCTTGCGACATAGGTCTGTTGCCACCCAGTAGGGGCGTTTAGTTTGCTAGTTTGCTAATGGCATTCAAGTTCCAAACGCTGATTCATTTATGGACAAAATTTAGGAGGGGGGAGGGGAGGGGTGCTTCTTTAAATTAAAAAAAGAAAAAGAAAATGTTGGCAGTTAAAAAAACACCCAAAACTTTTCTTTTATTCTGTTGGTACTACATGCACTGTAATGCTGGCAGGTGTGTTTCTGTATGCACACTTGCTTTTCTGGATGTAGGGAATAGGTGAACTTGATATTTGAGCCAATGTGCTTCAGCTGTGTTATCCGTACATTTGTTGTAAATCACTAGATCTTTTTATTTATTTATTTATTTTTTTACACCAGGAAGCAGACAGAGAAACTGCTGCACAAGATGCTGCTGTCTGCACACATTGGCTACTCCCTGGTACCACACGTCATGCCCTGCCTGCGTTCGCTCCATGCCTCCACAGAGTCCGTTGTCACCTACTTGGCTGAAACTGTGGCAGAAATCCGGCAGCCTATAACCACCGTGGAGAAAAGCAAAAGCGCTGAGGAGCGACGGAAAATTGATGTTCAGGTTTGTAGGACAAAAATGACATTTTTGAAGATGATTTTTTTTTTCCCGCAGGAAACAAAAAAAAGTGATTAGCTCCAACACCAGAATTATTTTCCTATAACTTTTGTGCGGTTTGGGTTTAACCTATTGTTTTTGACTGTACACAATTCCTCAAGCGTGTTTCATGTATGTGTTTACGCATGTCATGAGCAGATCGCGAAAGTGCGCGTGCAGCTGAACCAGCTGCGTGAAGACCTTGAGGAAGCGGTAAAGAATCAGGAGTTCCAGCAAGCCGCTGAGCTGAAGGAATCAATCCACGGTCTGGAGATGGAGAGGTCCTCTCTCCTGGAGGACACACAGCCCACTGTGGAGGAAGTCAGGACGGAAAAGGTAATGATGATAATTATGGTTCTGGGCGTTTATGTAAAACTGCTGTGTAGTCCTCCAGCCAACCACAACACTGACCAACAGGGCTGCCACTCTTCCTCCTGTGGCCGGATTTCCGGCTTTTTGAACCGGCTGTGAAGAGCTTTCCGGCTTTTTAAAGCCGTTTCCGGCTTTTTTGGCGAAAAAAATCGCGAGTCTGTGTCTATCGCGGGACCGTCGGCCTTCCCGGGTAAGGTGCATTTTGCGCCTCATATTGTCATATTCAGGGCTGCCACTCTTCCTGCTGTGGCAGGATTTCGTGCTTTTTGAACCGGCTGTGAAGAGGTTTCCTGCTTTTTCAAGCGTTTTCCGGCCCAAAAAATCGCGAGTCTGTGTCTATCGCTGGGCTGTCAGCTTTTCCGGGTAACAGCACAGACCCTGACCCCCCCCCCCCCCCCCCCCCCCCCCCTCCCCCCGCTTTTCACATTCTTCAGGCAAAGTCATTTTCCTGCTTTTCTGGCCAAAAACCTCGCGAGTCTGTGTCTATCAGCACAGACCCTGACCGCCGCCGGATCTCATGCCTGTGGATGATAATGATATATTTTACACCTGGTTCAGATTTTGATGTGCCACATTACCAAAACTTCTCACAAGTTCAGACACAAACCAACATTCAAAGTGTCGTTATTATCAGTCCCCCTATTTTGTGCTGCACACAGACCGCTAGTGTAACAGATGTATAATAATATCACTATCAGTGCACATTTATTTAGTATCATGCTGCTACTGTCACACCCTGTTACTGGAGTGCTGTCTGCTGGCAGAATGATCCTGCAACTGTTCTCAAGTGCCTGACCATCATCTGTGAGATGCTGGAGACCCTGCCTCTGCAGACCTTGTCACCGACGCTACACATGCTGATGGAAAGCCAGGTAAGGGGAATGGTGTTCTTTGGAATGGGGCAATCAAGCCGGAAACACAGGGGTTGATCCTGTTTTGTGGGTAAACCTTTACGCATCGGGACGCGAGGCGGCTGGCGTCACTCTCAACAGCCGTAGGCACCGAGCCGCGAACCGAACAGCCAGCAGCTGCATGCGCGTCAGCAGGGAAGTAGGTCACTGGCCAAGCTCGCGATGTCAAAGAGTTAACCAAGCCACCAGCACAGGGGGGGTCTATTTTGTAGGAGAGACAAGAGGAAGACACAGAGGTTTGACTCATTGTGATTCCTTGATAACAAACGATGTTGAAGAATGAATTTGATCAAGTGACTGCTCCTCAGATTCTTCCGGGCATGGCCAGTGAGGAGGCGTCGGTGCGTAACCTCGCTGTGAAGGCGATCGGGTTGTGCTGTCAGCTGAAGCGTGACATCATCATGCAGCACCTTCCCATCCTTATGCAGGCCAGTAGACTGTGTGTGTGTTTGTGTGTCTGGTTGTTACTTTTTTTGTTTTTCTGTATGCATGCTTACATTAGCCACTGTTGTCCAGAAACCAGCGTACTGACACCAAATGCACACATGCAATTGCACACACAGTCCCTCTCTGGAATGTCTGGATGATGGTTAGTTGACTGTATCTTCTGTCATTCATTTCATCTAGAGACGATTTTGTGCGAGAGAATGTGTGTGTGTGTGTGTGTGTTGTGTTTTGTTGGTATGTCTGCACTTTCGAACTTCATATTTAGGTGTAGCACTAAGCCTCACGTTTGGTCCGATTCATTTTCGTGATTTGGGTTTTGCACACAGGCCTCACAAGTGGATGTAGAGTGTGTCCGCACCACCGCTGTTAAGTCTCTCTTTGACCTGGTCCACATTTATGGTCTGGGGGCGTTTGAAGACGGGCCAGAGGGCGAGAGAGGGAAAGATGCAGAGAACAGTGCAGACAGCAGCCGCGACCTGATGGAAAGTCGCTTAGAAGAAGACGACACTGTGGCTCAAGAGAGTGAAGAAGAATCGAGCAGCAACGCTCAGAAGGGGTGGAGCAAGACCGCCTCCAATATGATCGCCATCCTCAGCTCTCTACTGGACAGTGAGGTTGGTAGTCTGAAAATGAAATGGGGGGGAGGGGGGGGGATAAGTTTGAGTTTAACGTGTGTGTCACCAGCAATATTGGAGACGGCCCTAATGGGCATGTTGGGGAGTTTAATGTCCTTTTCCCTCACCTATGGATGATATCAAAGATGGGGCAACGATGCAAAAATATTTGGCCCCAACAGGGATTCGAACTCACAACCCGAGCATTGGAAGTCCAACGCTCTACCATTTGGCCACACTGGGGGGGGGGGGGGGGGGGGGGGGGGGGGGTTGAAGGGGTGGACTCGGTTCACAGTCACATAGCCAGAGGGAAGGGCAATGTTTGGTGTAACTGTAAGCACAATTTCTTACACCCACCGAGGTCAGACTCTGACACTCCACTTGCCACTTGTACACATACACATGCAACCCCTGTTATTTCATTAAAAAAAAAAAAAACCTTTAATTTAAAAAAAGTAATCAGGCGTTACTTTTGCATGTTTCATTATCTAACTTGTAATTTAACTTTTGTTTACATATAAATATATAGAATGGTGAGTTGCGGAGTGTGGTGGCAGAGGGTTTGGCCAAGCTGCTGATGTCGGGGCGTGTTTTCTCCTCCACGCTTCTCTCCCATCTTCTGCTGTTGTGGTACAACCCTCTGGCGGAAGACGACGCCCAGCTGCGGCACACTCTTGGCACTTTCTTCCCCATATTTGCCTTCACTGACAGGTTTGAAATATTAGTGTGTGCAGCACTTGCGTGTTCAGGCATGCTACTCTTCCGTGAATTCGCGGAAATCCGCGAAAATGAAAATTTGAAAAACTATTTTTTTTATCCTGGAAAAAGTACTCAGAATGCGCCAGATTGCACAGATTTTAACGATTTTTTCAAAAATTTTCCGGGGGGGGGGGGGGGGGGGGGGGCATGCCCCCGGACCCCCCCTAGCAGACTACGCCGGCTCGATTATCTGGCTGCGCCAGATTTTCAGTGAAAACTCTTTTTTGGGAGTAGCATGCCTTGTGTTTAAAGATGGGGACAAATATACAGCAAAGCAAAGCATTAGTTTGTTTTGTAAGCGGAAAGAAGATGTGTGACTTGCCTACATTCACCTTTCTCAACATCAGAACTATCTTGTTAGTTTCAGGTACTCCATAGTGCCTTCTTCCCCCCCTTTTTTCTTCTTTTTCTTGAGTTATTTGCACTGTTTCCTCCTCTGCCCAGGAAAAAGCAGTTTGCTTTTAATCATTGCCTGTATCATCTGTGATAGTTGCATGCATGTGACACATACAGTGTTCTCCTATGTGTTGTCACTCATTTGTTTTAACTTTCAGGATTACAACAGATTCAGAACTTGAAGTGTAAAAAGACTTCCTTTTTTTCCCCCAGTGCAAACCAAGATCTATTTGAAGAAGCCTTTCTACCGACACTGCGGACGATCCTCAATGCCCCAGCCACCTCCCCGCTCAGTGACATTAACGCCAGTAATGTGGCTGACTTTCTGGTGGAGCTCACACATGCCCAGAGACTGGTCACCAATCAGGGCAACACTACGGCAGTCAGGGTGAGCTGGTATATATATAATCCACCGTCACATGTCAGATGTCTGGACTGCAACTACTGAGTGTGCGCTGATACCAAACAGTCAGCTTCAAATAAGTTACGTGTGAAGAGACCCAAGGTGCTTTTTTTTGCTGATTTGCCATTGATAGTCAGATTAGGTCATTGTGTTGGCAAAAATGCTTTTACTGATGGTCAGCGAATTTTTCAAGTGCATTTGGCAGTCCACGTATCTGCAGAACTCAGGTTGAATTTTAAAGTTGAAGACAATTTGAGGAGTGAAAGTTCTCCAGAATACTGACTTAGTGTACTCACAATAATGATATCTACTATCAAAGGCAATGAATGCATTTGAAGTTTCATTATGCTTCATACAGGTTTAACAGATTGAAATCAGTGGACATTGATGAGAACAATAACAAAACATTATCTTCGTTTTGTTAAGTTAACTAATTGTGTTAATTGTAGAGTTTCACAAAGCTTTTCTGATAGTTCCGCTCCAGACCTCTCAGACGCCTGTAGCTAAGTGTAGCATGGTCAGACTCAAGCATTCTGCTCAGTTACAATGTTCTGCTCATTTACACTTACAGTTTAGCATTTTTACCAACTGAAAGGGACTTGATGTGATGTGCAGGATAACCCGTGTCACGACAGCATTGCGGTCAAGGTGTGCAATGAGATCCTGTCCAACCCGGACTCGTTCCAGCTGAAAGTGTGGACGCGGGTGCTGAACCAGCTGTGGCTGAGTCCAGACAACCAGACACACCTCAAGGACCTCAGCGTTCTCTGTCAGCAAATGCTGGAGGTATGGGGTGCTTGTAATAATGATTCATAATGTCATCGTTTGCTTGCTGCGCTGCTGTGGGCTGAAGTTCAAAAGGCAGTCCTTCGAGTTTTCAATTTAGAAAAGGAATCCTTTTTTTTTTTTTTTTTTAGTGCATTCCTTTCAGTGACAGTGGAAAATTGTGTGGGTTAAGCTTACGCTTGTCTTGTATGATACAGGAAGCTCCCAGTCCACATACACCTCACCAACTGGTGTTTTTGTAATTTAGTTTTTTCACTTCACCCATGTGGAAGGTCTGAAAAGGAGACATCTTGCCCACAGACTTAAAAATCAGTTCCAGGGGTCAACTCTAGTATCAAGTGGTAAAAAGGCTTGTGTTCTTATCAAATTCATTGTGCTTAGGCCATTTTACCAAGTGGAACTACACTGCAGTCCCTGTGGGCCCCAACAATCTGTGCTGCACTTGCAGTGCAAGTGTCTGGGTGGCTGTATTGACAGGACTAAGATCGTGAGGCCACTCCACAACTGTTTACCTTTACAGTTTTGGACGCAGCAGAGCACAGTGATTGTGTTCCCCCAACAGTCACTAATGCCTCACTGCCTATGTTAGCAGTAATACTAGGTTTAGCCATGGACTAGGTCTGTGTCACAGTTGATCCTTGGCACTAATGGCAACAGATTTTCACAAAATCTTAGTCAGATTCCTCAGAGTGACACTGTGAGGGGACAGTACATGTACAGCAAAAAGGTGACCCGGCAAGTGTGTAAGGAAAGTATATGAATTGAAAGTTGTTTCAGTGGCCCATTATTCAGTCCCCTTTGTTCTCCTGTAAGAACAAATCTAAAGGTAGTTCAAGGAGGTATATGCACCGCTGACGCATCATGAACCCCAGTCTGTGACCTCACAGGTTGTGAAAGAGAAGCAGAGCATCAAGGCGCTGGAGAAGTTCCAGAAGACGGTCACCGACACGCTGGCCGTCCTCACGGTGGACGTCACCCCCACATCCGCAGACAGCCAAGGTACGGGTGAGGGGGACATCACAATGAGCCAGGCCGCCCTCGACAGACTGCAGGAGGGAGGGGAGCAGATTGAGGTATCGGCGGCAGGGGGAGATATCAGCACTGCAGCACAGAACAGGAATACAAGTATGGTTTTTCCACTTTTCTCCTCTTTTTTTTTCTTTTTTTTTAAAAGGAAATCAGGACTTTAAATCTTTCTCTGTTGGCTAAAATTTTTCCTCTGTAAAAAGAGCGTTGCCTCCTTTGAAGCACTTAACAATCATGCCCAAAATACTGACCACACAGCACAGATTTAAAAAAAAAAAAATTTCTGGGAGGGGGGGGGGGGGGGGGGGTATGCCCCTGCACTCGCCTGCATAGCTTTGAGTCTTAATGGCTTAATCTTTGTGCTGTGTTTCATTTTTCTCATCTTACTGTGCTCCTGCAGCTAGAACAAACACACCGTCTGCCCAAGGTCTGCAAGCTGCAATGCCACCAAAATCAACAGGGAGAAAAGCAAGAGAAAAGAAGGCTGATCAGAGGTATGCTTTAAATTGTAACCCAGTCAATGGGTTACTTCCCCTACACTGTAGCACTCTGTTCAACGTTAGTACTTTAACGTTTTTGCAAACTTGTACTTGTCAGTCGTAATGGAAAGTGTTTGATGGCCCTGTGGTATCAAGGACTCCGTGGAAACATTTAATGAGAATAATAATGAAAATGGGGATTTTTTTTTTTTTTTTTTAAATGAATGGGGGAAGGGGATGTGTGGTGGAATGCAGGGTGCTAGGCAAGCTTAACCTGAAGGCTGAAACATTGTGTGTGTGTGTGTGTGTGTGTGTGTGTGTGTGTGTGTGTGTGTGTGTGTGTGTGTGTGTGTGTGTAACCTCAGCAAACTAGACAGCAGTATGTTCACCACGCCATCCCATCGTGAAGCAATGGAGAAGTCGGACATGGAGAACGTTAAAGCCAACCTAGATAGTCTGCTCCTGGACACCACCAAAACCCCCAGCAGTCGCACACGCACCCCTGGCACAAAAAGGTTGGTGAGGTTTTGGTGTTGATTTTATTTTATTGCATTTCACTTTACTGGGTGGTTGTGGGAAGGTTAACACTTAAAACACCACCACGCAAAAAGGTCAGTTTTTATGTTGATTTTCCAAACAAATTTATGGGTGGTTGTGGTTGTGTGTTGGTAGTGGGGAAGTTAACACTAAAAATACCACCTCTGTGTGTGTGTGTGTATGTGTGTGTGTGGCTTGATAAGATATCACTAGGCCTACACTGTCCACGTGAACGATATCGGGGATAAGAACTTAAACCTATCTATGTTGCCATGTTGGGAGCCACGTGATTGGTTTTGATGCTGCTGGTGTTGTGCAGAGGCGAAAAACAGTGGTTTCAACAGACAGTAATTGTCTTCCAGTAGCCTGCGAAATGATAACTGATAAGAAAAAAGTCTACCTCCCCTACAACACTAGTGAGACTTAGTAGGGCTTCGTACGGAGAACTTCGCTGAGCAGCGTAACCCACTTGCATGTAAATTAGGCACGTTACGGGTACCATTAGCTAATCGTAGCGCGTTAGCAGCTTGCGGCCTCTGCCGTGTGAGCCTAATTCACATGTAAATGGGTTACGCTGCTCAATGAAATCCTCCGTACGAAGTCCTACTAAGTCTCACTAATAACAATGAAAACCGTCTGGCTCATGATCATATTGTTTGTCTTTTCTTTCTTTTTACTTTTTTTTTAATTATTAATTCTTATTATTTATCATGATCGATTGCTTTTAATTTTTTTCTTTCTATTTATTTTATTTATTTATTTATTTATTTATTTTTTGCAGAGCACTACACACCATACAGGATCCAGCACTTATGTAGCTTCGTCTCCATTCATGACTCTCAGTCTCTCCTCTGTTCTGAAAATCAATGAAATTCACATCAGCCGATGATGATTGCTCATGATGTGTGTACTCAAGCACCTACACCTCTTCCTGTGAACAGTTTCACTGTCTTGCAAATGACTTGAGATATAATACGTTAAAGTTATACGTGCAGGTTTCAATAGTTGTGTGTTTTTCTGTCACTAGCGTTAAAACATGGAATAAATTTTACTGACATATTACTGTGTTTGGGTTATATGGTTGTGAAGTTGATTTATTTTTTCTTTGAATTTTTTTTTTCCTTCACTGCTTGTGATGTTCCTCAATCCATGCCAGTGATACACAGATCCCCAGTCCTAGGTTCTGCACACACTCCCCAGTCTTAGGCTCTGCACACACACCCCAGTCCTAGGTTCTGCACACACTCCCCAGTCCTAGGTTCTGCACACACACCCCAGTCTTAGGCTCTGCACACACTCCCCAGTCTTAGGCTCTGCACACACACCCCAGTCCTAGGTTCTGCACACACTCCCCAGTCCTAGGTTCTGCACACACACCCCAGTCCTAGGTTCTGCACACACACCCCAGTCCTAGGTTCTGCACACACACCCAGGTTCTGCACACACACCCCAGTCCTAGGTTCTGCACACACACCCCAGTCCTAGGTTCTGCACACACACCCCAGTCTTAGGCTCTGCACACACACCCCAGTCCTAGGTTCTGCACACACACCCCAGTCTTAGGCTCTGCACACACACCCCAGTCCTAGGTTCTGCACACACTCCCCAGTCCTAGGTTCTGCACACACACCCCAGTCTTAGGCTCTGCACACACTCCCCAGTCTTAGGCTCTGCACACACACCCCAGTCCTAGGTTCTGCACACACTCCCCAGTCTTAGGCTCTGCACACACACCCCAGTCCTAGGTTCTGCACACACTCCCCAGTCTTAGGCTCTGCACACACACCCCAGTCCTAGGTTCTGCACACACTCCCCAGTCTTAGGCTCTGCACACACACCCCGGTCCTAGGTTCTGCACACACTCCCCAGTCTTAGGCTCTGCACACACACCCCAGTCCTAGGTTCTGCACACACACCCCAGTCCTAGGTTCTGCACACACACCCAGGTTCTGCACACACACCCCAGTCCTACGTTCTGCACACACACCCCAGTCCTACGTTCTGCACACACACCCCAGTCCTACGTTCTGCACACACACCCCAGTCCTACGTTCTGCACACACACCCCAGTCCTACGTTCTGCACACACACCCCAGTCCTACGTTCTGCACACACACCCCAGTCCTAGATTCTGCACACACACCCCAGTCCTACGTTCTGCATACACACACACACACACACACTGATACACAGGTCTTCAGTCCTAAAATTAACATGCCCCCGACACCCATAACATAATGCATTGCCACTTTGTCCACACTTTGCCTCCTTTTGGATCACTGACCACTTTAACCCCTGGATGAGCCTAGTATGGCCAAACCTATCTATTTGGTGAGCTTGGGGCAACAGGGCTTCGTGCTTAGGCTAAGCATCCTCTGTTGCCCCATCACGGCCTGTGAGAAGCAGCGCCGGCACTTGCCACGCGGCGGTACAAAACATGGTTTGTGTTTGAACACTTTTTTAATGAACAGTTGTCCAACACGCTGCCGCACACAACACATTTGGGAAGGAAGCGACGCGGCAGGAGGGCCCTAACAATAGTTACTGAATCAGTTTGGGCTCAGCAAAGACAGTACAGGAGACTGTCTATGGGCTCAGCAAAGACAGTACAGGAGATTGTATGGGCTCAGCAAAGACAGTACAGGAGACTGTCTATGGGCTCAGCAAAGACAGTACAGGAGATTGTATGGGCTCAGCAAAGACAGTACAGGAGACTGTCTATGGGCTCAGCAAAGACAGCACAGGAGACTGTCTATGGGCTCAGCAAAGACAGTACAGGAGATTGTATGGGCTCAGCAAAGACAGTACAGGAGACTGTCTATGGGCTCAACAAAGACAGTACAGGAGACTGTCTATGGGCTCAGCAAAGACAGTACAGGAGACTATGGGCTCAGCAAAGACTTAAAGTACAGGAGACTGTCTATGGGCTCAGCAAAGACAGTACAGGAGGACTCGGTCAGTCTCGAAAAGTTCCATTGCTGGCAGACCTAACTGCGACAGAAATGAGACGAAACGCGTATGCAGGACCTAGTTCAAGTTCACGGCGCGACGTGACCCGACTGACATAAAACGTTACTACAATGTGAACACTTCAGAACTGACTCAGCCCGAATAATCCCACTCGAAACGAGGTATGTGGCCTGCGTGCTGCACACCCGGCAGACAGCACGAGATTTTTCGCCGGCTTAGTTCTCAACTGGTAAAGGCGATTGCATGGCTCATATTTCAATAGAACAGTCGTCAACACTTCGAAGTAGCACCGGAAAAAAACCTCCCTGCCATCTTGTCTAACCCCCGTGCAGAAATTTTATGCCGAGCAAGCAGTTCCAGGGTTCACGGTGACAGGGGTCGTGGCCTGCAGTTTCCTGTTGTCCTCCGGGGGGCAGGCGTGACGTGGCTGTTAATGTACAGGCCACGAAAAAGGGACACGGCAGGATCAGTTTGTTGGGTGAGAGAGAGAGAGAGGGGGGGGGGGGGGGATTGCTCGGGCGCCGCTCCTCGTCACAGAATGAATGAAATATCAGTTTCTCATTTATAATATTTATTTATTTTGATTTTGTTTACGTATGTTTTTTAAAACATTTTTTATTATTTTTATTATTATTGCAATTTTTTCGGGGGGGGGGGGGACCCTGGAACATCACAACTCACTCTCTCTTCTTAAACGTCTGCTTGTCACGGTAAGTCTTTGTTCTGTGTTGTTTGTTGATCAGTAGAGCAACCAGCCGGAAGTTCGGAAACTGACCGTTGCGTCGAAACCAAGTTCCACTGTTGTAATAACAAATGCCCCCCCCCCCCTTTTTTTTTTTTTTTTTTTTAAAGACGGACACAAAACGCAAGACAACAGAATTGATTTAATTGAAATGCCAATTAGCGGTACAGGAAAAGATGAGGCCTGAGTGTGAAATGTATCGCAACTTGTCCTTCAAAGCGTAAAATTGAAAACTGTACCTCATCAGTTGCCCCTCTCCCAGGCTAATATAATCACCACCCCACTCTCTTCTGTATCAAAAAGTGAAGGTCTAGGTTGGTTATAGGCCAAATTATGCTGCAGACCCGGCGGCACTGGTTATGTATTTCATGTGTTGATACTAGTTTTACAGCAGTGACCGTAAACAACCGACAAAACCGACCAGTCCCAGGTTTTATGATGTAAGCGCTTTATTCTTTGGTCAACGCCCTATACCATATTATTATTCAGAATGATATTCGTCAGTGATGTATTGCATTGAATTGTCTTTGTGAGTTCTGAACGGCTTTGCCGCGCAGAACTAATTTTCAGTCGATACAGTTGTACTACACTGTGAAATTATTATTATTATTATTATTGTTGTTGTTGTTGTTACACTACTCATGCTCTTGTCATTCACTGTGAGCACCCGTCCTTTGTCAGGCGAATCATGGGGCGGTCGGTGGTCTAGTGGTAACAGACTTCGCCACCAATGCGAGACTGACTGAGGTCAGGTTTCGAGTCCCACTCGGGGCGAAGAATTTTTCCTTTTCGTACATGGCATCGTTCATTCGGGCCGATCGTCGAGGGGTTCTCTGCGGGTACTCTGGCTTCCTCCCCCTTCTGGTTTGGCTGTTTGTTGTGTCTGTTGTGAATTTTAACATTACTGTTTTCGGAGGAACTACAAATACTAGAGGCATCAAACTTCGCATAATGATAGACATTGATGAGATCTCATTGGAATGACTTTGACCAAAGGTCAAGGCCATACAAACTGTTTCGGGGAAAATTGTAATATTGCCATGAACTCAGAGCGCCAGAGACACTTTACTTGGCATGATGATGGATAGTGATAAGAGCTTTACAAACATACTCTTGTGAATGACCTTGACCTGTGTCACAAGGGAGCCATGGAGGCTTTTGTAATGTAATGTCTTTGGTTATACAAAACACGACTGTGACGTTTCTCCACACAATACATACTTTCACCAAAGACCTTGGAATCAGAAATATGTTTCCAAGATCTTTGCTTTCACGCACACAGTGACGTAACGAAATCTGCGTCATAGACACCTTACGTGCACACTATGCTGCTGCGTTCTTTTTGGCGGGATTTGTGAGACGTGTGTCTGCGTGTGTGTGTGGACGGATGTAATGGTGGCTATCTCCTAAACCACCTCGTGTTTTTCTTTCTTTCAGTTTTACGCCACTGAAAACAAATTGCGCAAAGTGGCTCAGTCGAATAATAAAGATATTGAATTGAATTGAATTGAATTAGATTCTTATCCCTCAGCCCATGCCCGGCGGCATACCGTAGTATTGGATCGACTTGAACTGTCAGTGGACAAAGAAAAGGAAAGAAAAATTGCGGATGAGTTTTGATTGCGCGTGTAATCAGTTGTGAACTGTGGAAGGTTATCGTACAATGATCTCTCTCTCTCTCTCTCTCTCTCTCTCTCTCACCGCGCGCGCGCACACACACACACACACACACACACCGCACCGCACACACACCCACACCGGCCTCTGAATACTAGTCTGTATAGGTTTATTTTAGGCAGGAGAGAAGTCGATAAGCGTTGAAAGATGTCAATACAGCGCCATTTTGACTTGCATACGGGTGTAGAGTCGAGAATGGTTCCCAATGCATTTACTTGATCGCTGTCGTCACAGTCTGCCACGGTGACTCAAGGGTACCACTCAGTGAAAGCGAGGCAATGGCACGGCGTGGGTTAGTTCGGGTAACCGCCCATGAGTGATCGGGGAAGTCAGTTTCCAAATAATTTCACGTAGCACTCATCATTCTTCTGCAGAATCACTAGAAGACCAGATTTTACATTGCTTTACATTTCAGTTTGTTGGACGGTTAGCTGGAATACTGACTCTGGAAATGTTTCAGTAACTCTTTCGCTTTCCGCTCTCACTCAGTGACTTTCTCTCCCACCGTGCATCAGTTTCCGCGGCGCCGTACACTGAAATCAGTCAGCCGTGACACGCATGCACTGACGCTGGCACACACACACACACACACACACACACACACACACAGAGTATCCATGTGGGTTTTTAACTGAAGAGAAGAGCATGGTTAGAACTTGAGCCGCGGCCTAGGTCATATCTGTAAAAATTCCATTTCTTTATGCTGGCAAAGGCAACGAAATATATTCTGTTCAAGTTAGTGCGAAAACATCAATTCCTCTCTGTGTGTGTGTGTGTGTGTGTGTGTGTGTGTGTGTGACGTTTAACCCGCATAACTAGCCTTTAGGTATGTGGTTTAGCCTCGATTTCTAAACCGCGACATCTTCAAGTACAGACGGCTCCCGACCATTATGAATTTTTACACAGGCGTTCACTGTCTAAGTAGCAGTTTTGATGATCAGTCCATCCGCTTGACAATCGATTTTTGTTTTCTGTTTGGCGTTTGTCGGACACGAAACAAAACTAGAGAAAGCAAGAACTCCCCGGCGCAGTTACAGCAAAACCCTTTCATAAGACTCTCAAGGGAGGATAACAATTAATACAAAACGTGCTTGGCCCTCTGTCAGCCTATGCAGAATTTTGGCGTGTCCATCTTTGAAGGGGCCAATGCTATCAGTTTTTTTATGCTCACAGATCGTTCTGAGCTGTTTTCGTGGTACGTCAGTGTATCTATTGTCAAACTACTTAGGGCGGGTGGGTGGGTGTTTCGGGGTTTAACGTCCTTTTCCACCACATACGGGTGATATCATAGGCGGGGCAACGATGAAAAAGCCAGCACAAATATTTGGCCCTAGCCGGGATCGAACTCACGAACCGAGCATTAGCAGTCCAACGCTCTACCATTCGACCATCCCGGCTCCCCGTATATAACTACTTAGACACCTTGACAGTGCAGTGACAGCATTTGTAATTGCTGGCACTGAGCCAACAGCCGGAAGCGTAGTCGATGACTGATGTAACAACAGTTGTAGGTAGGAAGGGTCATTGAAGAGGCCATGTTTGTTTGTCAGTTTTAATTGCTTCCCCTGTGACCCGAGCATTCGGAAAGTCCAGCGCTCTACCATTCGGCTATCTCGGCCCCCCCCCCCTCCCCCGAAAAAGCACTTGAAACAACCAACTTGATACTGCAAGAACAACGCCAGCACTAGGAACCCAAACCCGAGGAGAAACACACCAAGAACTTGACCAAAACCAGCCTGAGCTTAGACCAACCAACCAAATTCCCAGCGACCATCAAAAAACAAACTGAAAACTGACAAGTATAGCACGACCCTTACCCCCAGAACAAAACTGACTTCAGTTGCAGCACACACACACACACACACACACACACACACACACACACACACACACACACACACACACACACACACACACACACACTTGCTGACACTGAGCGGGGAGCCAAAGAAAAATCAAGATTTTATTTTATCACGCCGGGTCAACACATCTGAGGCTCGGACATTGACACAACTGGGATGCAGTTCGGCTGCTTTTGCTCTCAGTTTAAATACCGCGTGCTTCTTTCTGGCTGCTGGACTGGTGGAATAATTATTTTGACCTTTCCTCCGCTGGTAGTAGTCAACACGTGTCGAAAGTTGGCCGAGAGAAAATACCGGAAGTCACTCTACTGCCTCCAGGCGTCCGACTTCCGGTCTGCTGACCCGAGACAGCTCTTTGATACAAGAATTGTCACCTGCTTGGACTGATGGTGTGCCAGGCTAGCAAAACTATACACACAACCGCACAGGGCAAGATCAAGACTAGCAGACGCGTGTAGTGCATTTCAGTGGTACATGTAATTCAGTCGACAGCCATTTTCGGCGATAACTTTTCAGTTATGGAGCCAATTTTCGTTGAACACCTGTCCGGCAAAGAGAGAAAGTTGATCCTGACATAGTGACCTAATTTATTTCATGACAGTCGGGGATTCTACGTTTTTTCGTTTCTTGTTGCCATAAGTGAAATGTTCACGGAAAACACGAGCTATAAAAATGTAAAGTATCGAAATTAACCAAACATAGCTGATTTAAACGAGTTTCTGTGTCATTTTCGGATTTCTGTGCGTATTTTACGAAATCGGAAACACTGTGAAATACATACACCATTTACCTTTTTTTTTTTTTTAAGAAAATGACGTATCATATGTCCTTCAGAATTAAAGATGGTGTTGTGAGTAATAAATAGCAAATGAAACACTTATCCCCTTGTAAATATCAGTCCACAGAGAGTTCTGTGTTCCGGCTGTGACACAGTTCACACCTACTGTAATGTATCATACTGTCCAGATTAACATTGATAGTTATAATAATCAAAGTTCAAGATTCCCTGACCCACCTCCCTTGCAATAGTCGTCATTGTGCAAGGTACCTAACTGAGTACCTGTGGGTATTTGTTCTGCTAAAAAACTAAATAAAAGACTGAAAGAGTGAAAACGTTCGCGTAGCGAATATCGCAGTTCTTATACAAACCTGAAAGGAAATGTTTGCATGACTCTCAAATTGGAAATACATGTACATAGACTACGTTTCACATAATTACCGTGTATTCAGATTAGATGACGATTTATTAGAACACAAGGTTTGAGCAGTCTGAGCACATTCAGTTTCCGTAGTCCACCGTGACCATATCATGATAATATTATTCACACCGGTTACGCCGTCTTTCACTGATGTCACCGGCCCATATCAGTATGGAACTGAGAACGTTAAAAACTGATTTAACAGAAACGTCGCATACAGTAACGTTAGCTCTGCATACACGACTTCGCAAGCAACTTTGATCATCTAATAAACGCTGAGCCTGAGCCGGCGCTAGCTCATCACAGATCTCGGTAATCTGCCCTTCTCAGTCTCCGAGACCTTCACCCTGTACTGTCTATTTCAGTACTTGCTTGCCTGAGGCAGTAGGTGGGCAGACCATGCTTGAGTCTGCCAGCTGGGCTGTTGAGGCTAAGGCCGTTATTTTAACTTGAAACGCGGGCAAATACACGTCTTTAGATTGTAATAACGTATCAGTACAAGTCGGTTTCTGGTTGATAAACGGCAAATTTGAGTCTCTCTAACCGGCAACTGAAAATCCAAAGCGTTCAGTTTTCCGGAGCTATGGCGTATCATCAAGTTTGGCGAACTGAAACGCGGTGCTATGCCGGGCCGGCGTGGGTACCCGCTGAATGAGGGTGCTAAGTTTGGGAGCGGCATAGCACTCGACACCCCCCCCCCCCCCCTGTGCATTTTTATTCATCCTCGTGAAATTTGATTAAAACATTTTAATCGAACAGTAGCGGGGGGAAAAATAAAACTTCCCGCCGTATTGGGGGAGCCGGGATAGCCGAATGGTAGAGCGTTGGACTTTCAATGCTCGGGTCGTGAGTTCGAATCCCGACTGGGGCCAAATATTTGTGCTGGCCTTTTTCTCGTTGTGCCGTCTTTGATATCACCCATACGTGGTGGAAAAGGAAGTTAAACCCCCAAACACCCACCCACCTACCCGCCGTATTGGCTAGCCCCCGTGAGTTTGGTACGGATTTGATGAGGCAGCAGCTCGCGTCTGGTGTGTGTTAACCGGAGGGCGTGCCTCGTCAGGATTCAGCGGCCGTGTGGTCAAGTCGTCTGAGTTAATTGCCTGCCTGGACGCGGCATATCATTCAGACTGGTGATTCAGGCTGGTGTCACACAGACACACACCGTGCACACACACACACACACACACACACACACACACACACACACACACACACACACACACACACACACACTGGTACTAACGCACGTACACTGACAGTCATGGCGCTGTCATACCCACCCACACACCCACCCACACTTCAAGTTTTGCTGACATGAGGTTTTGCATCTTCAACTGTTTTTAAAACGGGCGCCTGTAATCATTTAACTATTAATTTACGTATTCAGTTTCTGACGGAGGTTGTATTTGTGATGCATGTCAGTTTTGCCGTCTCGAGTCATGCGCAGATTGGAATCTCCTGTCTAATCCGTCTGTCATGTCATGTTTTGTTATAAAAACAAAAACAACAACAACAGCCTGCAAAACCGAATGGAACGGCTGAAAACCCTGTCTTCTTCTTCTTCTTCTTCTTCTGCGTTCCCGGGTAAACCCTGTCAAACCCTTTTTTTTTTTTTTTTTTTAAACTAGAATGACTGTCTAAAATGCTAAGGTTTATTTCAGAGAAAAAGGCGGTTTTGAAAACCCTGTCAAAACCGCCTTTTTCTCTGAAATAAACCTTAGCATTTTAGACAGTCATTCTAGTTTTAAAAACAAAAACAAAAAACGGCCCCCTCTAGGCATACACTGACGGAGAATGGTATGACTCAGGCACTCTGCTTTGTCTCGGTGTATCTTTGAGAACCCTTTCACATTCTCCCTTTTTGAATTGCAGTTCATTTGTTTTACACTTTTCCGCTCACACTCAGCCGAGAGGTCTGATTTCGCCGTGGCACGGAAAACGTTTTTGCCGTGACTGGTCGGAAGTCAGTTCCGTGTTTTGTTTTGCAAAGGATCTCGCCCGTTGTCGGTGGGGCTTGGCTTGCTGTGGCCGTGGTAGCGCAGAGGTACCGTGTACTAACGCATATATATACATATCCGGTTCGACGAACGCGTGTGTGTGTGTGTGTG
>JACVVK020000549.1:172500-207500 GCA_018292915.2 Batillaria attramentaria | reverse complement strand
GGACTATTTGTATTCATGCGCGGCTGGCACAGGAGCCAGCAGGCGACCGTGGAATGAGGGGGTATGTGGTCGCTGCCAACATTGCCAAAAAAAACGGAAAACTGGAATTTGTTGAAATTTACTCTACACATGAGTCTATGGCTGCCTGATTTTTGTGAATTTTTGGGGGTGAATTTTCATTTCTAGTGTGTCATCTGCAACGTTATGTGTAAGAGGAATATATAGCGTTTTCCTGGTACGTAGCCTAATACCCAAGGCGTAGACCTTCCCCGCTAGGCCCCAGACCGCTGCAGATTGCAGACTAGTGGCTTGGAAGTGGATCCAAGTGATCTGACAATTTGAAGTAAAACTGAGATTTGTGCATGGGCTTTCAAGAGTTAGGCGCATTTTGCCTGCTACTTTATACATACCGACACATTCGAGAGCAATCGACCACAGTAACCGGAGTAGTAGAAATATCGTTTCTTGTTTTTATTCTTTTTCATACAGTCAATAGTAATACAACTCCTGTCAATAAAGGAAACACATGTTGGGAGACATTTCGTAGGTATCGGCAGCCAAAATTAATTACAAAGGAGCGATCTTGGATATTATTGTAGCCTTGTAGAACTAACTGTTCTGATCATAACGCAAAAAGAATTAAGGTTCTAGCATTCTTGGTTCCAGAGATACACAGTTTTAAAGTGCGTTTTAAATGAGGCACATAAAACGTTCTTAAGAAAACGGGTTTTCGGCGGTCTCCCACAGATCACCTAACGGACACACGCATTCAATAAAAACGCTCCGTACTCACAAGTACTTGGAGGACCAAAGACATGTGGGAAATGAAAGTGCGTGCATTAGTCTATGAAATACTCAGCCCGCAAATATTCAAAATGGCGTTTTTGTAAACTTATAAATCATGCCTTTTGGCGTTTTCGGAGGTATAAAATTTGAACAATTGCACAAACATGGCAGACCGTTTCATGATAACTGTGTCCCATTGTATACATAGAATGGCAATAATTTTTTTCCATCTCATATGATTGAAAATATGGCTGTTATGTGGTCTGGCTGTTATGTGGTCCCAAAGTTGATGAAATGCTCGAAATGTGCTGTGGCAGACCGAACTGACAGAAATGTCATTTATAATGCTTCCCATTTTGAAACCACTGCTCAAATGTACCTCAAATTTGGACACAGCCGAGACAAATGAAGATAAAAATTGTTTTAGTGCTTTCAAAGATTATGGAACTTTTGGCATGTTTCAAGTGAATCGTGAAAATGCCAAAATGTACCATTTTCACGGTTGACGATAACATCGCTACGACTGGAACGCTTCAGATTTTGAAAGCACGTCTTAAATCTTGTCAGATACACACACAAAGGAGTTGACGTCTTATAAAAATTTTCAACGTTCTTATAGGTAAATTCCCGTTACTGGGTTTTCAATTATAAAAAAGTAGCCAAAATGTGACAAGCTGCCCTTTAAAACCACTGAAAAAATTATTCATGATGTTTACTTCTAAACTTTTGCTGGCACTTTTTACAAATTTGGACACGGTTACGAAAAAGACTAAAATGAAGTAGTTCAAGGCTTAAAACGATTAATTAGCATGTGTGTCATCAGCAGCATGCAAAAATATCCAATGCAATTCAATCCAGAAAACAGACTAGCATTGTAACAAACAAATAGCGAAACGTTCCATGAAACTTTCTATCTGTCTTACAGACCTAAAAATTGGCATACTGGCATATCTTGAAGTCATTAATAAAACCTGATATACATCAGTGTGATATCTTTCAAAGATGGCCGCCATTTCAAGATGGCCGTCAGTACCTTGACTGTATAAGGGACACCCACCCAAAATCGACAGAAATCTCCTAAAATTTGTGCTCAGGTCAATCTAGATGTGCTTAACACATCTGTTTACAATTTATCATGTACGTGCTTCAAAATGGCTGCGATTCCAAAATGGCCGCCAGGGATACCCTTCTATTCAAGTTCCACGATTTTGACACGTGAATGAGGTAGGCTAGGAATGTGAAATTTGATACGCAGACGTTTTTCATACGCCATATTTAATACTTAACGGATATCTCATATATTGTGCCGAATATTTTCCGATATACAGTTTCGTGATAATAATCCAAAATGGCCGCCTTTTAAAGATGGCCGCCACTCGGTACCGGCGGCCAAAAATAAAAACAGAAAAACGAGCACGGAAAGTGGTGTACTTTCGTAGAACTAATCCTTCTGAGCACAGCACAAAAAGAAATAGGGTTCTAGCATGTTTAGTTCCAGAGATATTCATTTTTTAAAAAATACGGTGTCAGTGAAAGTGCCTTCAACGTTCTTAAGAACACGGAGTTTTGTTGGTCTGGTAAAGATGACGTAAACAGACACACACATCCAGCACTCATACTTTGAACTCACAACTACTCCACGTACCCAAGACAGAAAGGAAACAGCGGTGTGTTCATTGGTTTTTTTTTTTTTTTTTTTTTTTTTTAAATATTTAGACTGCAAAAAAATCAAAATACTGTGTAAATATGTAGCTGAGTTCAAATCGGGCACAGCGTCGTTTTGGGGAGGTATACAATTTTTACACTAACACACGAAGTTGATTTATACATG
Source organism: Batillaria attramentaria (assembly GCA_018292915.2). Lineage (NCBI taxonomy): Eukaryota > Metazoa > Mollusca > Gastropoda > Batillariidae > Batillaria > Batillaria attramentaria. The sequence goes on along the minus strand of JACVVK020000549.1, from coordinate 204,883 downwards.
AATAGTGTGTCAAATTGTACGCGAAGAGTGACAATTTTTTTCAAATCTCGATAGAATCGAAAACGAGGCTGCTGTATGGTCTTAAATTTTATAGAGGAAATGGCCAAAATATGCCGTGAAGTAGGTAGATATGAGAAATGTTAAATAAAATCCTTCTCATTTCAAAGTTGTTGCTACGATGTTTGTAAATTTTGGTGGCATTAGAGAAAAATGACGTAGAAATGAGATGCAATATAGGTAACCTTATTTTATCCCTTAGCATCCTGGCTGCTTTTTCAAGATGGCCTCTAGTAGGGTGACTATAGTTAGGACTGACCACACAATCGATGATTGAAGTCTCAGAATTTCAGAATCTCAGAATTGACAGACAGGACAGCATGGGTGTGTTAGGTACATCCATGTATATTCAAGATAACTGTCTTTCAAAATGGCTGCCAGCTTGACATTCAAAGGCCCACAAGGTCCAACAGAACCGCCGCGCTATAAAAAAAAAAAAAAAAAAATACCTGAGACACACTCTTTACAGTAATATTAGCTAAAACGTGCCAGAAGTGGGGGGCTAATTCTCTTTTAAAAGTTCAAAGTCAAAGGTCATCATAACGATTACACATCTTAAATGACCTCGGCTAAAAGTCAAGGTCACAGTATTCGGGCATAAGTAATGATTAACGCCAACCACACAAAACTCATCACAGTGTGACATTTCTCATGAAAGAGAGTTTAAACATGCGACGTTGAACGACCTTGTCTAAAGGTCAAGGTCAGATATCAGTAGAGAATGTTGAATATGCTCTACTTGCTCGTTTGATTCAAATGAAATGATTATCTTGAAATGAAGTATGCTTGAGCCTCCAAGGGTTATACATCGACAAACGAGATCACCCCTACCTCAGTTTTTCATGCGTGTTTATCTGTTTGTTTAACGGAATCGGTTGACCTGAGGCAGCATGTCCTGGAACAAAATTTAGCAAGTCAGAGTGTGCCTCTTCCTCTCAGAATCCGGAACAGGGCAGAGCTAGCGTCATCAGTATCGCCGGCGGAAGTCAAATCCATATGACCATCGCTGTTTTGAGCGCACAATAAACAAAATTAGTATCAATAAAATGCCAGAAACCCTTATAACTCAAATTTAAACATGGCCTTGACATTTTGGAGAGGTCACAGTGCAGTATTAGTAAGAAAGGCCTTGCCATTATTCGTAATCGTGCGAAATTTTCAGTCACTTTTTTAGATCCAGAATTTCTTTTCCAAACCAATGTGACCTTGACCTCTGGGGAAGCCCATTCAAATAAGTTAGTTTCAAATATCGTTTTAGAAGCTCGAAGTGCTTTATTTTCTGGTGTTTGCTGGTGCTCAGTAGTTGTCAAAATTCAATAAAAATATCAGTTTCTGAAATTTCACCCAAAATCTTGTTTTAAAAGGTCAAGGTCATTCAAAATGAGATCTTTAAAAGATCTTTACACCGCCAAGTATTGTGCCAAGTTTTGTGTGTCTGGTGCTTCTGGTTATTGAGAAAATGCCACATTTCAAATAAAAAATCTGTTTATGGACAAATCAATATAATCCCGTGACCTTGACTTTTTAGCAAGGTCATCAGAATTAAGAGAAGTAAAAGACCGTTATAGCAACCATTCCTGTACCAAATTTGGTGACCTTTGTATCAACGGTTGCTGAGAAATGAGATAAATACTTCTGCCACTACTTTCTTCTATGCTCCGTACGGGACAGTTTCGCTATTCTTCTGTTTTTGAGGCCGAGTAGTGGCCACATTTTGAATTCTGTCCAACTGAAAAAAATTGTTTACAATCTGTGCATACTATGACACACAGAAAAACTGAGAATAATGAAACTGTGATAGAGATACTTCAAATTTTATACCTCTGAAAATGCCCCTTCGTGTAATTTGATGCTCCAAATTCGCGATTTTGCCATTTTCCAGTGTCGATTACTCAAATTGTAATCATCGGAGACCCGATTTCTGAATTCTGTCAAGTCTGTGTATAGGTTAGATTACACAAATGCACATTTGGAATGTTTCCGTTGGTTAGATAAGTTATGCACATCTGCTGAAAACGCCCGTTTATCGAATATGAGCGCAATCTGTATCTCCGGAACTAAGAGAGCTGCAACAGCAGTTCTTTTTTCTTCGTGATCGGGCTGACAAAGCTAACATAACTGTAGTATTTTGAACACTTTCGTTCCCATTTTCAAAGTTTTCTCGATACTTTTTACTTTTTTAGCGCGTTTTTCGTGTAATTAATTTCAGCGTGAACGACAGAATATACACACATTTACCTTATATCTCATTCGACTGGGAATTGGTCTAGGTACGTTAAACTAGTTGGCTATTGAGTTCTTTTTTAATGTTATGCCGTGAAAACTGCAGATGAAGGCGACTGTTTTCTTCCTTTTTTCGACTTCTACGTTAATTTTTGAACGGAAGTCAAATAGCCAGCTAGAATATAAAACTACAGGTTTTCCTCTTTAGTTTGGTACCAAATTTAGATCTGTACGACATCTGTCGTTCACGCTGTAGCCCGGGGAAGAGACAGACTAAAACAGCTGTTTTTCGTGCGTAGCGTAAAAAGGGGGGTCAAACGCAAACCGACCCTCAAACACGTGCGTTACATTTCAGCTACGTGCTCATCTGACCGGCCGCCCACAAATACACAAATACAGTGGTTGAAAAGAGGAGACAATGTGCTTTGTTTTGATATATAATTTATTGGAGTCTTTGCAGAAGCCCCAGCACAGGCCGCGGTTAGAAATCCACCAAAATCGCGTGTTTTTCCGCGATGTCACAGCGAAAGCGTCATGCTGCCTATACCTAAATCATTTCGCACCAGCTACTTGTACACAAGTTCATTAGATTACAAAATAGATAAAAGTTTGACACGATGGGGTAAAAAAAAAAGGTTTTTGTAGACATACCTCCCATCCAACAACAACAACAACAACAATAACAATAATGATGTCCCATATAAATAAATAAAAACATACATATAATGACTAAACAGACATGCTCAGCCAGGTAGACTTGTCACTTGTCTGTGTTTCCCATACTTTTCTCGTCTTTAAAACAGATGAGTGCAGATAAACGTAGCGCCCCAAATAATCATAGTGTCTCGTAGAGAGCAAAATGTATTTGATAGGCCTTAGGCCCATTCAAAATTAAGGTGTGACATCATTCTGACATTCTGGTACAACGTTACATGTATATGAAAAAACAATGAGTACAAAAAATAAAGCCGGTATATCAGCTCCGCTGAGCTACAGTTGTCCTTGTCTTAAAGCCAGAAAGATATATATATATAGTTCTTATAGTTCTTCTTATTAAGTTCTTAACTGAATAATAATTATTTGACGCCGTTTACAGAGTGAGTCGACAGGCGCTTCGATGGTTCCAGTATTTTCTAGGAATAAAACGTGTCTCGTAGTTCGCGAAACTGACAACCCATTGTACAATATAGATATCCATTTTCTCAGGCGGTATACATCAACGTGGGCAACTGAGCGTCTTTAACGTGTTTTTCCATCGTTCATAAGGATTGCTTCACGGTCAAAGTTCAGCTAAAAAAAGGATGTCTCTTCATGCATCATTAAAAAAAGGCACAGTTTGTCTCGGTAATGTCAGTCTAATCTGACTGATGCTCTCTACCAACAGCCTCTGGTGGACCCGTTCATTTTGGTGGACATGTAGGGGCACACACACACACACACACACACACACACACACACACACACACACACACACACACACGCTCTCTCTCTTTCTCTCTCTCTCTCTCACACACACACACACACACACACACACACACACACACACACACACACACACACACACACACACACACACACACACACACACACACGCGCGCACGCACGCACGCACGCACGCACACACTCTCTCTCTCTCTCACACACACACACACACACACACACACACACACACACACACACACACACACACACACACACACACACACACACAATGGTAGCAAATTTCTCACCCATGCACAACTGTCCACCAAAGGTTATCATCAAAAAAGCAGTTCTCCGCGGGTAATATAATTATCATTAGACGCCCCCGCCCTCCCCCCATCTCCACCCCCACCCTCCTCTTCCCCCGCTACCTACAGGGTCGATTATACAGGAGCGATAGAGTGGACCCGCCGATCGTGCGTGCGCAGAGTTTCCGACCTCTCTTGCTGAACTTCGGACTGGCTGACGAGGCAGCAGCAGAAGGAGTGGTAGAACCTTTCCCACGGAGAGACGGTCAGCAGGGGGAGGATCTGCTGGCGGGTGAAGCTGAGGAACACCTGTTCCAGTGACGTCTGCTGCACGATGTAGTACTGCACGTTCAGCGTGCGCTTGGCGAAATGCATCTGCTCGAACAGGTCGGCTATGGGCACCGTGGTGTCTGCGACCTGATTTAGAAACGAATTTTGTTGGAGTTCGGTTGTCAGAGGACGTGCTGTCTGTCTGTCCGTCTGTCTGTCTGTCTGTCTGTCTCTCTTTCTCTCACGTTGTTATGATAGCAACGGCAAGCCTTGAAACGGTCATTACGCCGACAGCTTGTACCGCCGTGCTTACAGAAAGGCATCACTGTCATTGTACTTCTCTCTCTCTCTCTCTCTCATGCAGGACAGCACGTAAGACAGGCAGCAATGCCTAAATGATCTATCCTGAATAAAAAAACAAAAACAACAACAACGTTTCATCGTCACCATCATCATCATCATCACCATCTCTCTCTCTCTCTCTCTCTAAAAGAGAGACCTGTGCGTCTGTTATCTCATAACTGAAAAATAAAGTCTCTCTCTCTCTCTCTCTCTCTCTCTCTCTCTCTGTATGTTAGTTAATTACAATTATGTGATCTTAGATCCAGCAACAGTACAGAGCACTCTGGTCACCACACGATACCCGAAGACAGTCGACTGAAGTGAGCATACTGTCAGCAGCACTGCACACTGATTAGCTTTGGCAGGTCTTGGGCAAGTGAGGGCGGTCACCATTCAAGTTTATTTAAACAATGACTATCTAGTAGTGTAGAAAAAGGATTTTTCGCGTGAAAACTATCACAAGTTGCATTTGTCGCGTTTGTAATGAACGGAACCGTTGTTTCAATTAATCATGTTGCTTTTAACAACTACCGACACCTCGACACCCCACCACCGACAAGTCAACACTCCACCGCCCGGCCTACACGGCAGCACCCCACCATCGACAGTGTATTTCATTCATCAAGTTAGGCAGCACTTCACTGGAGAAAGGTAGATAACCCATGTGGCTGCGAAATGGTGCCGTGATTCCCGCTTTCAAAGAACTCTATCATAATAAACATTAATACCACGACTTACTGCCACTTGCTTCAGTTTATTTGTTTTACTATTTCATCAGTTCCGGGGGTGGGCGGGTGGGTGTTTGGATGTTTAACGTCCTTTTCCACCACATACGGGTGATATCAAAGATGGGGCAACGATGAAAAAAGCCAGCATAAATATCTGGCCTCAGCTGGGATGCGAACTCACAACCCGAGCATTAGAAGTCCAACGCTCTACCATTCGGCCACCCCGGCTTCCCCATCGGTTCCGGCGTTACTTGTAATATGTGACCCGTTCGCACAAAAGGGACCATAAGTCGAAAATTATCAATTTTGAGATATGTATAGCACTGCAATCTACTGGTTATGCAGTTGAATGCAATATAAGAATGAAAGCTGTACTACTAAAATTGACAGAGATGTCAGCAGTTGAAGTGCACCGCCAGATGATTTTTATTCCGTACAGTCAGATCTTCGGTCTTGTGTTCATGACACTTTGTCATGGATGAACAGCAATAAGCTGATGCTTAACACAGAAAAGACAGAAGTTATGGCTGTAGGTACTTTGTCACGCCTCAGGCAGGTAGACTGTGACTCTCTGGTTATAGATGGGAGCACTATTCAGTTTCAGAGTTCCGTGAGATATCTCGGAGTCAAGGTCGACCAAACACTGTCGATGCAGGATCAGATAGGCAGCATCTGTCGGGCTGCCTTCTTTGAGTTAAGGCGCATCGCTTCCATCCGACCTTTTCTCTCTGACACCGCCTGCTCTAAAATTGTTCACAGCTTTGTCACATCACGACTGGATTTTTGTAATTCCGTGTTGATTGGTCTGCCGGCAGAACAGATAAACCGTCTCCAACGTGTGCAAAACAGCGCGGCACGGCTGATTTTGAAAAAGAAAAAATCTGACCATATCACTCCCTTGCTGCGGCATCTTCACTGGCTGCCAGTGAAATTCCGCATTCAGTACAAAATCTGCACGCTTGTATTTCGCTTTTTTGAAGGAACTCTTCCTGCCTACCTCTCAAATTCCCTTACAGTCCACCAAACAGCACGCACTCTTCGTTCTTCATCTGAAAAACTACTGAACGTTCCCCGTCGAAACCTCAAAACGGTTGGCGAGCGCGCGTTTAGCTTTGCTGCCCCGTCGCTCTGGAACGCATTACCTGCCGGCCTGAGAGACCAGTCGGACATAGATCGTTTCAAGTCTGACTTGAAAACGCATCTATTCCGGCTGGCTTTCGACTAAGCCCACCTACCTCATCCTGTTTCAGCGGCTCTGTGTGTGTGTGTGTGTGTGTGTGTGTGTGTGTGTGTGTGTGTGTGTGTGTGTGTGTGTGTGTGTGTGTGTGTTGGTATGAGTGCGGGAGTACGCGCATTGAGTCATTGTGAGAATTTTGCGCTATATAAGTACAATTCATTATTATTATTATTATTAAGTTGGCTACTCACAAGCGGCCATACTGACCCCCGGCACTCTTTTCGCCTGTAGCGACGATCGGCCTAGCGCGACTTACGGTCCCTTTTGCGAGAACAGGTCACATATTTGCAGCAAATTGAAAAATATAATATAATAATATAAATATATATATATAAATTGATGTCGCTTTACTGTACGAACCTGAAGGTGAACATATCCTTCATGCACTTCAAAGATGGTGGCGCTGGGAAATTTTTCCAGAACAAATTCTATGAAGGGTTCGTGTGGCATGGGACTTCCATCGGCCAAGTCGTTCATCTTGGCGATCAGCGTGTAGCCCTGGCCAAACTTGTGCTTCAGGTGTTGTGTGCTGCCCAGGCACATGAACCGCCCGTTCACCATGATGGCCAGCCGTGTGCACAGTGCCTCGCACTCCTCCATGCTGCAATGTCAGCAAAGTCAGGCTCGTTAACTCATTCAGTTGCCCACCTTGACCGCTCGCCTTGGAATTCCCCCGTGACCCAAGCACTGTGTGCGTGCACAACCCTTGCCAACAGGGCGATTTTAGCAATTTTTCGATTTTATTGAAAGAGGTTTTCCTAACACGTTTCCTGATCGTGATTAGTATGTTTTGAAAGATTATTATAAGCACTTTTATGGAAAACTATTTTTGACTGGATAAATTGGGCGGCATAGCGGCTACAGTGAGGGCGGATATAACTTGGGTTGTCACTGGGTGCTTTGTAACAGCGTCCTTACGCGTCAGCGCCCGGGGTCTAGATGTGTGTTTGGCAACGGTATGCAAGGGCTCTGTACAAACGCTGACAATCGTGACAGAATTAAGGTCCATCTTCACCTGCACCCACTGAAACCTCATAGGCATAAAGCAGCTGATGACCTGACGTTCTCACAATACACGAGTCTATCAGCTGCATCAAATTCATAGGCATTTCATGGCCTGGGAAGTCTTACCTTGTGCCCTCTACAGGAATGAATACCGAGTGTGATGGAAGTCATGCTCGTATCTTATCCGCGAATTAGTCTTTGTGGCTTGCGCGGCGTTAAGATTCCAAAACTCACTCACTCACTCACTCTTGCTCGTACCTTAATATGTTCATGGTAAGGATAATTGCAGGACAGACTGATGCCAAGTCACACAAACAGGAAGTCTGCATGCCCACATGTGACTTCATGCACCTAGTTTGCACTACCTCATTGTTTTCCTCTGGCAGACGGGTATACATTTTACATTTCTCACTGTCTGCAGTGGAAGTAAATCGTAACAGCGATTTTTAGCCTAAAGTAGGACACTCAACCTTCCATGTCCCCGCTGAACGTGTTTTGTGGGTGTTTGAAACTCAGAGGGGGGGGAGTGAGTTTTTCGGGCTTAAAGCCGCGCAAGCACCACGGACAAATTCGCGGCTCAGTGTGCCTGCACTACGTAAAAAAAATGTAACGTTGGACAAATGATGCAAACTGGTCTGCGGGGCGGTATAAACCTGGGACATGCAGGAGACGCTGCATCTTCATTTTAATTTATCGAACTCCCGATTAAAAAAAAAAGTAGAAAACAAATAACAATTACAAATAGCTAAAAGGGTGGGTGGGTGTTTGGGGGTTTATCGTCCTTTTCCAACACATACGGGTGATATCAAAGACGGGGCAATGATGAAAAAGCCAGCACAAGTATTTAGCCACAGCCGGGATACGAACTCACGACCCGAGCTGTAGAAATCCAACACTCTACCATTCGGCCACCCCGGCTCCCCACAACTAGGTTAAAAAATATATATATGCACACAGTTATTATCTATAACAACTTATATGAGCACGTGGGTGTAACTGAAGCTGACCTGTGTGATGTCAGAATGAGCGTTTTGCCGCTGGATCTCGCAACAGACAGGGCGTTCCAAAGGGTGCGCTTGGCGGCGGCGTCCATGCCACTGGACGGTTCATCCAACAGCACGAAGTGTGGGTCACCAATCAGAGCAATAGCCGTGCTCAGCTTCCGTTTATTGCCCCCGCTGTAGAGTCGAGTCAAATCAAGTCATTTATTCTTGACCCTCGAGGGGCATTAGAAAGGGAAACAAAAACAACCACAAACAAACAAAAACAAAAAATAAAAAATATTTTTAAAAAATCAAAAAAATCAAAAACAACAAAACACATACGTCGACGCTAACAATGCATACTAACAACATGTATGATCACCAAAGAGCGTAAAGACAAAATAGGAGAGAGGGGGGGATGAGTGGGGAGAGGGAGAGAGAGAGATAGAGAGAGAGAGAGAGGTTCAAAATATACAAGTCAATGTGCTAGCCATGCGTTCTTATCCGGAAAAAGATAAACTGATAAACTTGTTAATGATATTTATGAAGGAGACAACCTTCATCAGTAAGTTCTTATTCTTTGTATTAAAAAGTTTGCTGTACTTTGTTGCACTGGGCCTTTTCCAATAATATTTCGGCAGAAATCGTTTTCTCTCCTCCAAGAGCATTTCACAACTAACTAGAAGGCCACCGAATGACTATCATTATTCTTATATATCCATCTCTCCTGAAATGCTCATGGCGCCGCAGGGCTGGAGGAAGAAGCAGTGAAAGCCTGCTGCCACTAAGCGCTACTTTACGTGCAAACCTCCACCTAGCGTTATGCTAGGGGTTCCCGGGGACATTCTCTCCCTGAATTTTTTTTTTTTTAAAGATAAGACTAAAATCTGTGCAATTTGATGCATCTTGGCCTGATTTTAAGTGCTTCGGGGGGATGAAACGCACATTTTGGAGGGAGGAAAATGCTTACCAAAATGAAATCCGCCAGAGGGTGGAAGATTTTAAGTCGTGATACTAGATCAGGGCTCGTATGTAAAAGTCGAGGTTAATTTAACCCACGGCTACAGACCAACCCAGACTAGGACAAAAGAAACCCAAAAGCAAAATTAAATAAAAAAGGAAGTGAAGAAAGGAAGAAAAAATCCTTTTATAACGGCTTAAGCACCTTGCTGAAATGGGCCCGCTTCTTGATTTAAAACAGAAAACAACAACAACAAAAAATTTAACCCTAGAGCTAGTTTAGTTCGAGGTTAGACTCTAGCCCGGAGCTAAAAGCCCTAACCTCGACTTTTACATACGGGCCATGGACACCAGTTTAACGCTTTCATACTTTTATACAGCGGCTCACTGCAAGCAAGACTGACATTAATGATTTAACTCACTTTCGTACAGAGCGCAAATCGCATTCTCTCACCATGTGAAGGCAAATAGTGAATGCCGTGAACCACTGTAAAGATGACTTCACCTGTGCCGTGTGGTTGGGCTGGCGTCAGGACACAAATTCACCGTGGGGTCATGTTTGGAGTTTATTTGAGGGTGGGTGGGTGTCAGGTTGAGGGTTTAACGTCCTTTTTCCTTTTCCACCACATACGGGTGATATTAAAGACGGGGCAACGATGGAAAAGCCAGCACAAATATTTGGCCCCAGCCGGGATACGGACTCGTTTATTTGAGGAACCCTGTTAAGCAAGTGTGCTAGTCTGTAGTGATATTTGTTGTCATGAAAAAGCGTGATTTTCGTGAGTTTTGTGTTATGTAGGTCAAGGTGCATGCCAGGGGGTCACAAAAAGAATCAAGCTGTCAGTGAAGCTGGGACTTTTTGGGCAGAAGTCGGACACAAGTGAGGCAAGCGGATTTGTGTGGACTGACTCTCTGGCCTAAACAGAAAGTAGACGTGCATTACTCCAGTAAGGCCTGAACAGAAAGGAGACATTCAAATTTTTTTTAACCCCTGTCAGGTGCGTGCCTATGAATGGTCTGTTCGTGGTAGTAATTGTTTCTAGCTTGAAGCATTGGGGGGGGGGGGGGGACTAATAGGCTAATAGGGAATATACAGGCATTTTGAGGCCCTGTGCATTTGTGTCGTTCGCCCTGTACATGGCATGTTCTGTCAGTCAGCTGTCTATTATCTCAGTGACATACCTGTAGGTACGCGACTCGTTGTCGGCAATGGCTGATATCTTAAAGAGATCCAGAAGCTTGTCCACCTCGCCATCGATGTACATCTCGGGTACACCCCTCAGCCTGGCGTACATGGTGAGTGTCTCGCGGGCCGTCATCTGGTCGTGCAGGGCGTCAAACTGCGGGCAGTAGCCCAGGTTACTTTGGACCTGCCATCCGTAAAGGTGAGTTAATTGTGGAGAGCTGTTTCAGGACGATTTAAAAAAAAAAAACCCAAAAAACAAACAGATTTAAACGCAGCCACTGGACATCGATACAAATTTAGAGATTGTTGTTGTTGTTGTTGTTTGGGCATCTGTACATTTATTGCTTCTTGTGAATCTGAATCTGTGTCTACTGTTTTGTGTTTTGCGTCTTTTCATGTGAATTCTTTGTACCGTGCCTAAAGCCTAGTAAGCCTAGTACGCCTAGTCTTTAGGAGAAATGCTATGTATCAGTGTTCCCTGCAATTTGAAAAATACTAGGGTCCACGGGACCCTCTCTCCATATTAATTTTTTGAGGGCCCTTTTCTAATTGTGAGGGTCCATGGTCTTTTGGTATGAAAAGTCTGAAAGTCAAAACCATTTGCTGTTGGTGTTTGCAAAAGTATTCCAGTAGGAGAGATGTATATGAATTGTAGCGTGTCAGCCATAGCGAATTGGCAAGGAGGAACCGGTTCGCTTACCAAATAGAGCATTATCTTTGGACAAAAAAAAAGTCCAAGACTGCTTGCGCCAATCCGGGAGAGTGCCGGAAAAGTGCTGTTTATCACGGCGTGGCGAAAAACGTGCGTCCACTATGACGCGCTTTCCTCAAATTTGTGCGTCAATTTAAGAGTTTTGTGCGTACAAATACGAACACCAGTGCGTAATCGGGAACTTACACTGACATATGTAAATACAGATGATGACGATGACGAACATGACACTGACATATGTAAATACAGATGATGACGATGACGAACATGACACTGACATATGTAAATACAGATGATGACGATGACGAACATGACACTGACATATGTAAATACAGATGATGACGATGACGAACATGACACTGACATATGTAAATACAGATGATGACGATGACGAACATGACACTGACATATGTAAATACAGATGATGACGATGACGAACATGACACTGACATATGTAAATACAGATGATGACGATGACGAACATGACACTGACATATGTAAATACAGATGATGACGATGACGAACATGACACTGACATATGTAAATACAGATGATGACGATGACGAACATGACACTGACATATGTAAATACAGATGATGACGATGACGAACATGACACTGACATATGTAAATACAGATGATGACGATGACGAACATGATAATTTCAACAGCTCTTTTCGCTCACTGTTTTCAGGTGGTGTCGTATGTCGTGCCCTTTGACGTAGGCAGTGCCTTTGGTCATCATGACGTCACCAGTCAGCATCTTGAAGATGGTTGTCTTGCCTGCACCATTCTGACCCAGAAGACCAAAACATTCCTTTTCCGGGACTCCAACACACACTCTTTTCACAGCAGCGAAATCGCCGAACTTGATTTAAAAGAAAAGAAAAGGAAAAACAAACAAACAAAAAAACATTAGCTTTTAAAATAATTATGCTACACGTGAAACGAGCCATAAGCTTTCAGCGGCCTGCAAATCATATTGCGTCGATGTTCACATGTTAGAGAAAAACTCACTACTTTCCGGCGTATATTTTAAATTCTAATCATCAGTGGTTTGCGCCCTTGACCTGCACTGGACCTCATTACTTGTATTTCTTAAACCTCGTCCTTAATTACACCCCTGGCCTAAGTATCGATAGTCCTACATCATCATCATCATCATAATGGAAAATTAAGCGCTTATTCTCAGTCAGCTTTAAGCGTGTACAAGGCTAAAAGGACTAACTTAAAAGAGCTATAAAAAAAAACCCACACAAAAAACAAACAACAACTTATACTAGTAAAAGAACTATGTCGATAGTCCGCTAGCTGCACTAGACGGCGTGTCCATGTACCTGTTTGTAGAGGTTGACTAGGACCAGCGAGTCGTGCTTGCTGAGTTCGGCAATGGGCGTGCTGTTAATGCGACGCCTTTCTTCTGCCACGTCACTGTCTTCTATCACTGGCCCCATATCAGTCTCAAGAGGAACTGCACACACACACACACACACACACACACACACACACACACACACACACACACACACACACACACACACACACACACACACACACACAACCTAATGTTCAACCTGAAATACATGTCTACCTCTGATTGCATACACACAACAACGCACACAGCCACACAGCCGAGAGTCGACAACTTCACGGGTGCGACTTTGAGGGTGGTTCCCCCATTAAGACATTATCTCATGATATGGATAGTTACAAGGTGGGCACCGCAGGTGCCGTAGTTCATGGGTTGGTGGACACTGTGATATTTGCGACAGGAAGCGCAGAATGCGACCCTGTCACACAGTTTCAAACTACATGGACCTCCATAGCAATCCTTAAAGCACCATCCTCATCATCATCATGCGTAATAAAAATTGCCCCAGCTTCCGAGCCCTCGGCGGATGCCACCCATGGGAGGGATCTCCATTGAAACTGGCAAAGACTTGGGGCAGCAAAAAAGAAATAAAGAACTACTACTACTACTACTACTACTACTAATTTATTGCCATGTGTTTCGCTGGATAAAACAATAAAACATAGTAATGTTGTGTGGTGTCGGATCAGTTATCACATATACAGTCCCTCACACTAGGTCAGCGAGCATTGCTCTACCACGGTCCAGTCATTTGGAACAGCCTGCCTGCCCATGTTCGCCATGCAGAGTCAACGGACTCTTTTAAAGTCGCTTTAAAGTCTTATTTCTTCCGGCAATATTATACAGACTAACTTCTCTATCATCACTGCTATCATCATTGTCATTTTAGGTTGTCGTGTCAAGATATATCATAGCTGTGTGTATGTAACGTGTATGTGACGTGTATATCATGTGTAACTGTATGTACTGTGACATATTTCATGTATATGTATGTACAAATTTTGTGAGGCGCCCAGAGCTCCAGCAGGAGGTTGGGCGCCAGACAAATCCTCATTATTATTATTATTATTATTATTACATAACAAAAAGCAAAAGGATCTGCAGAGGACTATACATACATGCACATACATGAAAGAAAGAAAGAACCACACAACATTTTCTTTTGCGTGAAACTACTGAACGTGTTCTGACCTGCAGTTTTCACAACAGCGGCGGGGTCCTTCAAGACACTGGTGATCATTCTCCCCAATTCAGTCTCTACCAGAACGGTCAGCAGGATAAACACGGCGCCTTGCGCCAGCAAGCACGTAAGGTAGCGTCCCACACCAGGCAGCTTCCAGGCCATGGTTTTATTAGTCACGTCGAACGCAAAACATGTCTCAGAGTCACACCTGTTGCCTGAATAAATCAGAATGAAGCTTGGGTTGTCATTTTCGTCCATGCCTTCAAGATTCAAGATTCAAACGACTTTATTGTGTCCATCAAGAACAAATTAGTTTTTAGACCAGGGGCATGAATAAAATTAATAAAATAAAGGGTTAATATTTAAAAGCAGCTTCACCATGTATGACTAATATAAGACGAGCAAACTAAAAAACTGATCAGAAAGGACACAATGCATAAAATTGATTCACCACTAATTTACCAACTAACTGGGCTTATAATATTGGTGGTTAAGAGTAGAATTACGGTAACTAAATACACTCAAATTCCAATACTGTCTACACGCCCCTTTGCTTCAGATGCTGGATGCTTCATGAAGCCGCTGTTGTTTTTGTTGTTGATGGAGTTATAGTTGTGTGTTTGGGTGCACGTTGTGGGGGTTGTGTACCCGTTCGACCGAACACTTCCGGTTAGTTAGTTAGTTAGTTAGGGCTTAACGCCGCGCAAGCAACAAAGACTATTTCGCGGCTAATCAAGGTCCTTCCCCACCAGACTAATATGAAAAGGAAGACAATAAAACAAGGTGTAAATATATATTTACTCAGGGCCTACCCGGTTTAAATAGTAAACACGTTTCACTTCTTTGTACATCGAACATGTAGAGGTCATGGATAGTCCGTATTACTTGAGGTGTCTAAATCTAATAGAACAGATCTGACTCTTTCAAGAAGCTAAAGATGCAGTCAGGGGGAACATCCCGGAACAACACCTTCAGAGAGTCTGCACAGTAATGTTTGACGCGAATCTCGGCAAGATCCACGCACGAGATTAAGGAATGTGCGACTGTAAACGGCTCATGACAAGGTACGCACCGGGGGGGGGGGGGGGGGGGGATCTTCCCCTTTCAAGAGATGTTAATGCGTAATGTGGGTGTCTCCACTGTAACACTGGCGGTGCTCACGTTACGGAGAACCAGTTACGGTATGGTATTTGTGGATTTCAATCCGAAAAATGTTTTAAACTAGTACTACGTAAAACTAACTTCTCCATTTCGGGAAATTCGGATTGCCTCCCCTGGGAGAAGCGTCATCTGCGTACCCTTTTAAAAAAAATTGCTGGAGAGGAAGTCGGAGGACCGGACAGAAACCCCCTCGATGAGTTACAGCCACGGAGCCAGGAAAAAATCGGAATCACAGATCGAAGTTTGGTTTAAGTTGGGGTCGAATCCACGCTTCACTTGTCACAGCGGTGACGGCCGGCGTTCAGTACTGAGCTCGCTCGTTAGACCCGCTACCTAATAATAATAATAATCGCATTAATATAGGCGCTTTATCCCAAGTATTTGGCTCAAAGCGCCGCGAGCTAAACCCAACACGCACGCTCACGTGAATCACACACAGGACATAAACGTATTACAATCACGTGGTGCGAAGGGTCAGCTCAGCTATTTAAATTTCGGAATTTAGATATGCATTTATTTTTCAAACTTGGTGGGCTGAACATTTCCAAAGCAGAGGGGGAGGAAGCCGGAGTACCCGGAGAGAACCCCCGACGATCGGCCCGAATGAACGGTGCCACATACGAGAAGGAAAAATTCTTTGCCCCGAGTGGGGCTCGAACCCTTGACCTCTCGCATTGGTGACAAGTCTCTTAACCACTAGACCACCGACCGCCCCTAGAGCCTACTTCTAGAGCCACTGCTTGTTCATTGATGCTGACAACTCAACCCAAGAACGTTGCAAGATTCCCATTCTGCTTCTGCATTTCGGAACAATTACACGGCGCGTTAGTTGGTCTTCCTGGCAAAACAAGCTCGCAAATTCCGATTTCACGCTTCTCGGTGGTTCGTGCCACTTTGTGTGTGTGTGTGTGTGTGTGTGTGTGTGTGTGTGTGTGTGTGTGTGTGTGTGTGTGTGTGTGTTCTTACAGCAAGCAAAGTTCAGATACTCAGGGCCACAGCTGTACTTGTACAGGTTCTTGCACGTGTCCTTCCTGAGATAGTTATCGCCCATCATTCGCAAGCAGGTTATCATCGCATAATCAGGGAACAGGATGCCACCCCACAGGTCAGACGGATGGAACAGATTTGTCAAAGCGTCTTGCTTCTCTTCCAAGCCGGCCTTCAGATGATGCGTTTTAGGGTCGGACCAATCTTCCGTCAAGAAGCGCATGTGAAGTCCTCTCACTACACTTTGCAGGGAGTTCAATGCATACGAAAGAGTCGCTCCTGTCAGACAAGAAGCCGAGGCCGCTGGCATGAGATTTGGTGAGTGGGTCCGGCCAGCCAGGGTAAAGCTTGCTTTGGTTAATCTCTACACTTTGCTTTATAAGACGGTCTGATTTTCCTACGTTCAACGTTAACCTTTTGTGGCCCAAACGCACGTCGCTGGCATTCTCTGCAGAGACAACGATGCAAGTCTAACTCTGACAATGACGTAGGTAAACTTACGTCATCTTTAATGACGCGCATGGCGCACCGGAACGCACTTCTCCGTCTCAGTGAGTACTGTGTGTGTGTGTGTGTGTGTGTGTGTGTGTGTGTGTGTGTGTGTGTGTGTGTGTGTGTGTGTGTGTGTGTGTGTGCGGTCGGCTAAAATCTAAAACGCCAAAATCCCGGAAAGCCAAAGGTGCATTGATCAAATCAAACTGGTTCCCATCTAACTGTTATGCACCAACCGGTGACGATGTGGTAGATAATAGACAGGACAGCGCCCGTCGGAGGTGACTGAAAGAAGAACTGGGCGAAGTAGATGCTGGGCAGGACGGCCCACCCATAGGCCAGCAACGCCACTGTCACCACGCCCAGCATGTCATCCTCCACGAACGCCGGGTCGTCAAAAACCACGAATACGATCAGCATGAAGACAACGGGCACCAGGTAGATGGCGAAGTCAAACAGAAAGTTGGTCAGCCAGAATACGAGCGGCTCCACACCGCTCAGCGTCTGCACAAGTTTTGGTAACAGGCATGTTGACCCCCGCGACTATTTTTTTTTTTTAAACTTTATTGTCCCTTTCGGGAAATTCGGGCTGCTTCCCCTGGGGGAAGCGCGTCGCCGCGGTGCAGCGCCACCCAATTCCTATCTTTTTATTTATTTATTTTTTTTTTTTACAATTTTTGCTGGGGGAGGAAAGCCGGATAACCCGGAGAGAAACTCCCAATGAGCTGCCGGCAGCCATAAAAACCGGTATCACATATCACAAGCTCGACCTGGGCTCGAACCCACGCTTCATCGCCATGACATTGGTGACGGCCGTTCAGTAGCGCAGCGGCTAAATCCGACGCGCTACCTGTTAGACCACCGTCCGCCCACACACCCCAACCCCCGTCCAGGTCGGTTTTCCACACACTCTACTTTCCATCAAACCACCTCAGTTTTCACATTCTTATAAATACTACTGGATGTGCCCCAGCAATAACAAAACGAGGAAAGCTAGCATACTGACATGTAGCCTGTAAGCCCTGCAGACCTGTTGCCCTCTGGCAGCGGGTTTCTGAATTCCTGTATAGTGGCCAGCTTCGTCACTAAGGACAGCATCACTCAGCGCAAAAAACATGGCTTTCTTTCTTAGTAAATCCTGTAATACCAAAACTCACCTGCATGTGCTTCGCGCCCACAGACCGCTCCTTGATGAGGAAGTGGACGAACAGGGTCAGCATGAAGGCCATGCCGTAACACACGTATCTGGCCAGGAGAGGGCCTCTGTTGAAGGGTTCCCGGTACCGTTTGCTTTGAATCCGTTGGTAGCCGAACCCGATGTCCTCCAGGAAAGGCCTGATACCGCTGCTGATGGTGTGCGTGCCCTTCAGGAAATATCTGGTGAACGCGTTCATCACGTAGTTTAGGGAGATGGGCTCTGCGTTGAACGTGTAGCCGTTGAAAAACACCGTGACTTTCATCGTGGCATTTGTGTCGCTCTCTTCGAACTTTGCACCAACGATGTGGTCCACGTTGATCCTAGGCAAATGAAGACTGAGCTGTTTCGACATGCTTCCCGAGGAGGCGTTCAGTTGCCTTACAGTGTCATCGGGGTGGAACAGCTTCGAGTACACCTTCCCAACTCCGAGCACGTCCTTGTCTTCACTGTAAAAGGTAACGCCAAATGATTTCAATTAAGCTAACCATCGTGGTAGTTGGTATCGTGTAGTAAAAAATACTGCGAAAATGCAACGAACAAGCAGGTCGCAGCCAAACACCCACTTCCCTCAGACACTGATCAGCTTTCCCTTCATCCACTCGTCCGCCCCAAGTAGCGCCCCCCTCCCACCCCTCCCACCTTTTCAGGAGGGTGGGTGTGGGTGTTTGGGAGTTTAACGTCCTTTTCCACCACGTATGGGTGATATCAAAGACGGGGCAACGAGAAAAAAGGCCAGCATAAATATTTGGCCCAGGCCGGGATTCGAACTCACGATCCCTTGCGGCCTTACGGCCAACAGCAGATCAAGTGTCCGGCCGCATTCGTAAGATCAGAGTTTCAGGAGGGAAGCAGCGTGTTTACGGGTCACAACAACCGATAGACCAAATACCATGGTCACGGAACGACAATTCTCTTGTAATGACCCAAATTGAAATTTTCTGGTGGAAAAGCCAGAAACCATCAACATCTAGAAAATAGATCAACAAAATGCGAGCAAAATGCCAGTAGGTTCAAAACACGCCTAGAAGACAACAGAAAAGGAAAATTTATTCCCAAATTTTGGGCTTAGGAGCTTTAACACTTTTCGTATCCTGCACGAGAATCCCACGTTTTTGAATCTTTTTCGGTTCTGGCCCTGTATGCGAAAAACAGACTAGGTTTACGGTTCCTTAACGGCTCTTACTGCAGCAAACACGAGTATAATCAAAGTGCAACACTCCCACCAAGCCAAATTAAAATCCATGCAGACTGAAATAATTACGAGTTTTGTTGTTGTTGTTTTTTAAAGTGAGGCCACCGGTGCACAACCCCGAACTTACCTGGTAGGAATTGAGTTAATCAGGGGACAGACATATGCACGGACAGCAGTACTGATCTCGGCCGGTTAGCGGCAATGAATCAACCGTTTGGTTTTCTGATCACGTTTGGCAGCTCTTCTGCTATTAAAAGGGCTGACTGCATCTTTGCTAAGCCAGCTTGTTATGTTTTGGAACACTTTCGCTTGTGAGTGCGCCTGCGCGCTCGAAATACTCTATCTTTGATGATTAGTACAGCTCTTAATGCGATACAATGTTGTTTACACTTTGCGCGAGCGGTCAAACGCTTACATTCTACGACTATTGTTACACTACTGGAGCCCTCAGTGTGGTCGCCGCGTACTCGAGTACGCTTCTGTCGGCTCAGAGCCAGCGTTGCAGACGCTGTCACTGTCCAGGTGTCTAAGTGGTGTGATGATAGATACCACGAAAACAGCTCAGAACGATCTGTGAGTATACAAATGCCGGTAGCGTTAGCTCCTCTAACACATTATTGTTGTCAGTAGCCACTGATCGCTAGACACAAGTGTTAACCTTGCTGTCATGTAGGTGATCACGGACGGCCTGTATTCGTGCAAGTCAAATTTGACGGGGCCTATAGTGAACTGCCGCCATTCGCTCTTGGTAAGCATGGCAAACGTGGTGAACAGGACAGGCATGATGAGCTGTATAACGACCGTCATACGGCTCCTCCACATGTGAATGACTTTCTTCACCACGATGGCGCGCATGCGGGTCACCTGCAGGTCGATGCCTCTCAGCTTTACGTACTCGGCCCGCAAACTTTGTCGACCTCCAACCTCTTGAAATCAGAAAGACAACAAACGGCTTTATTGCAATATCTGCTGCAGGCGTAAGGACACAAAATTGACCGTGGGGTCATGTTTGGTGTTTATTTGGGGTACCCTGTTTGGCGAGTGTGCTAGTCTGTAGTGATTTTGCTATCATGAAAAAGCGTGATTTTCGTGATTTTTTAGTTATGTAGGTCAAAGTGCACTGATGCCAGGCGGTCACAAAAAGAGGCAAGCTGCCAGTGAAGCTGAGACTTTTTGCACAGAGGTCGAGCACAAGTGAGGCAAGCGGATTTGTGTGAACTAACTCTCCGGCCTAAAGAGAAAGTTGATCTGCATTACTCCAGTGAGGCCTGAGCGTGAAGGAGATTCAGATTTTTTAAAACTCCTGTCAGGTGCGTGCCTTTGAATGGTCTGTTCATGGTGGTAACTGTTTCTAGATTGAAGCATATTTAGAGGTGATCATGATGCCCGAGGCTGATAGGGAAAGTATAGGCATTTTGAGACCCTGTGTATTTGTGTCATTCGGCCTGCAAGAGTCGATACCACGTTTCGTCCACTACCCTGAGCGGCGCGACATTCTTCACCAACCGTGGTGGGGAGGTGGGTGGGGTTGGTGTTTGGGAGCTTAACCCTTTCAGCCCTGAAGGAATCTCAATAGCGATAAGGCTCCTCTGCCTGGGAGTTTTTCAAGTGTGCTGCATCTAAAGCTGGGCTCTTGCATACAAAACCCTATTTCCCAAGAAGTATGGGATCCATCCTATAGGGGAATCTTCCACTGTGCAGAGCGTATGAGAGTCGGACACATACACGCATATTATTGTTAGGGTCTACGAGACCGCCGGTGATACGGTGGCAGGGCTGAAAGTGTTAACGTCCTTTTCCGGCTTATTTTCTGCACTTCTCGGTGATTTTAATAACTCCGCAAATCACCTTTTGCCCCCCCCCCCCCCCCCTTCTGCGGGAGACCAACACGATTGTTTTGACAGGCAGGGTTTAGCCGGCCATTCATCCTGCTGTTTTCTTTTCCTTAACTGAGCTTATGTTATGCACAATAATCTGGGCCCAGCCAGGATTCGACCTGAGCATTGAGAAAACTGAAATAACTTTATTTGAAAACGGTAGAAGGTCTGGTCTTGCGACCAAATTTTCAAACTTGCCGTTTTGAAATGAAACAAACAAACAACTAAACAAGAAACCCGCACACACACACACACACACACACACACACACACACACACACACACACACACACACACACACACACACACACACACACACACACACAGGCAGTGTTTAGCCGATTATTCTTCCTGCTGTTTCTTGTCGTTAACTTGCTACCTTTAGAACATGATTGTACTTTCAAGGATCTCAGTTTATCACCTGACGAGCACAAATGCAAAGTATGACGTCAGATCAGGTACCTTTGCCTGACTGCCCTATGAACGGGATGTACCTGAGAATTCTACAGAAGGACCAGTCATGGTGACCGTGGCTCTGGATCTGTTGGCGTTGTTGGCGTCGCCTTCTTCAGAGCTTACTTTCGTGGACTGGTCCCCGGGCTGAAAGGTTGCTGAGTCGTCAGCCGGCACCTCATAATCTTTCCGTAACAAACCGGACGTGTCAGTGAGCGTCGCATAGGATTCTTGCATCATCCCGAATCTGGACACTGCTGTTCGCTGCTCCTTGGCGGTCAGATCTGCCATTGAACTCTCTTCTTCTGCGTTGTCCAGTGAGTCCATGGATTGACCCATCCTAGGAGAAACAGCGTTGACTTTGTAGTGCAAAAACTTGATACACCCAGCAGGGTTTTCATGCCAAGAATGAGCGAGGAAGTGACCAAGTAAAACGTCGGCTGGTCCGACAGTAAATGAGAAAGTCCAGTCGGTCAGCACATGCGTGAGTGAGTGAGCAGATGGTCGTTGGTACTCACCGTCCGATGGCTGGTTGGTTAGCTGGGGGTTATCGTCCCACGCCACAACGATGTGACTGGAGACGGCCCTTAACTGGGCGAACTTTTGGTTCGCGAACTAGGTTCGAAGAGTACGGCGAACTAGATTCGCGCACGTTGTTTCTTAACCGACCGAACACTTCTTCGCCAACCCTGGTTCGAAAGGTACGCCGAACTAGGTTTGAGGTCTGCACAGCGTGTCGTGGGAACCCTCGCGATCCTTTGGCCGATCCTGTGCTCTGATTGGTTGCTCGGGGAGAGCTGTTGTGCGCATGAACAAAGTTGTTTACGACTGTCTCAACTTCCGCCTTGTTCGGGCGATGACGTATGCATATCATTGACGGTCGGTTAAGAAAGAAAACTAGTTCGGCCGAACCTCTGGAACTACGTACGTGTGCGCGCTCGCCCTGTTCGTATACAATACACAGTTTGCCGAACAAGTTCGCCGGACTGGTGGTTCGCCCGGTTAAGAACGGCCTGAAGGGGCAGATTATGGGGAAGGGGATAGCTATCCTAACTGAATAGTCCAGCTGAACACATTCAATCCAGTCAGACTGCCAGGTCGGCCACATTTTATGTATCCTTGAATGTAATGGGCAAGCTAAACAAACATATCCAGATCACAGACAGAAAGAGGGGGCAAGGTAAAAAAAGCTAGATCAAAATTTTGGCCATGTCGGGATTCGAACCCGGGACCTTTCGATCTCAAGATCTTGAGCCACCGACTCCCCCAACTCTGACGGGTGAAGAGTCAGCTTATTGTTGTGAATCAACTTTTTTCACCACATACGGGTGATATCAAAGACGGGGCAACGATGAAAAAGCCAGCACAAAATATTTGGCTTCAGCCGGGATACGAACTCACGACCCGAGCATTAAAAGTCCAACGCTCTACCATTCGCCCACCCCGGCTGCCCGAGAGAGAGAGAGAGAGAGAGAGAGAGAGAGACACACACACACACACACACACACACACACACACACACACACACACACACACACACACACACACACACACACACGTCGACAGACCTGAGGAAAACGTCCTCCATAGTGGAGGCGCTGGCACCGAAACACAGAATCCCCAGTTCCTCCTTCTGCACTTCCAGCTGTCGGAAGAGCGCAGGGAATTTGGACACCTGGTTGTTGGGCAATAGGAAGTGCAGCTCTCTCTTGTTCTCGTCCCCAGCCTTGAGTTTGGCGATGTGTGACTTGACCACCTTCGTCACTTTCTGTCTGGAACACTTGCCTGGCACTTTCACGATCGTCAGGTGGTAGCCCGTACCTGGCACAGGCCGATGTGGAAAAGAACTTTGGGGTCAAGTGGAGTGTTTAGTTGAAGGATCCTGTTTGGCGAGTGTTAGTTTGTAGTGATTTTTGTTGTCAGAAAAACAAAACAAAACAAAAACAAAACAAACAAAAAAAAAGTCCGTGCTTTTCGTGATTTTTAAATTTTGTAGGGCAAGGTGCATACCAGGGGGTTGCAACAGGAGGCAAGCTGACAGTGAAACTGGGACTGTGCGCACAAGAGAGACAAAGGTGACGCCAGTGTTTGGGTGAAGTGGCTTTCTGGCCTAAGCAGAAAGTAGAGAAGCATTCCTCCAGTAGGCGGAAATGAGACATACATTTTTATATAACTCCTGTCAGGTACGTGCCCTGGTCTGTGGTCTGTGCATGGTAAGTTTTCTAAATTGAAGCATTTTTTTTTTTTTTTTGGCTGCCCCAACTCTTTTGCCAACTCCAGTGGTGCTCCTCCCAGGTCATGGGTGGAACCCATGGAGGACTCGGAAGCTGGGACAATTTTTATTATGCATGATGATGGAGATGATGATGATAGTAAGATGATGCTATGGAGGTCCATGTGGTTTGGGACTGCGGGACAGGGCCGCATTCCACGCTTCCTGTCATAAATATCCCGACATTAACCAGGCCCGGGAACTACGGCACCTGCGGTGCCGGCCGTGTAATCATCCACATCATAAGACGTGTCATACCAAGGGAAGCACCCCCAAAGTCGCACCCGTGAAGTGGGTGAAGCTCGGCTGTGTGACAACAGCCTCCCCATTGGGCCCATAGCACACCCGCTCTGGGTAGGAGCCGACCTAGGTAGGAAAAATCCCGCTTGCCTCGGCTGGGATTCGAACCCGGGTCTCCCGGTCCATGATCCGAAGTGCTAACCACTACACTACGGGGGCCGGTAAATTGAAGCATTTTTAGTGGCCACTATGATGGCTGAGGTTAATAGGGAATATACAGGCATTGTAAGGCCTCGTGCATGTGTATTGTTTGGACCTGTAGCACGACAAACTTACTCCCACGAGGATTTTGGTCGAGCAATATCGTGCAAAAAGTGTTAATTCATGATAAAAATTCACGATAAAAATTCCAGACGACAGAAGTACTCCCCAGCAAAGGGTATGCTCCTGTCGTACGAGGTCTTACTCCGGAGGAAGAATTTCTTTAGGATATGTTTTACTCATGAGTAAATTCCTTGGGGAGTAAGTTGGTCTTCTTACGCCGAGGCCTGTGTGACTAACGAAAGTGGTGATTCACGCTTCGTATTTCCTTCCATCCCATTCCAGGGTATAGACAGTGCCCACACAAATCACCGAAGGAGATGTAGGGTGGGTGCTTTGGAGTTTAACGTCCTTTTAAGGGTGATATCAAAGACGGGGCAACGAGGAAAAAGGCCGGCACAAATATTTGGCCCCAGCCGGCGGGATTCGAACTCACGACCCGAGCATTGAGAGTCCAACGCTCTACCATTCGGCCACCCCGGCTCCCCTCGAAGGAGATGTAACGACACACAGCAGCACTTTCACTACATTTAGTAACCTAAAATCGAAAACAACAACAACAACAACACATACATGAAAAAACAAACAAACACAAAACCCCTCATGACTCAGATGATCTAGTAACCCACCTCTAACCACCAAATACCCGATTTCCGCGATTTTGCCATTTCTGTTTTCTGACAATTTACTGTTCCGACGTTTGTGGTCTTCCTAGCTGTACACACTGTTCCTGTCTGTATAATGAGTCTTATCTGCTACACATCCTAAGTGAGAAGGGTGTTATGGAATAGTACGCAGTTGATTAACACTATCGGTACTGTGTTTACATTCCTGGAGTTGAATAAAGTTGAAATTTCATAGAATACGCGATGCTCCCCGAGATGGGGGTACGGCGAGAGAGAGAGGGGGGGGAGAGAGGGAGAGAGAGAGTAAACAATAACCACTTATGGCAGCTTGATACGCTAAGCCTTGCTATTGACAGCTGTTTAAATCGCCCTATTTTGGTGCACTTTCACTATAAACACAGGCATCTGCAATATACGGCCACGGCCTTTACTCGTGCAGGCCGGACACTAGGTGGGTGCCAGTGGTGTAGGTTCCTTTACAAGTGCAAATACGGTACTGCATTGAATTAGATTGCTACATTGTTTGCTACATTTCCCGCTACACTGTTTGCTACATTTCCCGCGCAGGGAGGTGTTATTATCTAGCACTCCACTGCCAGCGTACAGATAGTAGCTATTTAACGATAGTGCTACCACAGACGTTCAAAGCAAAACTGCAGGCTTTACCACTTTCACAACGCTTACTCCAACCTTCTGTTTTTACTAGAGGATTTCTAGGGCTGCCCGACTCGGATACTCTGACATAGACCTTTTGGAGCAGTCAGTTGAAGGGCCCTGTCACTGATCAACAGTAACACAGCTTACCGCAGAGTTTCTTGAGGAACATGGACGTGCCGCAGCACACGAGCTTCCCCTTGGCCATGATGGCGATCCGGTTGCCCAGCGCGTCCGCCTCGTCCATGAAATGAGTGGACAGCAAGAGAGTCCGGCCCGCGCGGTGGCGCAGCAGCAGGTCCCAGATCTGGCGACGGGCTGTCGGGTCCACTCCCGATGTCGGCTCGTCCAGGATCACCACCTGCACGTCCACAGTCACACTGATGTCAAGCATGTGTCGCGATCGCCGTGACCCGTGCGCATGAAATACGTACGATGAGTTTGGGACCCGCGGTTTCACCTTTCTTTGCCTCTGCCCATTTCTTGCAAAACTAAGTGCCCCACATATGATATCCACGTCGATGACTTTGTTTTGCAGGAAACGAACATGGCTGTTCGTGAATACCGGGCGGCGATGACCGTAAATCTTATCATGAAAAGAACGAGAGAAAAAAAATGGGAAGCGGCGTTTAGAATCTCGACTGTGGCCAAATATTTGTGCTTAGGATTATCATATCACCCGCATGTGGTGGAAAAGGACGTTAAACTCCTAAAACACCCATCCACCCACCCATCCACCCGGAAGCGTGCTATGAGAGCAGCTAGACACAAGCCAGACCTCCGTCAGAGAAACGAGAAGAGGCACATTCTGGAAGGTTTGTACACCTCTGATAACATTGTTGTTCGATGCTTTAGGGAACTTTTCTGAGCCGTTTTTCAAAACTCTATACTTGATTCGCATGCACCGGGAAACCGATACCTTGGACCCATTGATGAGAGCGATACCAGCAGAGAGGGCGCCGCTTCTGGCCGCCAGACAGAGTGTCAGCGTAGGCTTTCCTCTTGTTCTCCAGTCCTGTCTCCTTGATCATCAGTTCTACCTCCTGCCACACTCGACTGGTGGGGCAAACCCTTCAGCTACAATACAACGGGGGGAACCGTTCTGCTGGCTGACTTATCACAAGAAACTGAGGTGGTCAGTGTTGCCTGTGCACGTCAACGAGGGTACTGGTACATGTACTAGGAGCATGACAATACTACAGGGAAGGTGCAAGCGTGTAGGTCCGCGGGTCCGATAGCAAACTGGAAGAATATTGGATATCCCACACGAAGAACGCTAACGCCGAAGATGTGTCTCACTAGACCTCGACCGTGATGAATTCCACTTTTTTTGTTTTGTTTTGTTTTGCCCATCCTTTAAAGAACTGAGAAGTAAATATACCAAGTTTTTTTTTTACTGGTCTACACCTCATGCAGCTCAGTAATTCCAATTGCTTTTTTGTAGTAAAATGATTTTTAAATATTGCTGTAATATGTCACTTACTTCGTGACAGAAATTACTAAAGCTTTTTGAGTAATTTTCAATAACAGAAGTTTATTCTGCCAATGTTGACATAGGAACATAGAAATCTGTTGCAAATATATTTAAACACTGGATGTTTGTTTATCTGATTCTCTACAATTGTGTTCTCTATAATTGTGTGTGACTATGCAGAAGAATGTGTGCTAATGTGATTTTTTTTTTCAGGATAGTATAGGATAGGAACATAATTATGCTTAACTACATAGAACTTCTGAGTTCTGACTAGCGTACACACCACCAATGATCGTGCTATTTGCACACACACACACACACACACACACACACACACACACACACACACACACACACACACACACACACACACATTTTCATTTTGAAAAACGCAGGAAGTCTAGCTGGCACCGCACATCCACATAAAGTTTATAAAATGGAGAAATCCACATAGAAAGATGACAAATAAACTCCTGTGAACCAGTGAATCAACTTATCATTAGTGAATAGTCTACTCAAAGGAGGCAACCCAAATTTTCGGGCCCTCAGCGAGCCCTTCCTCAGGGGAAATCTGAGGCTGAGGGCCCGACAATTTGGGTTCCCGCCTTTATGTAGATTGTTCACTAATGATAAGTTGATTCACTGGTTCACAGGAGTTTATTTGTCATCTTTCTATGTGGATTTCTCCATTTTATAAACTTTATGTGGATGTGCGGTGCCAGGATATATATATATATATATCCTGTAGACATTTTTTTTAAAAAGCCAAAGAATGCCAAACCAACGAAAACATTAGCCCGCTCCACGGGTTAATACCCTAGCGAAGAAGTAGAGATGCTGCTCGACTGTAAGCCAGTTGTAGAGGATGTCGTGTTGCGGACACAGGCCGAGACTGGACCTGACATGGGTGATGTCTGTTTTGATGTTGTAACCGTTGACGTAGGCGGTGCCGGATGTTGGGGGGAAGAAACCTGAAAGAGGAAGACGCCCGCTATGCCATGTGGCAAATGAAACGCCTGATCGTCGTCACACTCGAACTTGAACGAAAATGTCTGCGCCTGCCCTCTCACGTGGTCCTAAAGCACGTGGACTTCCCACCATACCCTCATCCTCATGCATTAAGGACGCGATCCACGATCAGACAGTGCGGGACCGCAGTGCGGGATCTGATGAGTTTCTATGGCAATCAGCAGATTCTTGACGTCACTATCAGACAGTGCGGGATGCGGGCTAGGGTTCAGCCGGCGCTACTTTCTAGCCCGCACTGCGGGACGGGTGCCATCAGACAGCCAATCAAATTGCGAGCTTCGCGCACACGCCCTTTTCACCCTTGACCCCAACAAAAGATGGCCGACCTTTCTCGAGAGCAGACTGTCCGCCGGTCACGCACTGCGGGATACGTGGAGCGCTACATCCCGTCAGACATCCGATCCCGCAGCCGTCCGTCCCGCACTGTCTGATCGTGGATCGCGGGCTTTAGCGAACATTGCCCCAGCTTCCAAGCCAGCCGTGGGTTCTGCCCAGGGCCTGGGCGGGACATCATCGAAGCTGTCAAAGAGACGGGGGAAAAAAAGACTGCATGCGCAATCAAGATAGTAAAAGTTGGGTTGTCTTATCCTGTCTTGTCTTGTCTTGTCTTGTCTTGTCGGCCACATGAAGTCAGGCTCAGCCTCAGTTAAAAACTTTCCATTGGCCCTTCTTTGTTGGACTGCCTGTTTGCCGTTATTGTTGTTGTTTGCCGGTGTTGTCTGTTTCTTTCTTTTGCTCCGTTTCAACCTACCGCTCAGCATAAACATAGTTGTAGTCTTTCCGGCTCCGTTGTGACCCAGCAGCACAGTAATATGCCCCTCGTACATGTTGAGCGTCAAGCTTTGGACTGCCACTTTACCGCCGGTATACACCTTTCAAACCAAAGCACACGAGCTCCGAACTGACGTCAGCTTGTAACCCCTTTTCACCACCCCAATGCCCCACCATACCACGCCCCCCCCCCCCCCAAAAAAAAAAAAAAAAAACAAAAAACAAAACAAACCCCAAACAACAAACAAACAAACAAGAACGAACACACACACACACACACACACACACACACACACACACACCACACACACACACACACACACACACAAACCAAACAAAAAAACAAAACCAAAAAACCCAAAACAAACAAAAACCAAAAACTAACCACCAACAAACAAACAAGCAAAAACAACAACAAAAACAAAGAACAAACAAACAAACGAAAAACAACAAAATCAAACAAACAAACAAAAACAAACAAAATCAAACAAAAAACAACAACAAACTTAACAACAACCCCAAACAAACAACAACAACAAAAAAGAAACAAACATAGCAAGCGCAAGGTGAATTACTGTCTTACGATTATTTCAGGAGTATGTTTCTTTTGCTAGTTTGTTGCTGTAAGGTTGCTGTTTCAGTATCATTTCCTTACGATGAAGTGTTTACGCATGCAACAGTAACACGTTGTCTTCATCGTGTTTGTTTGTCGTTCGTAAGAAAAGAAAAGAAAAACTCTAGTGGAATTCTCGAGTGTAAATATACAGGCGGAGATTTATAGGTTTACCTTTCGCAAATTGCGTAATTTGATGCCAGCCTTCAAATGTTTTGGGTCGCGTTCAAATACTTGGAATGCGTATAATCCGAGCCCACTTCTGGTTCGACTTTCGGTTTTTTCTCCGCACCAGTATTTTTTCTACACACACACACCGTACACACACACACACACACACACACACACACACACACACCACACACACACACACACACACGTATGGGTTTTTAAAAGTCTGCAAGCTCAACAACAACAAACAAACAAACAAAACACCCCCCCCTCAAACAAACAAACAAACAAACAAACAAAACAACACCCCAAACAAACAAACAAATTCTGCAAAAGTGCAAAATGCAGTCAGTTCTGTCACAGCTGCAGAGTTTTCAGAACTGACTCCCCAGCCTCAACGCCGGGATATGTTTGACAGGAAGTGTGGAATAAGGCCCTGTCCCGCAGTCTCACGCGTATAATTAAAGCACACGCAAGTAAGCACGATTTTTTTTATTGTTTTGTATCTAGGGCTACTCCTTAGCTTGATCAATAAAGCTAATGTACGTAATGTACAGAGTGACTGGTGGCAGACGTAGTAAGGCTGCGGTACACCAAACTCACCATGGGTAAGAAAAGTGTTCATGCCGCGGTACGGCGGACTCACCACGAGAAAGTGGTAAGGCGGCGGCAGTACACGGAAATGAGCATGAGAAATAAGTGGTAAGGCTGCTGTACACGGAAGTCACCATGAGAAAATAAGTGGTAAGGCTGCACAACACGGAAATCACCATGAGAAAGAAGTGGTAAAGCTACAGTACAGTACACCCAAGGGGGTGGGGTGGGTGGGTGTTTGGGGGTTTTACGTCCTTTCCACTACATACTACAGTACACCGAAATCACCATGAGAAATAAGTGGTAAGGCTGCAGCACACCGAACATACCATGAGAAAGAAGTGATATCGCTGCGATACACTGAACTCATCGTGAGAAAGAAATGGTAAGGCCGCAGTACACCTAGTTATGGCTAACCCATGAGTGATCGGGGCAGTCACATCCTCGATTACAGGAGAGGGGCACCATGACTACAGTACACCGAACTCATCGTGAGAAAGAAATGGTAAGGCTGCGGCGCCCCAAACTCACCGTGAGAAAGAA
The DNA here is from genome assembly GCA_018292915.2 of Batillaria attramentaria. NCBI lineage: Eukaryota > Metazoa > Mollusca > Gastropoda > Batillariidae > Batillaria > Batillaria attramentaria. The sequence goes on along the minus strand of JACVVK020000549.1, from coordinate 174,228 downwards.
GCAGTATGCCTGCAATACGCCAAACTCACCGTGAGAACAAAATGGTAAGGCTGCAGTGCGCCAAACTCACCGTGAGAAAGAAATGGTAAGGCTGCGGCGCCCCAAACTCACTGTGAGAAAGAAGCAGTATGCCTGCAATACGCCAAACTCACCGTGAGAACAAAATGGTAAGGCTGCGGCGCCCCAAACTCACCGTGAGAAAGAAATGGTAAGGCTGCTGTGCCCAAAACCCACCGTGAGAAAGAAATGGTAAGGCGGGCTCCTGTGCCCAAAACCCACCGTGAGAAAGAAATGGTAAGGCTGCTGTGCCCAAAACCCACCGTGAGAAAGAAATGGTAAGGCTGCTGTGCCCCAAACTCACCGTGAGAAAGAAATGGTAAGGCTGCTGTGCCCCAAACTCACCGTGAGAAAGAAATGGTAAGGCTGCTGTGCCCCAAACTCACCGTGAGAAAGAAATGGTAAGGCTGCTGTGCCCAAAACCCACCGTGAGAAAGAAATGGTAAGGCTGCTGTACCCCAAACTCACCGTTAGAAAGAAGTAGTAAGGCTGCGGTACGCCGAACTCGCCCGGAAACACAGTGTCCATGTACCACGTGACCAGAAGGTGGATGACCGTGTCCACCATCAGCATCATCATCGAGTCACGCATGGCCACGGTGTCAGGGTAGGTGGGCGTGCCGTAGTTACTCCACCTCACCCCCTCATCACCTGTTACACACGCAATACGCAGCACTTGACGCCATCACTACCACCACATCCATCCGACACTTCACGCTCTCACAGACCGATAGAGAAAGAGGAGGGGAGAGAGTTGGTTGGTTGAGGGTTTAACGTCTTTTTTTGTTTTCTTTTCTATTTTTTCCACCAGATACGGGTGACCAGCCAACGAGGAAAAAGCCAGCACAACCGGCCCCCGTAGTTTAGTGGTTAGCACTTCGGACCATGGACCGGGAGACCCGGGTTCGAGTCCCAGCCGGCCGAGGGAAGCGGGATCTTTCCTACCTAGGTCGGCTCCTACCCCGAGCGGGTGTGCTATGGGACTAATGGGGAGGCTGTTGCCACACAGCCGAGATTTACCCACTTCACGGGTGCGACTTTGGGGGTGCTTCCCTTGGTATGACACGTCGTATGATGTGGATGATTACACGGCCGGCACCGCCGGTGCCGTAGTTCCCGAGCCTGGTTAATTCCGGGATATTGATGACAGGAAGCGTGGAATGCGGCCCTGTCCCACACGGACCTCCATAGCATCATCTTACCATCATCCTCATCTCCATCGTCATGCATAAAAAAAAATTGGCCCAACTTGTGTGTGTGTGTGTGTGTGTGTGTGTGTGAGAGAGAGAGAGAGACACACACACACACACACGCACACACACACACACACACACACACACACACACACCCGCGCGCGCGACATTTTCTTGCTCACCTCGGTGGTATATTTTAGCCATGGCGTTGACGCCAATGGCGACTGCTGTGTTGAACACCAATGAAGATAACATCTTCGTGGTGTAATCCGTGCCATCCACAAGAAACCCAAAAGGAACAAACGCCATGAAGAAAACGCCGCCACTGACACCTGCTGCCACGTTGGCTGCCACACATAATAGTACATGTATTGAAAGATCCAACTTCAGCCTCGCGTATTGCGGAGCTAGGCAGGCGAGCATCGCGGGCCGGACACAAAAACACATGGCCGCAAAATGCCTACATATTCCATATTTGC
>JACVVK020000549.1:125000-167500 GCA_018292915.2 Batillaria attramentaria | reverse complement strand
CACCCCGATACACCATCCTGTCCGCCAGCTCGGACATGACCCGTTTCACCAGAGCGGTGTCCGGTACATGCTTAAACACGGGCTTGGGGAGGATGGACCGGTGGAACACGTCGTGCGGGCTGTACAGGACGGCGGCTTCATACTTCGGTGTGGGGCCGAGGTTCCTGAGTTTGAGGCTCAGATAGACCAGCCCGATCGGGAGGGCGACCTCCAGAAAGGTGACGAAATAATTCGTTTTCTGCAGCAGTAGGTTCTTCCACAGGAGGAGCCTGAGCTGTGTAATGAACTTCATGTCGTCTGCCCGGCCCTACAGGACGACACGCAGACGAGCGCAGTATATAATGCCCCGCACTGCCTGTGATATCGAAGAAGGTTCGACTGGGATCAACGGCGGTAGGAGGCCTCAGCTGCTTGATGGACGTCAGTTTGCCCTGGACAGTAATAATCAACACCTTCACCACTCATCATCATCATCATCATCATCATCACCATCGTCATCGTCGTTATCATCATTGTCGCCATCATCGTCCACGTCGTTGTCGTCATCGTCATCGTTGTCGTCAATGTCGTCGTCGTCATAAACCATTTTTTTCTAAAGTGCAGTATCTCCGCCGAAGCGGACTCAAAAGGTACGTTTTACACACACACACACACACACACACACACACACACACACACACACACACACACACACACACACACACACACAGTTGGGCGTCTGGTGAACTAATGCTAAGACGAAATGGTAGGGGGGGGGGGAGGGGGGTAATTGACTGGACTAGCTTTTTTTAGTGCGCTTTTAAAACTGGAAGACATTAAAGAGGAAGACTGACGGATACATAATGGAAGTGGATTCCAGACTGCACGGATAAATGTGGCTGGTTGGTTGACTGCTTGTGAATGGAATTAATTTCTGTCTGTGCTTTCAACAAAATGTTGGTACACAGACACAACAACTATTCTGTCACAGAAAATGTGGCGAGCAAGCGATACCCAAAACCATGCGATAGTTTTCATTTCGTCTTACTTGCTTGGATGCAAGTTTCGTTGCTTGGTTCCTTTCTCATTGCGTAACGGTGACGGGGAAACGAGGGAAAAAAATCACAATTTTTTTTAATCCTAGTCGTGATTCGAACTCACGACCCAAGCATTGACAGTATATTTTCGTACTGCCTCTATTTCGTTCCGTTACCGTACCAGTCCTATCAGTTCAACACAGCCACGTTTAGTTTACACAACAAATTTGACTCGCTGGTGGAGCCGGCATAGCCAAGTGGTCAGGGTACAGCCTACGTTAGATTTCATCATGCAGATGATGATGGAGACTTGGTATAATAAATTGTTCTTATATAGCGCAGACAATCTGCCCAAGAGAGCACTCAGTGCGCGCTACACACACACACACACACACACACACACACACACACACACACACACACACACACACACACACACACACACACATGCACCCCCCCCCCCACACACACACACACACGCGCGCGCGGCGGATGTGGGATACAGGGGAGGATACAGTAAAAATTTTAGTGGAAAGCTTGCCGAAACAGATAGGTTTTAAGGTGTGCCTTGAACTGTGACAGAGTAGGGAGGCTTCTAAGGGAGACGGTCAGTGAGTTCCAGATTTGGGGAGCAGAGTAACTGAAGAAACGTACTGAAGAAACGTTGGCCATAAGTTTTCAGACTGACCCTCAGTGCTCACGGCGCTTAGGGAGAGGTTTTAAAAAGAAAGTGTGAAAAAACAGTGCAGATGATTATTGGGGTGAAACACTGAAGAGATGAGTCTTCAGGCGCTTCTGGAATGTGGTGATGCTGACTGCATCCTTCACCGTCTCAGGAAGTGAGTTCCACAATTTCCGCGCTGCATTTTTGAAGGACCGTACACCATACCTCTTTTTGGGTCGTGAGTTCGAATCCCGGGTGGGACCAAATACTTGTGCTGGCCTCAGTTTTCTCGTTGCCCCGTCTTTGATATCATCCATACGTGGTTAAAATTGACGTTAAACTCGCAAACATCCATTCTTTAGGTTGGCATTCTTCTATCAGGTCCACGCGTTATGCTTGAATGTCATGCTGTTAGGTAGAACAACACGTACACTCACTCGCACGCCAGAACGACACCTCTCTGCACTAGAACTGACTTACCAAGATTGATCAGCATTGTTAGTAGATTTTACCCATGGGTGAAACAATAACCGATTAGACATCATATGCTAGAGCTTCGAGAAGTAGTCAGTTTCCTGTCCAAGAATGAAGAGATATTGCATCTTCTTGAGCCGAAGAGTGAAGACACGATGACGCAGTGATTAACTGACGTCATTTTATATAAAAAGAACTACTACACAAAAAGGACATATAAAATTACATCATGCCTTACGCTGTCAAATCCACCAGTAAAACAAACATCCAAGAAATACAACTTTTGAAAAATTGACGAGATGACCGTACTCACTCATTTAAATATGACGTCAGTGCATCATGGCGTCACCATTTTCTCTTCGGGTCCAGGAAGATACTTTCCTCTCTACTAGTGACTATACTACAGTGCTGCTGGCAATTCCAATTCTTGAAATGTCTGGCATGTAGGGCGTTTCGGTTCCTCATTCATCAATGGACACAGGTACGCATCAATTCAGCTCAACCAAAGTCTTTTGCCAAGCTGCTTTTCTGAGTACAGAAAGAATATCTTGTCGGTGCTCAGGCGTATGTGCTTCAAGAGTAGATCTGACGGCTTTGGTATGGTATGGTATGGTATGGTATGGTATGGTATGGTAGACTTCTCCTCGGCGCACATATCCATCTCTGCTGAAATGCTCACGGCGCCGCAGGGCTGGAGGACGAAGCTGTGAAAGCCTGCTGCCGCTAAGCGCTACTTTATGTGCAAACCTCCACCCTGCTATTCACTCTGGTGCGTGCGACAGTATTTCTGTCAACCACGACACCGGCCACAGCCTTCTCTTCTTCGAAAGATGAACGTGGGATTTTTAGCGTGCACACTTGATGTATGTGCGTGCGTGCGTACACGAAGGCGAGACAGGCACCGTAGACGAGTCTGCACATGGGTTTGACTCGATATAGTAAGGAAAAATCCCACCATATTCCTGCCCACCGGGGACTCGAACCTGGCAGCTCAGGATCCGAAGTCGGATGCCTTAACCACTAGACCAAATCCCCTGTCCTATGACTATATTGACTATGGAAATGGAGTGGATCAAGACGAAAGTGGTTGACGAAAGGCAAACTCGTTCAATTCAATTCAATTCAATTCAATTCAATTCAATAAATCTTTATTGTCCTCAAGAGGAGGCAATTCGGTTGCGGCGTAAAAACAGACAGCAACCACATACACAATATAACATGTCCCAATAGTTAATATGTAATCTCACAACGATAACACGCACACACACACACACGCCCACACCCGCACGCCCACACGCACACACACACACACACACACACACACACACACACACACACACACACACACACACACACACACACACACACACACACACACACACACACACACACACACACACGCACACTTCCTAATTACCATGCTCTCATTAAATACGCCACTATTAAGACGGGACTACAACCCTTCACTGTAAAAGTATATTTATAGTTCGTTGGGTGAACTGTGTTTACATTTATATCTGTTGATCTGTTGAGCGAGAAGTGACCGAAATTATTCTATGCAATACAAAATCATACACATGTAAAAATACACGTCTGTCACAGGTGTAATCGACCTCACCGTAGTATACGTCATTGAAGAGAAGACTCCCAGAAAACACACACACACACACACACACACACACACACACACACACACACACACACACACACACACACACACACACACACAGAGAGAGAGAGAGAGAGAGAGAGAGAGAGAGTCAATGATTCAATGAAACTTTATTTTACAACGGTAGATGCAGTTGACATCAGATAGTCAGATTTCATACCTGCCGATTGTAAAGACTACTGTTATCAACTAATCAAAAGAATAACACAAGCAAAGAAAAAGAGAGAGAGAGAGAGAGAGAGCTAATTAAGCGACCATGAGTTTTAGAATTGTAAGGAGAAAGTACCGCCCTTTTCCACGTGGGCAAGCCGGGACAGTCGAGCCGCAGACTTTAGGTGGGTGGGTGGGTGTTTGGGGGTTCCGTCCTTTTCTACCACATACGGGTGATGTCAAAGACGGGGCAACGATGAAAAAGTCAGCACAAATATTTGGCCCCAGCCGGGATACGAATTCACGACCCGAGCATGAGAAGTGCAACACTCTACCATTCTACCAAACACCCCCCCCCCCCCCAACCACTTTAACATTTTCCGTATGTTGTCCAAGGCCCGGTGAGGTTCTTCGGGCAGCTCAAGCTACTCCTGTGGAAGAACCTGCTACTGCAGAAAACGACCTACTTTATCACCTTCCTCGAGATCTTTCTCCCGCTCTTGCTTGCCGTCCTTACCGCCTTTCTCAGGAGCAAGGGGCCTCATCCTCGAACTGAACCGCCTGTTCTGTACAAGCCCGTCCCTTTATACACCAGCAAGTACCTTCCCAAGTCGGGCAGCTTTAAACACGTGCCCAACACCACCTTGGTCGCTCGCATCATGCAGACGTTTTCTCGCAGAATGGCCGCTCGTCGCTTTCGACTGGGTAAGGTAACATCAGTGGCCTTATGCATGGAGAGAGAGAGAGAGAGAGAGAGAGAGAGACTCAAGACTGAAGACTCAAGAAGTTTAACGTGCAGGCATTTTTGCCCATTCACATGTGGGAAGAGGGGGAGGGAAGGGGATTACAGTAAGATCTGGTAGCAAAATCATGTGAAATGTACAAAACAGTTCACGACAAGCGCTTGGATACCAATGCACTTGAAAACAGTCTGTCCAATGAAAGTTACTTTAGTGCACAATGTAAGGCCACATTGTAGCGTACAGTGTCTTACTCTCCTGGAGTCACAGTCCGTCAGAAACAATCAGACCTCCCCAACCATCAGCCTAACAAATATCGCACCATTAGTGCACAACCAACCAGGTCTTTTTCAAGGTCTTCACATAGTTCTGAAAACGGTGCTGTGTCAACCGGCGCCCACCTGAGGATGCAGTTCATCGTGTCTCGTTCAAACTCTGTCAATCACCAGGGTTTTTGCTTAAAAAAATCAGTAGCGTTCTTTTGTCAGCAAGTCAAAGGTCATCACAATATAATCACTATCACAGAGAAGTCTTTCCCTGTTCAAACGTGTGTACCACTTTCTGGAACTTTGAATTTCTTCTGTGTGTGTGTGTGTGTGTGTGTGTGTGTGTGTGTGTGTGTGTGTGTGTGTGTGTGTGTGTGTGTGAGAGAGAGAGAGAGAGAGAGAGAGAGTCTCAGAGTACTCGTCTAGTCGCTTTCCATGCATGAGACCCCTGAGACCGCTATTGGTAAAACATAGACATTAGGCCCGATGCACACGAGCGTCAGCGTCAGCACCATGAAGCAAGCAGCGAAGGCTGTCAGTGACAAGGGTGTTTAGGGGTCCCATACGGATCCTGAGACACAGGTTCGAATCCCCTGTAGGCAGGAATTTGGTTGGAATTTTCCCTTGCCAAATCGAGTCCAGTTCACGTGCAGACTCGTTTACAGCGCCTGTCACGCCTTCATGTGCACACGCACGCACGCACGCACGCACGCATGCACGCACATGTCAAGCGTGCACGTGAAGTTCCCATTCCATACGGGAAGGGCCGCGGAATCATACACTTTATGAGGGTTGCGTTCGGTATCGGCAGAATTCTTTACCCCTTGCAAAGCCGAGGGCGGTGTGCTAATCTCTGCCGTAAAGCCGGCTCTTAACTGGGCACTACGGAGCGCCACAGTGCTGTCCACAGTTGTGACACAGTTGTGATTTGGGGGGTTTCCGCCGCTATGGCGTCATCACAGCACTTGCACCTGGATTTCAAATAGCCACAATTGTGACTGTGGTTTCCACAACAGATTCTGATCGGCTGTACTACGTCACTCGGCCCGCAAACATGGCGGACAGTGCATCTTCAATCGGTTTGTCACGGTACAGGCTACGTGATACAGATGCAAATCTGGAGGAAAACGCTATATATTCCTCTTACACATAACGCTGCAGATGACACCCTAGAAATGCTTTAAAATTCACCAAAAAATTCACAAAAATCAGGCAGCCATAGACTCATGCGTAGAGGAAATTTAAACAAATTCCAACATTCCGTTTTTTGGCAATGTTGGCAGCGACCAGATACCCCCTCATTCCACGGTCGTCTGCTGGCTCCTGTGCCAGCCGCGCATGAATACAAATAGTCCACAAGCTAGCCTCATTTTTCCCTAATTTTACTATTACCTGGCATGAAACTTGTTTACAAAGCCAACAAAAAGCACCAGATTGCCATTGTTTACTATGCACACAAATTTTAAAAGGGGCAAAGATTTTATACTATATTTAGCCGAGTTCTTACTACATGCCCCGGAAGCTAATACTATCACGTAGCCTGTAAACGGACACAGCTGCGTTCATTTTTGTAGTTAGCAGACACACCGAGCGCAACGACTGTGATGTACACATGTGTGTTTCGCGCGCTGTGCCCGGTTAAGAGCAGGCGTTATCCTTTGGCCTGCATCAACAGTTTTCTGGCTATAAACTCCATCTGCACGTTTGGTTCACAGGACTGAAATTCGAAGGCTTCAACACTGAGAAAGAGTTGGAGGACTACTTCCGCAGCGATACAGGGAATGATAAGTGGATGGCAATCGTGTTTGAAGGATTCGGGCCCAAAACAGACGTTCTGCCGGACAAGGTCACGTTTACCCTGCGGCCCAAGCATATGGACAAGTACAAGTACAGCTCAAGCTTGTGGTCACCCACGTTTCTGTACCCTATGGAAGCGCCGGGGACTGACTCACGTGAGTTGATTGGTGTATGTTGCGTCGTGCCAACCATCGCACAGTTCCCGCCTTTAAAGATCTGCAATCTCAACAAAAACCGCAAACAGTTTTTTTTTTTGTTTTTTTTTTAACTATGCGGATGTGCAAAATGCACAGTCAGCTGTGTCACAGTGGTAGAGTTTTCAGCGCCTCGGAGACCCTTATCAAACCAGAGTGTGAGTTTGCCGTGCCTTCATGGTCCGAGCGAGACAACAGTGCCTAGCGGGTGTTGTGCGCTGCACAAGTAGACTGCGACTTTCTCGCTCAGTGATGCTCGGGCCGTGAGTTCGATCCCGGCTGGGGCCAAATATTTGTGCTGGCTTTTTCGTCGTTGCCCCGTCTTTGATATCACCCTATGTGGTGGAAAAGGCCGTTAAACCCCCAAACACCCACCCACCCTTCTCGCTCAGTGTCGAAACGCCAACTGAGCTGTGAAATCACGCTCTGCTTGGCTTTTATAGAGGTTTTAGGGACGCTGAAAACTCTGTAACTGTGACAGAGTTGACTGTGCATTTTGCACAGTCGGGTAGTTTTGTCTGTTTAACCACTGTTTGTGGCTTTTTGTTGAGATTGAAAAAGGGAACCGGGACAGCCGAATGGTAGAACGTTGGACTTTCAATGCTCGGGTCGTGAGTTCGACTCCCGGCTGGGGCCAATATTTGTGCCGGCCTTTTTCTCGTTGTCCCGTCTTTGATATCACCCTCACGTGGTGGAAAAGGACGTTAACCTCCCAAACACCCACCCCTACCACACCGTCCCACCTTTAAAAGTCTGCAGTCTGAACAAGAACAACACACACACACACACACACACACACACACACACACACACACACACACACACACACACACACACACACACACGCACGCACGCACGCGCACGCACGCACATACACACACGCCAACAACAACAAAGGGAAACAGTCTGTTTTTTAAAGACTCACACACACACACGCACGCACGCGCACGCACGCACATACACACACGCCAACAACAACAACAACAACAACAACAACAAAGGGAAGCAGTCTGTTTTTTAAAGACTCTGCGATTGTGCAAAATGCAGAGTCAACTCTGTCACAGTTTTTAAAAGCCGGTTCGGAGACCCTTAAAAACAACAGAGCCGTTTTCCACAACGGTGTTATATGCCAGACAAGCATATTGGGACTTTTTTTATGCGCGTCTTTGTAGAGTACAAGGAAGAAGGTTGGCTTATGGTACAAGCCTTGATCGGTGAGAGTTTAATCAACATGTGGGGGAAGCGGGACGACCTGACCTTTGACCTGGCCACGAGCAAGATGCCGTTTCCCAAAATATTCCGCGACGAAGGGATTCAGAGCCTGGAGAAACACGTGCCTGTAATGTTTGTCCTCTCCTTTATCGTGTCTGTCTTTCATATGACCAAGTCCGTCGTCTACGAGAAGGAGAGAAAACTGAAGGTGCGTGCAGATTTCATTTATTTTATAAAATAAATTTATATACGAGAAGGAGAGAACACTTAAGGTGCGTGCAGATTTAATTTATTTTTTAAATAAATTTATATACGAGAAGGAGAGAACACTTAAGGTGCGTGCAGATTTTATTTATTTTTTTAAAATAAATTTATATACGAGAAGGAGAGAACACTTAAGGTGCGTGCAGATTTTATTTTTTTTTTTTCAAATAAATTTACATTTTTGTGCTTTTCAAATAATGGCATACATATATTCACATACACACACGCAAAACAAACAAAACAAAACGAAACGAAACAAACGGATAAATACATAACCAGTAAACATGTAGATAAAATGAGAAAAGACATCAAAACAATACACAACCAGTAATGAGAAAGGAAAGTATATGTAAAATTAATATATGGATATAGATATATGATTCAGTTTAATGCTACTACTACCACTAATAATAATAAACATGCATTCCTACACATATATACATACACAGAATTCTACAAGCACACTTTTATACATACAAACATATGTGTATATAAATAAAAAATTGTACAAGCACACATTTATACAAAGATGTGTACATACATAAAAACGCCAAAGAATAATCATGTTAGAAATGTTCAGTTTCACTATCAGTTACACTATTGCAAAAACCATTCTAAGTTGTTGTTGTTGTTGTTGCTGTTTTAATTACATGTACTGATTTATCGGTTTTATTACGTATCTTTAGCGATAACAGCACGAAGTTTCCATATTACGGGGGCCCAGCAATTTTGTGACACAAGCGAAGAGACTGCCCCAGCCTGTCCTTTAACTCTTAATAGCCCAGCAAGACCCCTGCCCGCTAAATGATAAGACTTGTTGAAAAGAACAAGCCACTGCACAGCAGTAGCCACTGCACACCGGTAGGGAGTCACTTCAAGCCACTATTACGCAGGGCGTGGGCCTTCCCGCTAGGCCCCAGACCGCTGCAGGTTGGATAAAAATGCTAACAGGGGCTAGAAGTGGCCCGAAGATTTCAAGTAAAACTACGATTTGTGCATGGACTTTTAATGGCTAAAGTCTCATTACGTATGACAGGCATGCTACAGCGTGTGGAAAACTTTTTTTTTTATCGAATGCGCTGACTCAGTGTATCAGGATCAATCACTTGGCTCACAATGTAGCATCTGAGACCATTGTGGTGACTCCGGCCGGCGTATAAATTGTTGCAGAAGTATACCGGGTTCTGAGCAGACGCCGTTAGGTGGTTCCGGACTGAGGACTAGCTCAGCAGACGGCACTGATTGGTGGCTATTTTTAGAAGCTTTGTCTACTCCCAATGTGTTCAGGAATAGACAGTAGGCTTGAAGAAATTCGCATTTCCCTAGTATTAGAAGCACAAAGTCCCGAGAACGGTCGCAATAGCCGAGTGAAACACCCTTCTATCTGGCAAACAGCCTGACGCCTGCTCTTAGCTGGGCACAGCGCGCGAAACACACCTGCGCCACATCACAGTCGTTGTGCTCGGTGTGTCTACTAACCACAAAACTGAACAAAGGCAGCTGTTCGCGTACGTACGCCGGCGGATCACACGATCACGATCCGATACCATCCGACGCCCATAGCGTCCGCAGTGGCAAGCAGAGCTCGGAGGCAAGCCGTCCGGCCTCTGTAGTGCTTATCCGTGACGTGCCAAAGACATTTGTAGCCTTCGGAAAGGTCTGTAAACACTGAAGTCTGTTCAGGTGACAATGCAATTGAGGATACACTGTCCGCCATGTCTGCGCGCCGAGTGACGTAGTACAGCCAGTCAGAATCTGTTGTGGAACCCACAGCCACAGCTGGGGCTGTTTGAAATCCCACCAGCTGTGATGAAATCACACCTGTGTCACATGTGCGCAAAACACAGTGGCGCTCCGCAGTGCTTAGTTAAAGGTCTGCGAAAAGCCGCACTTAGTGTGTTAAAAAAATTAACTATTCGACTGTGCAAAATGCAATCAACTCTGTCACAGGGAGTTTTCAGCGTCTCTAAAACCCCTATAAAAGCCACGGGCAGCCTGATTTCACAGCTCAGTTTGCGTTTTGACACTGAGCGAGAAAGATCGCAGTGACTAGTCTTCTCGTGCAGCACACAACACCCGCTAGACGCTGTAGCGATGCGTCTCGCTCACTGATCAAAATCACGATAAAGTCACCGTAAACTCACGATCTGGTTTTATAAAGGGTCTCCGAAGCGCTGTCAACTCTGCAACTGTGACAGAGTGGCCTGCATTGCATGCACAGTCGCAGTTTTTGAAAAACCACAATGATTGCGGCTTTTTGTTGAGATTGCAGACCTTTAAGCGCCGGCTTTACAGCTTTGAAAACGACAGCTTTCCATCTCAGCGGCGTTACAAACAGAGAGGTTTTAAGTTTTGCTTTGTTTCTACACCTGGATGCAGGAGGCAATGAAGCTGATGGGCCTGATGCCCTCCGCCTACTGGGCCTCCTGGTTTCTCACCTTCTACGTCTACCTGGCTGTCGTCATGGCCGCCTACACTGCCGTGTTGGTCACTGAGCTGTTCGAGGTGCCGCTCTTCAGAAATGTTGACGTCAGTCTTGTGTTCCTGTTCCTGCTTTGTTACGCTGCCGCCATCATGTCCTTCGGAATCATGATGAGTACCTTCTTCGACAAAGGTGTGCCTTGCTTCTGTCCCAGGGCCCCATGTGCTTTGGAAATGTTCAGCCCATAAAATTTGATAATGAAGGCGATTCTACATTTTGAAACTAAAGTAGCTGAGCTGACCCTCCGCGTCACGTAATTGTAATGTGTTCATGTCCCAGTGTGTGAGAGAGTGTGTGTGATTCATGCGAGCGTGCGTGTTGGGTTCAGCTCGCGGCGCTTTGAGCCAGTTCAAGAAACTGGGTAAAAGTACCCACGCAATACACAGCTATTACTATTGTTTTTTTTTTTTTTAAATTATTATTAATATCATTATTAGTTCGGCTTTTTGGGAGTGTTGCACTTTGATTATACTCGTGTTTGCTACAGTAAGAGCCGTTAAAGAACCGTTAATCTTGCCTGATTTTCGTATACATGACCAAAACCGAAAAAGAGTCAACAACGTGGGATACTCGTGCGCGGTACGAAAGGTGTTAAAGATCTAAACTCCCAACAAAAAGCTTTCCAAAGTGTGAAAAAATTTTGCTGAGTCCACCGTGCAAGCACAGTCAACTCTGTCACAGTTGCAGAGTTTTCAGTGTCCCTGAAACCCCAATAAAAGCCAAGGGCAGCCTGACTGACAGCTCAGTTTGCGTTTTGACACTGATCGAGACAGATCGTGCAGCACTCAACATCCGCTAAACACTGTAGCGATGTGTCTCGCTCACTGACCAAAAGCCAAAAAATGTCACGTGCTCTGGTTTTATAAGGGTCCCCGAAGCGCTGAAAACTCTGCAACTGTGGCAGAGTTGCCTGGATTATGCATGGTCGAAGGAGTCGCAGTTTAAAAACAACAACAACAACAACAACAAACCGCAATGTTTGCGGCTTTTTGCTGAGATTGCAGACCTTTAATGGTAGCATGCTTGGCCAGCTCAGGTCGACCTGTCAGCTAGAAATCTCAACACATGGCGCATGAAAATTTGACAGGTCGACCATGGTCTTCGCCGCCACAGATTGTATTTATCACAAATTTCATTCTAAAATCATCCGCATCTTCCAGCCAACGTGGCAGCGTCCATCAGCGGCGGCGTTTATTTTTTGTCCTTCGTCCCTTTCCAATTTCTTGTGGACGAGACGGACTACGCTCTCAAGATGACCTTCGCCTTGCTGTTTAACACTGCCGTGGGCATGGGCGTCACAAGCATGGCTGAACAATATCACCGAGGTCACTGGCACTCTCTCTCTCTCTCTCCTTGTAAAATAAAGTTTCGTTCGTTCGTTCTCTCAGTAAAGTCATAGTTAAGCAAGGACAAGATAGCAGAAATGTCTTTTTATCCTTGGAAAATAAAGTCAGGTTTCATTTCTGTCAGTCCGTCCGTCCGTCCGTCTGTCTGTCTGTCTGTCTGTCTCTCTCTCTCTCTCTCTCTCTCTCTCTCTCTCTCTCTCTCTTCTGCAGAAAATTTGCCAGATTTCGCCAATGATAGATGCGTTCTCCTCGTAAATCATGTTCTCCTCGTACACCTTCAAGTCGCGTGGTGTAAGCAGTATCAGAGGTGTTCCGTGCAATAGCAGTAGGGGCTGGTTGGCTGTTACAGGCAAAGACGGGGTGCAGTGGACGAACTATCACATTCCCGTCTACCCGGACAGCGTGTGTCTTCGTGACATTATGGCCATGCTAGTGTTGGACACGTGCCTTCACCTTCTGGTCACGTGGTACATGGACACTGTGTTTCCAGGCGAGTTCGGCGTGCCGCAGCCTTACTACTTCTTTCTCACGGTGAGTTTGGGGCAACGAAGCTTTACTGCATTTTTTTTTCTGACGGTGTGTTTGGCGCAGTGAGGTCTTGCCACTTTCTCTCGGTGAGTTTGGTGTACGGCAGCCCTTACTACTACTTTCTCTCGGTGAGTTTGGTGTACGGCAGTCTTTACTTCTTCTTTCTCACGGTGAGTTTGGTGTACGGCAGTCCTTACTTCTTCTTTCTCACGGTGAGTTTGGTGTACGGCAGTCCTTACTTCTTCTTTCTCACGGTGAGTTTGGTGTATGGCAGTCCTTACTACTTCTTCCTCACGGTGAGTTTGGTGTACGGCAGTCCTTACTACTTCCTCATGGTGATTTTGGTGTGCGGTAGTCCCCACTACTTCTTTCTCTCGGTGAGTTTGGTGTGCGGCAGTCCTTACTACTTCTTCCTCACGGTGAGTTTGGTGTACGGCACCCTTACTACTCCCTCACGGTGAGTTTGGTATATGGCACCCTGACTACTCCTTCCTCTCGGTGAGTTTGTTGCACGGCAGTCCTCACTACTACTTCCTCTCGGTGAGTTTGTTGTACGGCAGTCCATACTACTTCTTCCTCACGGTGAGTTTGTTGTACGGCAGTCGTTACTACTACTTTCTCACGGTGAGTTTGGTGTACGGCAGTCCTTACTACTACTTTCTGTCGGTGAGTTCGGCGTGCCGCAGCCTTACTACTTTGCGACGGCAGTTGAAAATTCAAAATACCAAGGAGCTTTACACAACTACAGTTGTTTTTCATGGGTTTGTGTATGTGGGTTTATGAAACTAACAAATTCGTGGTATTGGGGTGGTCTTTTTCAGTGCTGCTTTACTCCAAGACCTTTGTGTGTGTGTGTGTGTGTGTGTGTGTGTGTGTGTGTGTGTGTGTGTGTGTGTGTGTGTGTTCCAGAAAAAATACTGGTGCCAAACGAATTCACCCAAGAAACTTCACTACGTAGATGAGGAGGAAGCCATCAAAGCAGACGACCAGCAATTTTTTGAACGGGAACCAAAGCATCTGAAGGCAGGCATTAAAATACGGACATTGCGGAAGGTACGATGTAGGAAGTACACATTTTTATATATGTTCCCAGAATAATCTGTCGCCTTTGTTGCGTTTTGGGCTGTCGTTTAGATAACATAAAGCATAAATTAAATAAAGCAACATTATTGCGTTTTGGCTGTCGTTGAGATAACATAAAGCATAAATAAAATAACATAATTGCGTTTTGGGCTGTCGTTGAGATAACATAAAGCATAAATTAAATAAAATAACAGTATTGCGTTTTGGGCTGTCGTTGAGATAACATAAAGCATAAATTAAATAAAATAACATTATTGCGTTTTGGGCTGTCGTTGAGATAACATAAAGCATAAATCAAATAAAATAACATAATTGCGTTTTGGGCTGTCGTTGAGATAACATAAAAAATAAATTAAATAAAATATGCTGTCATAAAAAAATCTGTCAGCTTTATTGCGTTTTGGGTTGGCGGAGAGATAAAATAAAGCACAAATAAATTAATTAAATTTGCTCCCATGATTATGCTTGTGGAAAGTAGCTATGCACAAAACAAGGATGATCATGAAAACACTTTCAATTCAATTCAATAATTGTATGATAGAAAATCCGAAATTTACACGGCTTTGGCTCGTCTTAAACATGGAACAATAAATAGAAATAGTCTTAAACTTCAGTTCAGGTCAAAGTCAACTACACAAGACAGATTAGAAAAATACTAATAAATAATTTATTACAAACAGTAATTATCAATATCACACTCCTGTGTACACATGCAAGGGAAAGTTACAACGGGAAATGGGAAAAGTTTCAGGAAAGTGCTCAGATGACAGTAGCAAAGATCCAAGATCTTTGATGGTAGTGCATAGTTGTACTGTTTGCTCGTTTGGATGCGTCTTGAGGTTTACAGTAGGTTTCTGTACTCTCTTTGCGTTCCGTTGTTGTCATTTTGAAAGGTGTTCGATAACAAAAAAGTGGCAGTCCACGATTTGACGCTCAACATGTACGAGGGACACATCTCGGTGTTGTTGGGACATAACGGGGCGGGAAAGACTACCACAATGTTCATGCTGACTGGTAGGTAACCACCCAAAAAAACAACAACAACAATAACAAACAAACAAACAAACAAGCCAAACAAAAAGCCCAACAACCAACAACAACGACAAACAAACACAACAAAAAACAAACAAACCAACAACAAAAACAAACAACGACGAAACAAACAAACTAACAAAAAACACAACAACAACAAACCAACAAAAAAACAACAAAAAAACAACAACAAAATAAACAAACTAACAAAAAACAAAAACAGAAAAAAAACCCGAAACAAGTCCCAGCTTCACTGCCATGGCAGCTTGCCTCCTCTTGCTACACCCTGGCATGCACCCTGCCCTACCAAATACAAAAATCACAAAACTCACGCTTTTTCGTGACAACAAAACTCCAAACTGGCACACTGGCAAAACAGGGCACTTCAAACAAACGCTGCACTTGACCCCACGCGCAACTGGCGCCCTTACGCCTGTTATGTAGTATCTCTTACACGGCGTAAAAGAGGCACTGGCAAAACAGGGCACTTCAAACAAACGCTGCACTTGACCCCACGCGCAACTGAGCCCTTACGCCTGTTATGTAGTATCTCTTACACGGCGTAAAAGAGGCACTGGCAAAACAGGGCACTTCAAACAAACGCTGCACTTGACCCCACGCGCAACTGGCGCCCTTACGCCTGTTATGTAGTATCTCTTACACGGCGTAAAAGAGGCACTGGCAAAACAGGGCACTTCAAACAAACGCTGCACTTGACCCCACGCGCAACTGAGCCCTTACGCCTGTTATGTAGTATCTCTTACACGGCGTAAAAGAGGCACTGGCAAAACAGGGCACTTCAAACAAACGCTGCACTTGACCCCACGCGCAACTGGCGCCCTTACGCCTGTTATGTAGTATCTCTTACACGGCGTAAAAGAGGCACTGGCAAAACAGGGCACTTCAAACAAACGCTGCACTTGACCCCACGCGCAACTGGCGCCCTTACGCCTGTTATGTAGTATCTCTTACACGGCGTAAAAGAGGCACTGGCAAAACAGGGCACTTCAAACAAACGCTGCACTTGACCCCACGCGCAACTGGCGCCCTTACGCCTGTTATGTAGTATCTCTTACACGGCGTAAAAGAGGCACTGGCAAAACAGGGCACTTCAAACAAACGCTGCACTTGACCCCACGCGCAACTGAGCCCTTACGCCTGTTATGTAGTATCTCTTACACGGCGTAAAAGAGGCACTGGCAAAACAGGGCACTTCAAACAAACGCTGCACTTGACCCCACGCGCAACTGGCGCCCTTACGCCTGTTATGTAGTATCTTTTACACGGCGTAAAAGAGGCACTGACGTCACTGAGTTGCGCCTGGATGTCCACATGTAGGTTTCATAGAGCCAACATCCGGCACTGCCTACGTCAATGATTACTGCATCAAGACAGACATCGGCCAAGTCAGGTCCAGCCTCGGACTGTGTCCACAACATGACATCCTGTTTAGCTGCCTTACCGTGGAGCAGCATCTTCAGTTCTTCTCTACGGTACGTCGTTGTGTTCTTTTGAGTGCAGGTAAAGGAAACTCACTGGGAAGTAGCCACTCCATTTTATATATATAACAATTTTAATGTATTTATTATGATTTTTTTTATTTTAGTAGTAGTTTTTTATTTATTTATTTATTTTTATTTATTTATTTATTTTATTTATTTATTTTTATTTATTTATTTATTTTTATTTTTTTTTTGGGGGGGGGGGGGGGGGGCGTTAATATGCAAAGATTACACACGCGTTTATGTGCGGCTTATTTCGTTGACTAGGTTAAGTCAAATTATCCTTTTGTTGTTACGAGAGGCTAGATATTTGATCTTACCTTAAACTGAGATGAAGTTAAAATCATTAATTCAAGTTACGCATAGTCGATTTTATGTTATCAATTCTTAAGTCTTGTCATGTCTTGTGGGCTTAATGTTTTTATGTCACGTTTCTTCTGTGATGTAGTGCATTGTGGCAAAAAAAAAAAAAAAAAAAGAAGCAATTTCCCTTTTAGTGATGAATAAAGTTTTTTTTCAATTCAATTCAGTTCAATCTTATTCTCGACAATTCCATCCTCCGTCGTGTTGTAGCTGAAGGGTTGCCCCAGGAGTCGAGTGCGGGAAGAAGTGGAGCTGATGATCAAGGAGACAGGGCTGGAGCACAAGAGGAGGGCGTATGCAGACACTCTGTCTGGAGGCCAGAAGCGGCGCCTCTCTATTGGCATCGCGCTCGTCAACGGGTCCAAGGTACTCCAGGCTGGAGGGTGGTGGGTTCGAATCCCGCAGGGGCCAATTGTGCTTTCCATTCTCTCTGTCTTTGAAATCACCGTGGACGGTAAAAGTTGTGCCACACCGGCACCATACCAACCAAAAACACCAGAGAAACTAAAGCTGACAGTTACAGGTCGTATACAGCTCTTTTAGAGCTCTGCCAATCACCTGAATCACCTTCCTGAAAGGTCAGGGTCACAGCGTTTGGGCAAAGTTTCAGAAACCAGCACAGATTTTTTTTTTTCCTTTTCAAAACCCCAGTTAGGATTCGAACTCACAACCCGAGCATTGGAAGTCATTGCTATACCGGAAACGATGACCCATTCGTTGACAAAAACAAAGCGTTGCACGAAATGAAAACAAACGCCGCGTGACATGTGACTGTGGACGTGCAGGTGGTGATCCTGGACGAGCCGACATCGGGAGTGGACCCGTCAGCCCGTCGCCAGATCTGGGACCTGCTGCTGCGCCACCGCAAAGGCCGGACTCTCGTGTTGTCCACTCATTTCATGGACGAGGCGGACGCGCTGGGCAACCGGATCGCCATAATGTCCAAGGGGAAGCTCGTGTGTTGCGGCACATCCATGTTCCTCAAGAAACTCTGCGGTAAGGACAGGCAGGGACATCCCAAGTCATGATTATAGGTCTCTAGCTCTGGGACGAGGCAGTGTCCAGCTGAGAGGGCAGTGCAGAAGACCCAGAACAGACCCCGTCGAAACCTCAAAACAGTTGGCGAGCGCGCGTTTAGCTTTGCTGCCCCGTCACTCTGGAACGCATTACCTGCCGGCCTGAGAGACCAGTCGGACATAGATCGTTTCAAGTCTGACTTGAAAACGCATCTGTTCCGGCTGGCTTTCGACTAAGCCCACTTATCTCCTCCTGATTCAGCTGCTCTGTGTGTGTGTGTGTGTGTGTGTGTGTGTGTGTGTGTGTGTGTGTGTGTGTGTGTGTGTGTGTGTGTGTGTGTGTGTGTATTTCTTGGTATGAGTGCGGGAGTACGCGCATTGAGTCACTCTGTGAGAATTTTGCGCTATATAAGTACAATTCATTATTATATTATTAACTGCGTTGCACTGAAGTACGTCACTCGAGTGACTCGTTGTAAAGTAAGCTAGTGGACCTAGGCCGCCTCGTGCAGGCTTAGCCGAGGAGACCAGGTCAAGCGAGATAAGTGAGGCGCAGGCAACGCTAGTGCGCGTAGTCACTCGAGAGACCACCCTGTAGGCAACGCAGCTCAGGTAAACTGTATGGGTATATCCAAGGTTCAAAGTGATACACATTATTCCTCATGCCTTTCACCGCACCTTCACAACTCAAGCTTAGGTTTGCCTTACCGCAAGAAATCACTTGCTTCTCGTGTCTCTCGCTGGTTTGGGAAAAGCAGTGAAACGGGTTCAGCTTAAGTTAAACATTTCAACAAGATAAATCAAATGTCTACGGTTATTTGGGAACAACAGATTTGAGAGGCGCGACCGGCCCCCGTAGTGTAGTGGTTAGCACTTCAGACCATGGACCGGGAGACCCGGGTTCGAGTCCGAGCCGAGACAAGCGGGATTTTTCCTACCTAGGTCGGCTCCTACCCAGAGCGGGTGTGCTATGGGCCCAATGGGGAGGCTGTTGCCACACAGCCGAGATTCACCCACTTCACGGGTGCGACTTTGGGGGTGCTTCCCTTGGTATGACACGTCTTATGATGTGGATGATTACACGGCCGGCACCGCAGGTGCCGTAGTTCCCGGGCCTGGTTAATGCCGGGATATTTATGACAGGAAGCGTGGAATGCGGCCCTGTTCCGCAGTCCCAAACCGTACGGACCTCCGTAGCATCATCTTACCATCATCCTCATCTCCATCATCATGCATAATAAAAATTGCCCCAGCTTCCGAGCCCTCCGTGGATTCCACCCATTACTCGGGAGGAATACCATTGGAGTTGGCAAAGAGTTGTGACAGCATAAAAAAAAAAAAAAAGATTTGAGAGGCGCTTGAGCCCGTTTTTCATGACCACGGTAGCATTACTTAACAGTTACTCCTTCGTGACTATCTACGACAATCACGAGCAGGACGATAAATAATAATAATAAGGACGACTTATAAGTCGCCTATACATGAAATGAAACAGGCTCTAAGTACATCATAACTACATACACCACTTTCATACACACAGACTCACAGGGAACATTCAAGGTTAAACAATATCTCACAACAAGCAGGCTGACACGGTGTGGAAGGGCAGAGTAAATCAGTAATCAGTTTTAAATAGGTGGGTTTTGAGGCAGCGTTTGAAGCTGGCACTGGACTCTGTGTGTCTAAGTGATTTAGGAAGTTGGTTCCAAAGAGCTGCAGCCTGAAAGGAAAAGGATCTCTGACCATATGTTTTAGTTCTTACTGAGGGGGTGCACAGAACTTTAGTGTCAGAGGAGCTACGTGGATGGAGTGTAACAATGAAGGAGTTCAGAAAGACATGAAGGACCAGTGCCAGAGAGAGATACAGACATTTCCCCGGCTGTGGCTGATCCCAGATCGACCGTGCGGCTTTGAATCCAATTATCAACCATCCCTGGGGGCGGGAGGGTGGTTAGGAGTTTAACGCCCTTTTTCCACCACATGAGGTTGATATCAAGGACGGGGCAACAAGGAAAACGCCAGCACAAATATTTGGATCCCAGTCAGGATTTGAACTCACGATCCCAGAATTGGAAGTCCGGCGCTCTACTGTCCCGGCTCCCCCTATCCCAAAGGGTTCGGTAAAGGATAGGGTGGCTTGAGAAGATTCTTTTTTTTTATCACCGACTAACATACCCAATTCCCTCTTCTCGGAGCCGGGACAGTCGGGCGACAGAGCGTTGGACTGATAAATGCTCGGGTCGTGAGTTCGGCTCCCGGCTCGGGGCAAATATTTGTGCTGACCCTTTCATCGTTGTCCCGTCTTTGCTGTCAACCACATATGCGGGAAAAGGACGTTAAACCCTCAAACACCCACCCACCCACCCACCCACCCAAATTCTTCTTTGTTGGCTCTGTGGCAGGTACGGGCTACCACCTGACTATCGTCAAGGCGGAGGGGTGCCAGAAGCTGGGCGTGGTAAGGGTGATCAAGTCACACGTCCACAAGGCCAAGGCTGGAGAGGAGTCCAAGTCAGAGCTGCACTTCCTGTTGCCCAACAACCAGGTGTCCAAATTCCCCGCGCTCTTCCGACAGCTGGAAGCGCAGAAGGAGGAACTGGGGATTCTGTGTTTCGGTGCCAGCGCCTCCACCATGGAGGACGTTTTCCTCAGGTCTGTCAGCGTTTCTGTTTTTATATACGTATGTGGTGGAAAAGGACGTTAAACCCCAAAACACCCACCCACCCTGTTTATATATATATATTTTTTTGTGTGGCAGCAATAACCAGTTGTACTTAACGCTGTCATATCGAATGGTCGACATTATCATCAGTAAAATTAATATGTCTCATTGCAAAAAAGCAAACTATTTATGATGGTATAATGATGCTATGGAGGTTCATGTGGTTTGAGACAGCGTGACAGGGCCGCATCAGTTCCGCTTCCTGTCAAAAATGTCCCAGCGTCAAGCAGGCCTAGGAATTACGGCCCCTGCGGTGCTGGCCGTGTAATCATCCACATCTTCAGATGTGTCATCACATGGGAAGCACCCTCAAAGTCGCACCAGCGGAGTGGGTGAGTCTCGGCTGTGTGGCTGCAGCCTCCCCACTGGGGCCCCACAGCACTTCCGCTCTGGGTGGGAGCCGACCTAGGTAGGAAAAACCCCGCTTGCGTCGGCTGGGGTCTGCCCGTCCATGGTCCGAAGAGCTAACCACTACACCACGGGGTCCGATGAGCGCGACACCACTTACATAAACATGCATGCCGTGCACAGTCTGCGTGCTACCTCTACAGGATGGGACGGTCCACGGACGACGCGGAAGAATCGTCGGAAGATCTCAGCGAAGCCACGGCCGTTCGGAAGCTCAGCCAGAAGCGCCAGAGTATGGTGCACGGCTCACAGTCCTACGTCTCGCTCGTGGAGTCCTCTTCGGGGGTGGATCTGAGGCCTGGTGAGTTACAGGACTCCGACGGGGAGGACCCCGACAACGTCAACGAAAACGCAAGCAACACGACCCCGGCTCTTGTTCCCGAAACATCAGGTACGCCCACCTTGTAGTCGTGTCCCGTCGGGAGACCGGGCCAGTATGAGGGTGGGGGGCTGGGGTGGGAGATGGTGAGGCCGGACGATCTGAGGGGAATTCATAGCCGTGTGTTTCTGCTACTTTCTTAACGACGTCGAACCTGTCCAGGTCGTTTGTACCAGAAGAGAGCAAACTCCAAGTCGACCGGTCTGGTTTGTCAGGTACAGCCTGCTTAGGAAGAGACTTTTAGTGAAAGTAATACATAGTCCTGTTAACCATTTTGTGCGATGATGGGCCCGCATTTAAAAGGTTAGGGATTTTAGCCCCGGGTTAAAGTCTAACCTCGAACTGAACTAGCTCTAGGGTTTTGTTTGTTTTTGTATTTTTTTTTTTTTTTGTCAGGAAGCGGGTCCATTCCACCACGGTGCCTAAGCCGTTATAGAAGGATTTTTTTCTTCCTTTCTTCGCTTCCCTTTTTTTTAATTTAATTTTGTTTTTGGGTTTCTTTTGTCCTAGCCTGGGTTAGGAACGTAGCCGTGGGTTAAATTAACCTCGAGTTTTACATGCAGGCCCTGGTCAGCATTCGGGCCAGTTGATTCAGGGGTAAATTTACGAATGTTTGCGGCCTAGGGACGGTTGTAAAAGGCTGCCATCTCCCTTTCACAGCAGCTTGGCTAGATACCGTCAGAGTTAATCAGCTTGCGTGCTGGACACTACTGCTGAAATGGTCACAGTCACGGATACCGTTTCGCCGGCGACAGTACGGCTTTTTTTTTCCTGCCCCAAATCGTTGCCAGCTCCAATGGTGTTCCTCTCAGGTCATGGGACGAACCCACGGAGGACTCGGAAGCTGGGACAATTTTATTATGCATGATGATGGAGATGAGGATGATGGTAAGATGGTGCTATGGAGTTCCATGTGGCTTGGGACTGCGGGACAGGGCCGCATTCCACGCTTCCTGTCATAAATATCCCGGCATTAACCAGGCCCGGGAACTACGGCACCTGCAGTGTCGGGCGTGTAATCATCCACATCATAAGACGTGTCATACTAAGGGAAGCACCCCCAAAGTCGCACCCGTGAAGTGGGTGAATCTCGGCTGTGTGGCAACAGCCTCCCCATTGGGTCCATAGCACACCCGCTCTGGGTAGGAGCCGACCTAGGTAGGAAAAATGCTCCTTGCCTCGGCTGGGACTCGAACTCGGGTCTCCCGGTCCATGATCCGAAGTGCTAACCACTACACTTTGGGGGCCGGTTGTTGTTGTTGTTGTTTTTCGTTTATGTTGTTGTTGTTTTGGGTGTTTTTTGTTGTTGTTGTTTTTTTTAAAAATCAAACTCGCCAACTCACACTCTTGGAGTGAGCAAGTGTGGCAACAGCCTCCCTGCTGGGCCCACAGCACACCCGTGCTTGGTAGGAGCCGACCTAGGTAAGAATAATCCCGCTTGCCTCGGCTGGGATTCGAACGCTGATCTCCCGGTCCATGGTCCGGAGTGCTAAGCACTACACTACGGGGGCCGCCGCTGGTTATAGGTGGTTGGTTGGTTGAGGGTTTAACGTCTTTTTTTTTTTTTTCCACCACGTGAGGGTGATATCGAAGAGCGGCAACGAGGAAAAAGCCAGCACAAATGTTTGGTTCCCAGATCGGGATACAAACCTTTGACCTTTTTGACGGTAGGTGTGTTCACAGCCATGCTCGTTTCCAGATGATACAGATGTTGCATCTAGCAAGCCCGAATACGTGAAGCTGACGGGCGTTGGCCTGCAGGTGACACGCATGCGCGCCATCCTGGTGAAGAAACTCATCCACCTGTGGAGGAACCGAGTGCTGGCTGTCGTGCAGCTTCTGCTGCCTGTCCTCTTCGTCTTCTTTGCATTGCTGTCAAAGGCTGGTGAGCAGACCTTCAGGCTGGATCCCGTGGTCTTCGACATGAGGGACTACACTCCGTCTGTGATCACCTATATGGCAGCAAGGTAGAAATGTCAAGTTCATTCGTGACATTCAGCCTTACTGCTGCAAGATTAAGATTTTTGGAAAAAGGGAAGGGGGTGGGGTGGGTGGTACTGGGGGTAGGGGGGGGGGTGTTTGTTGTCGCTGTTTTTTAATTAATTTTTTTGCTACTATTTCCAGTCGTAGAGTTATTACATTACTCGCTGGCTGGGGCTGACTGGTGCGTGTATGTGGAGGGGGGGGGGGTGTTCTGCTGCCACCTAGGTGTTCAAGGTCGCGTGGTTCCCACAGTGTGGACGCTAGAAAATGTGTTGCTACAGGCCGCATACGACGCCGCTACACCCCAGACACGACACCACTGCCCTCTAGATAGGACACCTGTAGACGCTACACCCTAACTGCAACATCACTGTCCACAGATATTTCAAACAAACCACCAAAGACAGCATTGCTGTCCCGTACTTTGTGCACTCTTTGCTGACCTTTTATTTCTTTGCTAGCAACCACACTGTCTCGCAGAAACTGGCGACTGAATACACGAAACTGTTCACCCCAGAGGACACTATAGTTGAACTGAACTCGACCGATGTTGCGCGCGAATATACCGATCGACTGAACAGAATCAACGTGGACCACATTATTGGCGCGAGGTTCCAGTCGAGTCCTGTTGCAACGCTGCACGCCACGGCTTTTTATAACGGCTACACGTTCAACGCAGAACCCATCTCTCTGAACTACGTGCTGAACGCTTTCGCCAGGTATTTCCTGCAGGGGAAGCACAGCATCAGCAGCGGCATTAGGCCTTTGTGGAAAGATCCCAACGAACCACTCACACGGCCTGCAGTGGGGCATTTCCGATCCCCTTTCAACAGAGGCCCCGTCATGGCCATGTACATGTGTTACGGCAATGCCTTCATGCTCACCCTGTTCGTCCACTTCCTCGTCAAGGAGCAAAGTGTGGGAGCGAAGCACATGCAGGTAATATTTGACATTTGATTTGCCGTGGAAATACTACTTACGGGCGTCCAAGATGTGTAACGTACACCTCTACAGGGTCAGAGTGGGTCTATTCATGGGCATTTTGCTGACAATTCACACGCTGAAAGCCAGATTCGCTGCCCAAAGGTACGCGTTAGTGGTTTTGCGGCCAAGGTGGCGGGTTTTTGTTGTTGTTTGTTTTTGTTGTTGTTGTTGTTTTCAGAGTTTGTTTTATTTCTGCTTCAGCAGTACAGAGGGTGTGAATGTTTTTTCTCAGTGTACAACAACCAGACAGATGGACACAGATGGCGGTGTCAACATTGCTCACGCTGCTGGGCGATAGGATGTGTTGCTGTTTATGTCTGACAAAGTGGCGATCGCATAATTACACTAACCCTCCATCCTCCGTCTGTCTGGTTATCCGTCCGTCTGTCTAATTGTTTGTCTGTTTGTATGTCCGTGGTGCATTTTGATATTGCCACTTTCTCGGCAAACACTAATAGCATAACGATTCCTCGTACATGAATTACATGAATGCACATTTCTTTGTATAT
The DNA here is from genome assembly GCA_018292915.2 of Batillaria attramentaria. NCBI lineage: Eukaryota > Metazoa > Mollusca > Gastropoda > Batillariidae > Batillaria > Batillaria attramentaria. The sequence continues at coordinate 142,717 of JACVVK020000549.1, read as the reverse complement.
ATAAATGAAGAAAACGTTGAAATGGCTGCAGGACAAATCGGTGAGTTGTGCATGATAAACTATAGTGCCAAAATATAACAAATTAGCAAGTATTGACTGCAGCAGCGAAAGCGAAAAGTACTACCCAAAGGGAACGAATTCTTGAGTGGGCGCTGCAAGGGAGAGAAGTGTGCCTCGCCACGCGAGCAGACGGCGTTAGCATGCTAAGCAAAAACGCCGTAATTACAGATATTTCGCATTCTTACATCACCTGTAGCATTGTAAGTCAAATGTACACTATCCTTACTAATCAATGTATTCCAGCAGCACCAAGAAACGTCTTCATTGCCGAAATATTAATGCTTGTAACTTTGAACCTACACCGGCCATGTACGAGCGCGACCCTCCGCTATCTTGAAATCAGATAGCTGGCGAATCTGGACCAGCCAATCAGATAGCGTCTGGCAAAATCATTCGGGGCGGTCGGTGGTCTAGTGGTTAAGAGACTTGTCACCAATGCGAGAGGTCAGGGGTTCGAGTCCCACTCGGGGCAAAGAATTTTTCCTTCTCGTATGTGGCACCGTTCATTCGGGCCGATCGTCGGGGGTTCTCTCCGGGTACTCCGGCTTCCTCCCCCTCTGCTTTGGAAATGTTCAGCCCACCAAATTTGAAAAAAATAAATGCAATTCTAAATTCCGAAATTTAAATAGCTGAGCTGACCCTTCGCACCACGTGATTGTAATGTGTTTATGTGCTGTGTGTGAGAGAATGCGTGTGATTCACGTGCGCGTGCGTGTTGGGTTCAGTTCGCGGCGCTTTGAGCCGATTCGTGAAATTGGGTAAAGCGCCTATACAATACTCATTATTATTATTATTATTATTGATCGGGGTACATCGCATTGCATGTCGAGCGAAGCCCGAACAGTCCAAAATCTCTTCGCGAGGCACCAAAATGTTTCGAGCGAAGCATTTTTGCTTCGCTCTTCGGGGTTGATCGGACTTGATCGGCTATAGCTAAGACGCACCTTTAGCCTGACGTTTTCCTGTGCTTAGGGGAATAGCCACCACACAGAAAATGTGACCACCAAAAAGTTTGTTCGCTTGGATCCCTAACCTAGGATGTGACTTCCCCGATAACTCATGGGTTACCCGATCTAAGCTCCGTGGTGCAATTGGAAATGTGATTCTGGTCCCCTGAAAAGGAGTCTAGGTTGTGCAGCGTCCACTTACCTATAGTGACAAAACAGCATACTCGTCCTCACCGGCCCCCGCAGTGTAGTGGTTAGCTCTTCGGACCATGGACCGGGAGACGCGGGTTCGAGTCCCAGCCGCGTTAAACTCCCAAACACCCACCCCACCCTCGAGTCCCAGCCGAGGCAAGCGGGATTTTTCCTACCTAGGTCGGCTCCTACCCAGAGCGGGTCTGCTGTGGGCCCAGTGGGGAGGTTGTTGCCACACAGCCAAGATTCACTCACTTAACGGGTGCGACTTTGAGGGTGCTTGCCTTGGTATGACACGTCTTATGATGTGAATGATTACACGCCCGGCACCGCAGATGCCGTAGCTCTCGGGCCTGGTTAACGCCGGGATATTTATGACAGGAAGCGTGGAATGCGGCCCTGTCCCAAACCGCACAGACCTCCATTGCATCATCTTACCATCATCCTCATCTGCATCATCAAACTGCCCCAGCTTTCGAGCCCTCCGTGGATTCCACGCATGACCTGGGAGGAACACCACTGGAGCTGGCAACGAGTTGGGGCAGCAAAAAAAAAAAATAATAATAATAATAGTATTTTTTTTAAATAAAGCGTACTCGTCCTCAGTGAATACCCATCGAAGTCAAACTTGTGCAGACTCTGAGCGGTGTGGCGCCGCTCCTGTACTGGCTGACCAACTTCCTGTTTGACTTCACCGTTTATCTGGTCTCCGCCGCCCTCACGGTTGTCGTATTCGTGGTTTTTGACGACCCTGCTTTCACGGAGGGCAACCTGCTGAGCGTGGTGACATTGGTGCTGGTGGCCTATGGTTGGGCCATTCTGCCCTTCATCTACTTGTCACAGTTTCTGTTTAAGACACCAGCGACTGGCACTCTCATGTCTATCGTCTACAACATTGTCACGGGTTAGTCGCTGAACATTTTCTGTCAGATTGTTGCAAGTGTACAGATGCTCGCAACGCCAACAATTAACAATTTTTCCCCGGCAGTATAAACATATCCATCTACTTCTTTTACGGCAACACAAACCTTCCACTGCCAGTCACCGTACGTATTTATAACACTGTACTAAAATTTATCATCATCCACTGAGGCTTTTTCCCCATTGAAGTCTTTACCTTTATTTCAAACACTAACGTAAATGCCAGTTTAAAAGTCAGTTTTGGGCGTCATTCGCTATCGTAAGATTCCCTCTCTCCCTCTCAGCGCATTTTTTTCCCCTTCCGACAGGCGGGTTCCTGTCGTTTGGTATGAACAGCTGTATAATGGTTGTCTACAAGATCTTCACGTACAAGTACAGGCTCCCCAGTTGGGCGACCGATAAGATTGATAGAGTGGACGTACTGGCAGCCATCTTCCACCCGTCTGACTGGCTCGGTAGTATCCTTTTCCCCAGCTACAACATGGTGACGTGTTTCAATAACATGGGCCACAACTGGGTGAGGAAGCAAGTTTGCGCCAATTTCGAGAACAGTCAAGACTATCTCAACGGTGGTTGCGGTACGCTTTTGTTGGTATCGGTTGTCTCACGCTCTGTTTGCCATTTCCTTCTTCTTGTTTCTCGTTGCTGAATCACACTGATAAGAAGAAGAAGGGTGGGTGTTTGTTTTGGGGGGTTTAACGTCCTTTTCCACCACACACGGGTGACATCAAGGACGGAATAATAATAATAATGATGATAACAATGGGTATTGTACAGGCGCCCTGTCCGATTTCACGACTCAATCCACCGCGAACTGAACCCAACGACGCACGCTAACGTGAATCACACGCATTATCTCACACATAGGACATCAACACATTACAATCACGTGGTGCGAAGGGCCAGCAAAACCATTTAAGGTTGGAAATTTAGAATTCATTTTTTTTGTTTTTTTTGGGTTTTTTTTTTCAAGTTTTATAGGCTGAAAATATTCTAAGTACAGGGGAAGGAAGCCAGATTATCATCCATAGCGGCCTCTTTTTCTTTGATCTCTTCTGTGGAATATGCGTCCGTATTGTACTAGTACTTGAGAAATCATGTGACACAGAGCACGACATCACATGACAATCAGGCATGGTTCCCTGCAAAAAGGTTCTTCCTTTCAGACAGAAAGAACAGAGATACAGCCTTTTTGGCAAAATAACCCATCGTCATCGATGAGCAAGTACATGTATTACTACACCTCGGGGAGAACTCGCTCCCTATGTCAACATCATCGACGACGAAACATTTTGACTCGGCATATCGGTGTTTCCGACTTCATAAACTTTTTGTTCAAGTACAAAACAACAGTAGCCTGTACCTAGAAAGCAATCCTTACTCAAATTACGGACAGTTTTAACCAACACTTATCAAAAGCCGTTCTCAAAAAGTTCAGTCGAAGCTGGCGTCTCACCGACATGTATGTATCACCACAGCGGATTCGTGGTCTAGATATATCTCCGATTGAACAGAAGCTTCTTGAATCGGTTGAGTCATGCATGCAGTTATAAAATGTAGCTGCTGGAGGAAGGACACTTTCATCGGTGTACATGTACTACAAATATTAGAATAAACACTCACAAAGCTTCATATTTCGTGAAGAATCGTGACAGGAAGATCCCCGCTTGAACGGGCCCTAATTGTACAAAGCGTGAGCAGACTGAGCTGTGCTGGGTCGGTTTCGCATTCACCTCGCAAATTTACATTTTCTTGAAAGCGTCAGCGTGTTTGTGTCTTTAGTGGAGGTTTATAACTTGTGTTTTTGTTTGGATTTGAGTTCATGAGTGAATAGACACCGTCTTACCAGCATAAAAAGGCGCACTTTATTCTGTCGGCGTCGTGCTCTGCCGACGTACAAACTCGTTCGTCTGCAATGTGCAGCCGCTGTCGACTGTCAGTTTTTACCAGGATAAACGTTCGAAATATACAGTCGAACCTGCCAAGGCGGTCACCTGTATAAGCCAAACCACTGTCTAACCTGGTCACCCCAGAGGATCCCCTGCCACACTAGCTGTTGACATGACACCCTGGATAACCCGGTCACCTGTCTAAGGTGGTCAGTTTGACCCAGTCCCTTGGGTGACCGCCTTACACAGGTTTGACTGTACCATAAATTGGCCCCAAAAAGGATGATAAAGCATTTACACCCCATTGGATAAGGCTTGTTATATTGATTTGTGTTTTCCGTTCGTCAGAACAGCTACACCCCTGCCCCCCCCCCCCCCCTTTTCTTCCCTCGATGCACAGTCTTTGATATCACCCATATGTGATGGGAAAAGACGTTAACACGCGCGCAGAGAGAGAGAGAGAGAGAGAGAGAGAGAGCGCTATGGCTGACAACCGAAATGATATTCCATGCTGAATTCTGTGCGTGCATCCAGTGGATGATTGCGAAAAGAATATCTGCTTTGCTGTCCGGCCTACGGACGATCCCTGGGACTGGGAGATCCCTGGTGTAGGCCGCTACGTTGCCTGCATGCTGGCCCAGGGCGCCGTGTTCACGGTGCTGACCTTACTGGTGGAGACGGACCTGGGGCGAGTCGTCACCACCTTCCTGGCCGACCCTGCCTCCGTCGTGCGACCCGCAGGTCAGAGATTGCTTGGTTGCACTTGATTGGCTGGTTGCCTCTTGGTTTTTCGCCCTTCTCCACCACAGAACCAAACTGAAAACCTCCTTGTTCAGACTGTCCTACGACTAGTTCACCACAGATCTTGACCCATTCTGAGCCCTCTTGCTGGTGGAGTGGCGAGTGTGTGTGTGTGTGCGTGCGTGCGTCTGTCTGTCTGTCTGTCTGTCTTGTGTCAGTACATGTCGCATACTTTTGTTTTATTGGTTTAGTTTAGACTGTATTAATTTTGTGAAGCGCCTTGAGCCCTTGTGGGGATACTGTGCTACATAAGAATATTAAGTATTAGTAGCAGTAGTGGCAGTACATTTACAGGACCGACCGTCGGGGGTTCTCTTCGGGTACTCCGGCTTCCTCCCCCTCTGCTTTAGAAATGTTCAGCCCACAAAATTTAAAAAAAAAAAAAGACTTCCGAAACTTAAATTGCTGAGTTGGCCCTTCGCACCACATGGTTGTAATGTGTTCTGGACAAATATGTGGGAGAAAGCTCCTATATTAATGCGATTATTATTATTATTATTAGGGGAGCCGGTGTGGTCGAATGGTAGAGCGTTGGACTTCTAATGTGCGGGTCGTGAGTTCGATCCCGGCTGGGGCCAAATATTTGTGCTGGTTTTTTCATCGTTGCCCCGTCTTTGATACCACCCTATGTGGTGGAAAAGGACGTTAAAACCCCAAACACTCACTCACTCACCCTATTATTATTAATATTATTTTAGTACATAAGGGTGATATTACAGAGAGGGTAACGAGGTAAAAAGTCTGCATAAGTTTTTGACGTCCAGCCAGGATTCGAACCCATTGACTCGCAGGTCAAAGGTGTGCTGGTTGGTTTCTGGGTTTAACATCCTTTTTCAGCCACATAGGGGTGACATCAATGTGTGTGTGTGTGTGTGTGTGTGTGTGTGTGTGTGTGTGTGTGCTCAGTGCCTCTTGAGCAAGATATGGCTTCCACGGTAGAGGACAGCGACGTGGCGGCAGAGAGAAATCGCATCAATAGCACGCCGATTCCCGAACTCACCAAGCACGATTCGCTGATCTTGTTCAACCTCTACAAACAGGTAAACGCCCCATCGCGTGCAGCCGTAGGCGGCATGAGGCATTGACAAAGCTTATGAGGCACTGACAAAGGTGATGGCCTAACAAAGGTCATGAGGCATGACAAAGGTCACGGGGCATTGACAAAAGTCACGGGGTAGAGACAAACGCCGTGGGGCATGACAAAGGTCATGAGACATTGGCAAAGGGCATAAGGCATTGGTAATGTTTCTTGCAGCACAGGCAAAAATCCTGAGTCCTGGTGTGGGCCGTGCGGTATCAGTCAGCCATGAGGTTACAGACGTAGTTCCGAATTGTAGCTGTCGTAGACTGTTGGGTCAGAGCCGGTTTAGCTTGGGTTCATAATAATAATTATGTTTATTAATGGTCGGGTGTTTGGGGATTTAACGTCCTTTTCCACCGCATACGGGTGATACCGAAGACGGGGCAAGGAGTCGTACTCACACCCCGAGCACTGTAAGTCTAACGCTCTGCCATTCGGCTGTCCGGGCTGCCCTAATGATCTTAAATTAGAGCGGCACATTAGTTTTCTTCTTCTTATTATTTTTTTTTAACGTGTGTACATAAGGGTTCATGCAATTATGCATACGACCAATGGCAAAACCAAATACATGTACATAAAGACAAAATGGGCGAGATGAAATAAGTATAAAAAAAGTGGAGAAAGGTAAAAGAGAGAGAGAGAGAGAGGAAATGGTACACTTGCATATATACATATATATATAAACATAGATAGATACACACAGAAATGCATGACATCACACATACATACATACATACATACATACATAAGGCCGATCAATGGGCAGTGCTGAGGGACGCCAGACCCAGTCACAAGGTAGTTATAATAAGCAGGTTTCAGGTTACACGCTTCTGAATACTTGTGGGGCAGCTCTATATTTTTGTTTGTTTGTTTTCATTTGTCTTCAGTTCGGCGATTTCGCTGCCGTGAGGAAAGTGTGTGTCGGAGTCCCGGAAAAGGAATGCTTTGGCCTTCTGGGTCAGAATGGTGCAGGCAAGACAACCATCTTCAAGATGCTGACTGGTGACGTGATGATGACGGACGGCACCGCCTATGTCAAAGGGCACGACATACGACACGAACTGAAAACGGTGAGCGAAAAACAGGCCAGAAAATAGTGATGTCTGCTCGAATGCGTCAATGCGTGTTGAACAATATTATGACAGTATAAATATTACAATGTGTTCTTTGAAGTCATGCCGGGTCAGGGTGTTGTGCAGGAATAATTACATCAATAGAAGAGGAAAACCTCTCTCTCTCTCTCTCTCTCTCTCATCTTTATATATGCTTTCTTTCATGTGTTTTCTCAATTAATTAGGAGTAGAGCGTAGTAATGTAGGTGTAGCAACGGCTGGTTGAAAATTGACTAGTCACCTGCCAATATACTAATCATACCGTTGTAAAATAAAGTTCGTTCGTTCGTTCGTTCATTCTCTCTCTCTCTCTCTCTCCCCCTCTCTGTGCGTGCGTGCGTGCGTCTGTGTGTGTGTGTGTGTGTGTGTGTGTGTGTGTGTGTGTGTGTGTGGAAGAGCGCACATGATTTTAAACGTTGGAGAAAAAAAAACTGTCCTTTTGGGATGACTGACACAGTACTCTGAACCCGCCTACGACAACAGGAAAAGAGAGAAAGAAAACTGCCCAGCCGTTCATGCTTTGCTCACACTTGCGGATGGCAGGTCCAAAGTAACCTGGGCTACTGCCCGCAGTTTGACGCCCTGCACGACCAGATGACGGCCCGCGAGACACTCACCATGTACGCCAGGCTGAGGGGTGTACCCGAGACCTACATCAGCGGCGCAGTGAACAAGCTGCTGGATCTCCTCAGAATACAGCCCATCGCCGACAACGAGTCGCGAACGTATAGGTGAGGTCTCCACAGACCTTGTTTACTTATTTTTTTTAAAATACCGCTAATTCGTGGTTTACAAAGTAGCAGTGTGTGTGTTTGGGGTTTTGACGTCCTTCTCCATCGCGTGCGGGCGAGAATTATCAAAGACGGGGCAAGGAGAAAAAAGCCAGCACAGATATTTTACTCCCAGCCGGGATTCGAACCTACGACCCGAGTACTGGAAATCCAACGCTCTACCACTCGGCTATCCCGGCTCCCCGCTTACAAAGTAGCAGCCTGTGAACTGACCAGGAAATAATAACAGCGGTGCTAACTCTAATGTGAATCCAAGTGAGTCCAATCCTTGTATCCACTGATGTCTGCCCACAGCGGGGGCAATAAGCGGAAGCTTAGCATGGCCATGACCTTGGTGGGTGACCCTCACTTCGTGTTGCTGGATGAGCCGTCGAGCGGGTTGGACGCCGGAGCAAAACGCGTTCTGTGGGGCGCCCTGACCCTGGCCAGAGCCAGCGGCCACACCCTTGTCCTCACGTCACACAGGTCAGCTGGCCCTCCACCCGCACATTATCAGAATCAAGTTTATTTGTCATCAGAACACAGAACACAAGGTTCTATAAGACACAGGGTGGGTCGGTGTTTGAGGGTTTATATAACGTCTTTTACCACCACCCACACTTTCATTCAAACGTCCATAAATTCGTAAATGTTTATATGGTACATCTGTCAAACCTGATGACTTTGTCAAGAAGGGGTTTGGGGGAAGTACTGGCGAAACGTCGTGTGATTTTGATCATAAAAGAAGCTAGTAAATGAACAATGAAACCGTTGTACAACAAGCAGAAATTTTTTGTTTTGTTTTGTTTTGGTTTTTTTTTCTCTCGGTGCAGCATGGAGGAGTGCGAAGCGATGTGCACACGGCTGGCCATCATGGTTAACGGTGGCTTCGTGTGTCTGGGCAGCACACAACACCTGAAGCACAAGTTCGGCCAGGGTTACACGCTGATCGCCAAGATGAACGATGCGCCGGATGGCACTCCCATGTCACACGAGCCATTCACTGCGTTCGTCAAGGAGAAGTTTCCCTGCGCCACTGTCTTTGACGTGCACGAAGGATATGTCCACCTTCAGGTTCGCGTGTGATGAAAGGCTTTCCGATTTTTTTTATCAGGGATTTTTTTTTTAAACCCTGATCCCTGACACGTTGCAGTCTTGATTAGTTGAAGATACAAATAGTGGGGGGAAAAAAAAGAATTCAGGGGAGGAAACAGAGAGAGAGAGAGAGAGAGAGAGAGAGTGCAAGTAGCGCATGACCAGTAGTGGATGCCTATGATCAGCCGCAAATAGCGTGTGGCCGGTGACCGGTCGCACTTGGCTCAAGACCAGTCGCCTGTAGCTCATTGCCCCTGTACGCACAAATTTTAAACAGAGAGACAGAGAGAAGAGTGATCCACAAAGTCTGTTGTTTGTTTGTTTCTTTGGGTTTTTTGCTCCATCCAGGTAACAGACCCCAACGTGCACATAGCCGACCTGTTCGAGCAGATGCAGATCGCCACAGGCCGGCTTCCTGTGCAGTACTACATCGTGCAGCAGACGACACTGGAGCAGGTGTTCCTGAGCTTCACGCGCCAGCAGGTCCGCCCCATGCCGCCCCAGACGTGCTACCACTCTTGTTGCTGCTGCCTCATCAAACCCGAGGATGTACAACGCAAAAGGTCGGAAGCCCTGCGGGATTGAACATTGGCTGCATCAAGCGACCGGTTCAGACACCTCCATGAAATATGTGAACGGCTGCATGCAGCTTTTGTGACTTTTGAGGTCGTGCCCACCATTTTGCTCACCAACTTTCATTTTGTCACGTGCAGTTTCCTAGCTACGAACGACGTTTTTTTAACGATTTTTTTTTTTTTTTATCGAACGTTTTTGGACAAACAACTTGCCCAGTGTGACAATAGAGTCACCAGATCGCAAGATATAATACACAACAAATCTGCTCAAATATTGTTCTTTGTGTGTATAGCGTCACTGGGTGCACGCGACTGTTGTGTGCGGGGAGCCGGGGTGGTCGAATGGTAGAGCGTTGGACTTCTAATGCTCGGGTCGTGAGTTCGAACCCGGCTGGGGCCAAATATTTGTGCTGGCTTTTTCATCGTTGCCCCGTCTTTGATATCACCGTATGTGGTGGAAAAGGACGTTAAAGCCCCAAACACCCACCCACCCAGCCACTGTTGTGTGCTAAATAAAATGTGAAAGTGTAGCGGGCGGTGCTGGTGACACCTACGAAAAATCCTACCGGCAGTATTGGGGTATATGCGACCGCTCAGTTAATAGTTTAGGGTTGCTTCCCCTTAACATGATTTTTTCGCGGTTGTGGAACCTACACTGTCTGCTGCACACTATGATTTTTTTTTATTTTTTTTTTGCACACATCAGCCGCATGCACCCAGGAACGCTAACACACAACATTTGAGGATATTAATTTTGTTATGCATTTTTTTCCTTCCGATCTGGAGACTCTGTTGTCAGAGTGGGCAGATTCTGTGTGTCCGAAATGTGTCCGAAAAATAAAAATCGTTGACAAACGTCTTTCGTAGCTAGGAAATAATAATAATAATAATAATGAGGATTTTTATAGCGCCTAATCTCCGAAGCCGGGGCTCTAGGCGTTTTACACGTGTATACAAAAGGTGATAAATAAACACATGAATAACTTGATAGATAAATAATCAACTAAATGAATACGAATAAAAGCGTACATATATACATACATACATTACATACATGTAGTCAGATATACAGTCAGACATACATACAAGCACTGACACCTACATACATACCAACTGACATCCGATACACACCTAAATACACACACACTGCAAAAATTACACGTGACAAGTGAGAGTTGGTGAGCAAATGGTGGGCACGGTCTCGAATGTCACATGCTGTTCACGTATCCCATGGAGGTGTCTGAAACACTCTTTGCACATCATTCTGTGGTCATTTTTTTATGCATGTGCCATGGGGGGGAGCCGGTGTGGCCGAATGGTAGAGCGCTGGACTTCCAATGCTCGGGCCGTGAGCTCGTATCCCGGCTGGGGCCAAATATTTGTGCTGGCTTTTTCATCGTTGCCCCGTCTTTGATATCACCCGTATGTGGTGTAAAAAGACGTTAAACTCCTAAACACCCACCCACCCACCCGCATGTGCCATGGTGCGTCAGTGCGAGGCTAATGTGGGTTTCGTCCTTTCTAACGTCAGACTTCGACTCTGCTCTGACGTTCTAACATGGGTATGACATTATTTTTTAAGACGTGCATTGTTAATGTGGGGATGGAATGGGCAGGGCATTGATTCTGGGAGGCCGTACCTTTTTAGAGTCTCTTTTGTGCGACATCGGTTTTAACGACTTAACAGACAGAAGGTCGCTCTCATTTGTATCATGCATACGTGTACTTATGATAATTTTTATCCTTCCATGGGTATGTGAGACTAGTGGGATTATCTAAGGAGTTTGATATTCATTTCGCATTTCTTTATTACTTTTCTTAATACACGTTCTTAATGAATGGAACTGCATTGTGTGATATTTTTTAAGTCGTTCTTAAACTGCATTGTGTGATATTTTTTAAGTCGTTCTTTCGTCACAAAGTCCGAACAAAAACTGATGAGCATCCTTGGTGATAAAATTGACTGGACTTGAAAGTAACAATATCTAAAGCTTTACTGATAATGGTTACAATGCTTATTATCTGTTCTTGGCCTGCCTGCCATACATTTCCTTTTACACAAGCAGTAACGCACGCGCAGATTTTAATATATCAGTTTAAGGAGTTCTCAGTGAAATGTTTGTTCTCCAGCGTTCCGGGTGCGTACACTTTTTATTTTTACTTCTTACTGATCTGCGCAATTCATACTTATGAGCTGTGATCTCAAAATGCGCAATGGGTGGCATCGTATGCAAGTCTTATAGTGTCAGTCTTTCTTTTAGCTCCTTACCACTGCTGTCTTTTAGGTATTATCTGTCTCATATTAATCTGTTCTTTTGTTTTGGGTTTTATCACTGGCACTTGTTCTTGGTTTTTTTATCTTGGTCTCTGCCTTTTTTTTTTTCCTTTTTTTTTCAGCTGTGTGTGTGTGTGTGTGTGTGCGTGTGTGTGTGTGTGTGTGTGTTTTTTTGTTCTTACGCAGTGTACATTGAGTTGAGTGAATGGGGTTTTTGTGCTTTTTTAGGTTTTAGATTGTAAGGCGCCTAGAGCTCGTTCCACGGGGATAGGCGCCCTATAAATATTATTATTATTATTATTATTATTATTTATTTCAGGAAAAAAAAAAACTGTGGATGTCATCGTTGTTGGTGGTGGTGCTGTAGGTGATGGTGGTGTGGTGGTAAAGCTTGTCTGTTGTCGTTGTTGTAGTAGTTGATGTTTTTCTTCTTCATTTCCTCCTCCTCCTCCTCCTCTTCTTCTTCCTCTTCTTCTGTTTCTTCTTCTGTTTCTTCTTCTCCTCCTACTCATCGTCTTTTTCTTTTTCTCTTCCTCCTTCTCCTCCTCTTCTTCACCTGCTCCTCCTTCGCTTCTTCTTCTTCCGTAATGATCTTCTTTTCTTCTTCTCCTTCTTCGCCTTTTTCTCCTCCTTCTCATCTCCTTCTTCCTCATCTTCTTCTTCTGCTCCTTCACTTTTTTCTCCACCTCCTCCTTCTTCTTCACCTTCTCCTTCTTCTCGTCTTCTTCTTCTTGTGGGGAGCCGGGGTGGCCGAATGAGGAAAACGTCATAGATTTCAAAGAAAACAACTTGACGTCTCTCTTCCAAAACCACGATTGGTCTGACAAGCCCGGTCAGTTGTTTCCATTCAGAGAGAGAGAGAGAGAGTGTAGTGTGTGTGTGTGTGTGTGTGTGTGTGTGTGTGTGTGTGTGTGTGTGTGTGTGTGTGTGTGTGTGTGTGTGTCCTCCCGAATACATGGCATTACAAAAGAACGACCGTGACGACAGCAGGTGATTAAATGGAAACAACATATTGGGCTGGTGGCCATCTTGTTTGCCGTGTTAAAGTTTATGAGCCAAGCCCAGTGGTATGCTTGCTAGTGACAGCACGTCTTTTCAGCCATGTGCTTCTTTCCATCAAGACAATATAACAAAGAAAAACAGTTTCTTCAAGTATCGCCGAGTGTGGTAGGATCATTTCAATGCTGTTCAGCACCCAGCCTCATGCATAATTGCAGTGTTAACATTTTTTTTCCAATTTTTTTTCTTCCATTTCAGTTAGGACGTTGCCTGCAGCGTTATATGACATTCATGAGACTCATCGCCTTAGAAACTGCTGTAGACATGTTACTGAAAAAACCACAAACAACACTAGAAGCAAACGCTGTGCCAACTCATGCAGGCAATAATCTCTGAAACAGGCTGAAAGTGTACTGTGCTAGTGAATGCGACAGAACTCACCGCTTCTGTGCACACTGGCACTGCGAAGCAGCACGTTGACCACAAAGTTGTTCAGAACTGACTGTCCACTTTCCTTGTCACCGAGCGGGGAGCCGGGGTGGCCGAATCGTAGAGCGTTGGACTTCTAATGCTCGGGTCGTGAGTTCAAGGCGTAGTATCCTGGCTGGGGCCAAACATTTGTGCTGGCTTTTTCATCGTTGCCCCGTCTTTGGTATCACCCGTATGTCGTGGAAAAGGACGTTAAACCCCCTCACACACACACACACACACACACACACACACACACACAGGGAGAGACAAGGAACTGACGGAGCCTCGGAGAGAGCCAGAGAGAGAGAGAGAGAGGAAAAGGGTGTGTGTGGTTGGTTTTTTTTTGTTTTGTTTTTTTTTTTTTGGGGGGGGGGGGGGGGGGGGCGAGGGAGCCACGACAATAACCGATCAGTTCTGATCTAAACTGAGCAGCTAACAAAAAAACATGAAACAGGTTTTCAGTTTCCTTACGGTGCCTACGGGGGAAACTATCCGACGGTCTCGCCACGACAGCCGTTGCTGAGAAAAAGAAATACAAGACTTTAAAAGCCGTTTACTCCGACCCCCCCCCCCCCCCCCCCCCCCCCCCCCCCCACACACACACACACACACCAGTCACGTCTTCACACTCTTTACCTGCCAACCAGCACAGGGGGCGATGCCAGCCAATGACTCAATAATTCATTTGTTTCTCCTCTCAAAACGTTTACTGAGATGTTTTCTAACGGAAGTCGAGCGGGAAAAAAATCGATAGGGAGGCAGCTGTAGAAGATAAGCTACCAATGTACTCCACACGCACCGCCCGTAAACATACGGAGAGTCGAAGATGACAGAATAGCAGTGTTTGTCTCTCTGAAAAGCACGGTGAGAATTTTTAAAACAACAACAACAACAACGAAAGCTTGAATACCAACATAACCGCTGTGAGGAATCGATTCCGCTTGGTTATAGATTCCCTTTGAGTTGATCTGCCCATCACACATTCAGTTAATACTTCTGGTCTTGTTGTTGTTGTTGTTGTTGCTATTGTTGTTGTTTATTTTAATCAATCCAGACTAGATGCATTTCATTTCAACACTCAGTGACTTCGAGAAAAGACGAGTCGGTGGCGGTTCGGTCGAGGGGCACTGACTGTGGAAAAAAAAAAACCCGCTGTATTCGTGTGTGCCTGGCAGGATACGGGCAAAAGCACTTCCACAGAAAAACCAAAGGCCAAAACCTGCTCGCACTTTTTCTGCAGAATAACTAACAAACGTGCCTTTGAACGCGGATTTATTTTTGGCCCATCCTATGATGTTGTTTCCATTACTATGGAAACAACAGAAAAAGGCTTCTACGCAGAAAGTGTGATTTTGACATCCATGGCTAAACCATACACAGGTTCCTCGGTTCGGGGTCCAGTGAAACGCATACCGTCTGGATCCCTTGGGCACATGCACAGCTGTTTAAACCTTGTGTTTGTAGGAACAGCACATTGGGCACGACTGAGAAAAGCTCGTCTCTTTGTTCTCCTACAACACGACTGGTGAATGAAGACTGCGTGTACGTGCGTCAGGCAAGCTTGCCTGGGAACCGAAAAGGTTGAAAGGAAGGTCTAGGCTACGATATGTCAGATGTGTCTGCTGAAAGAGCTAGCTCTCTCTCTCTCTCTCTCTCTCTCTCTCTCTCTTTCTCTCTCTTTCTCTCTCTTTCTCTCTCTCTCTCTTTCTCTCTCTCTCTCTCTCTCTCTCTCTCTCTTTCTCTCTCTCTCTCTCTGTGTCTGGACAGCGTCAGTCAAGCATTTATCAGTTTGTCAAGTTTCTACTGTATTATTGTTTTAGCAATTTTAGTCAACTAGGTTTAACGTAACTTTACTAGTACTGTATGTGCGAGTGAATGTATAATTTATCAGTAGCCCCGGCCGTGAGTCAGTCCGGCGCAGCATGACTCTGTGTGTGTGTGTGTGTGTGTGTGTGTGTGTGTGTGTGTGTGTGCCACGGTGTGTGTGTGTGTGTGTGCCACGGTGTGTGTGTGTGTGTGTGTGTGTGTGTGTGTGTGTGTGTGTGTGTGTGTGTGTGTGTGTGTGTGTGTGTGTGATTGCAAAGCAGCTCTTTTTAAACCAAAACAAATTCCTCAGTAATGGTGTATCAGTGGCAATAAGTGGTGTTTACTACGTTAATGACTTTTATGTTTCCGGCTGAGTTTTAGCTCTGCCGGCGGGGTGTGTGTGTGTGTGTGTGTGTGTGTGTGTGTGTGTGTGTGTGTGTGTGTGTGTGTGTGTGTGTGTGTGTGTGTGTGTGTGTGTGTCTGTCTGTCTGTCTGTACAGCTGTCTGTCTGCTGCTGTGAACGAGATCACTCAGCACAGTGGCATCAGTGGCCCACTGAACATAAACGGCGTTCGTTCTGGCACCATTATCCAGTCTCATCTCGCACTGACCCCCTCCCCACACCACTCACCCCAGCATCCTAATCAGTCAGTCCCTCCCCACCTGAACCCCCCCTCCCCCCCCTCGCCCAACCCCCCCCCCCCACCTCCCCCCGTCCTCCGCTTTTCATGCGTCAGACAGTCTTGTCCGATATCCCTGGGGAGCTGTTCACACCTAATCACGTCTTTAAACATTGCTTCTGGTTGTCGCCCAAATTCCGACCAACTTCCGAATTATGACGCATTTATGTGTTACGGCTTGTTCACCCGTTATCGCATTTTTCATTGTACTGTTTTTTTTTTCAGTTAGTTAGTTAGTGAATTAGTTCGTTAGTCAATCATTAATTTTGTATCTGTGTGTGGTCGGAGAGGGGCGGGTGGGGGGGGGAGTAGAGGGGCTGTTCAGTGTGTGTGTGTGTGTGTGTGTGTGTGTGTGTGTGTGTGTGTGTGTGTGTGTGTGTGTGTGTGTGTGTGTGTGTGTGTGAAAGAGAGAGAGAGAGTGTGTGTGTGTGTGTGTGTGTGTGTGTGTCGGTGTCAGTGTGTGTGTGTGTGTGTGTGTGTGTGTGTGTGTGAGAGAGAGAGAGAGAGAGTCTTTTCCTATCCCCTACCCCCCCCCACCTCCACCGCCACCCCTCGTCTCCCCTCCCCCCCCCCCTCTCTCTCTCTCTCTCTCTCTCTCTCTCTCTCTCTCAGATTTAGAAAATAAAATAAAATAAAACCTCTATCTCCAATGCGATTTCCATTCATCGTTGCTCCTGGGCTCAGTCACTGCAAGACACGAGTTTTTCCCCCTCCCTCAGTCTATTAACTCTAACCACAACGACAACACAGGAAAAGACAGCCGCCAGCACCCTACTAATGATGCTGTCCCCCCGGGGGAAACCCAGACAATCATTTTCACGAAGCTAACTAGTTCTGCGGTTGATATTCCACAAACTGGTAAGGCAGCGGTGGATTCACTGCACGGAGTTTGGAAAGTTATCGCGTTGAAGCTTGTGGAACGTTCTGTCTAGCCAGCATGCACTTTGAACAAGTCTAACCTGCCCCTAACGAGTTTAGCCTGCCCCGCAACCCGCCCCTCCTCCATCCCCCCCCCCTCCCAATCTGAGAAAGTGGGAAGGGGGACTGGGGTCTTCTTAAAATTAAATTTGTACGTTCCGATGTTTTCGCGTCTGTGTGATTCTGTATCTGTGCGTGTCAGTGTGTAGACTGATGGCGAGCCGGGATAGCCTGGCGAATTGTAGAGCGTTTGTACTCGCAGTGCCCGGGTCGTGAGTTCGAATCCCGGCTGGGACTGTAACATGTGTACTGGCCTTTTTGTCGTTGACCCGTCTTGGATATCATCCTTACGTGGTGGAAAAGGACGTTAAACTCCCGAACATGCCGACCTTCCCCCCTCCCCGCCCCACGCCCGGCGTGTGTAGATACCTCACCCAGGATTTGCTTTTGCTCCAAGCTCTTCGTGTATTTTGCCAAACCGCTGTCTGGTGCACCCGGCTGCGCCCGGGCTGATGATTGGACTCTGCTTTGGAAATGTTCAGCCCACCAAATTTGAAAAATAAATGCAATTCCGAAATTTAAATAGCTGAGCTGACCCTTCGCACCACGTAATTGTAATGTGTTTATGTCCAGTGTGTGAGAGAATGCGTGTGATTCACGTGAGTGTGCGTGTTGGGTTCAGTTCGCGGCGCTTTGAGCCGATTCATGAAATTGGGTAAAGCGCCTATATAGTACTCATTATTATTATTATGTGATATGCCGTGTAGAAAGTGCTTTCTGGTCTCCCTTTATGGCACTACGTGGTGGAAAAGGACGTGAAACTGCAATTTTTTTTAATTTTTTTTTTTGCTGCCCCAACTCTTTGCCAGCTGCAGTGGTGTTCCTCCCAGGTCATGGGTGGAACCCACGGAGGACTCGGAAGCTGGGACAATTTTTTATTATGCATGATGATGGAGATGAGGATGATAGTAAGATGATGCTATGGAGGTCCATGTGGTTTGGGACTGTGAGACAGGGCCGCATTCCACACTTCCTGTCATAAATATCCCGGCATTAACCAGGCCCGGGAACTACGGCACCTGCGGTGCCGGCCGTGTAATCATCCACATCATAAGACGTGTCATA